>CM056598.1:17778283-17980783 GCA_029721355.1 Tegillarca granosa | reverse complement strand
AGCTGACTAAACATTGTCCATTGGATACCATTTCTGTTTACCTGTTGTTTTTCTCTGGATCCAATCTATAACTGTCAAGAAGAGTATGGGTGATAAAATACATCCTTGTCTTACACCAGACTCTATGCTAAACAGTTTCGAGATAGAATTTCCAAGAATGACACTGCATCCAAAGTTGATGTAAAACAGTTTGATGAGATTTACTATTTTGGTTGGTACACAATATGCTTTGAGTATTCTCCACAAGGTGTCTCTATGGACACTTACTGCAGTGCTTACTGGGTACTGTAATTGTATTTAATTTCATGGGTTCTTAATTTCATGGTTCAGGAATTATTACTCAATTTTTCATATTTTTTTTTAAACACTATAAAATTCTAATGTTAGGTAAAGACTTCACATGTATTGATCATTAGCAACTTGTCATTGATATAATCAATTGTAATTCGAATGGAGTTCATTGTTTGATCTTTCAGAAATGTCGTATTTATTATTTATTTATTTCAAATTAATAAATTAATTGTACATGTATTTAATTCAACAAGTGTAAGAGTGTTAACTCGCATACACAACCGTGGCCAAATTTGTGAAGTCATGTGTCACTCAATTCTCTTATAACTTACACTCAATTATCAAATTGATTCTAATGTATTTTTGTATCAATTTTTCGTGGAAAGAGACGACAGTGAAAATAGCCAAAATTTATACACAGCAAATAAAAGTACAATTACAGTATTCAAAGTTAGGGATTCTGTAATTAGTGGTTGTAGCATTTGTTATTTGTCTTGTTTGGCTGGTTTATATTTGATTGTTTTGTGTTTCTTTTGCCTCGACTGTTCTAAGCGAGAAGGAAGATTAATATTCATATTAATATCACATTAAATTTTGTGACTTGTACTAACCCATAAGATATTTAATTCCACGCAAACATTTGTGTTTTTACAGTATGTGTTTTGGGGTTTGTAAATTTCCTTAATTAAAAAATAAAAATATCTTGTGATATACATATGTATGTGTAAAACAATTTATGTTGCAGAGCGCTATATGAGTGATACAAAGGTTCGGAGACAGAACCCTACAGTCAGCCTGGAGATGATGGAAGTCTATAATGAGTTAATAAAAGATTTACTCAAAGTTCCAGGAGGAGGATCTGCTGCATATCTGGAGTTAACAGATTCTGCTGAGAAAGGTGTCCATGCCAAGGTCAGTAGTACTAGGTGTATGTGTATCAGGGTAGGTCATAGAAGGAAGGCATCTAAAGTAAACAGGCAGAGATGACTGAAAAAGGATGTCTCTGCAAAAGAAAGTAGTACTAGGTGTATGTATATGGACATGGACTGGATCAAGGCAAGACAGTGTCTGAAGTAAACAGATTCAGACTGCTGAGAAAGGTGTCTTTTATTACTTTCTCCAGGAACGTTGATGTTGTCGAAATGATGTTTATTTTGCATCACAAATTTTTCAGCTATTCCTGCCAAGAGCTAAGTTATTAATCTCTGTGGATTAATCTGAGAGCAAGTTGTGTTCGGGTGTGATGTGTGAGTGTGTGTTATGGCCTGCCATGTACTAGCACACACTCAGGGTGACTTTTTGGTAAGGTGCTAGCTCAAAGAATCAGTATGCTACAGACAAAGCATACCGCTCCTCCAGTCCATTATCCTCATGCTAGTTGAACCAGATGATATGCTATCCTCCTAATGCCAAGTGCCAGGTGAGGAAACAATATCTCAAATTTTCAAGTCTTATGTTTGACCTTGCCTGGGTTTGAACCCACAACCTCCAACTTTCTAGGCAGACATTCTACCACTGAACCACCAAAGCAGCCAAAGGAAAGTAGTACAAAAAGGTGTGTTTATATGGCAGAAGTGTCATCTGTAAGCTAGCATTTTAGACTGGTTGACCACCAATGCTCTCATTCTGCTTATCTTGAATAAACAGACTATGATTTGAACTTTTTGTACTATTTTGAATTGGTGTAGAATCTTTAAATCACCTTTGGAAATTTACTTTTTTTTCAGTATTGGAATATTTCCTGCATAAAAATTTGTTTATTTTTCAAAGACATAATCCTATAAGTATTACATGTGAATAAGGGGCAGATAAAATTTTAACAGGCTATTTTTCTTGGTTATAATAAACAGAGTTACAAAAGGACTGACAATACTTATTTTTCAGAATGGCAGTAATATTTTACTGAGAGATGCCAATGATGCCAACTCTGTATTCCGTCAAGGACTGGCTCGACGTACGGAAGCTTCCACAGATTTTGGTCCTGCACAAAATAATGCTGCTACAATCATTCATATTGACCTTCAAATGGTGAGTAAATTTTATTTTCTATCTTGGATAATACAGCTGGGGATTTATGAGATCAAAATTTATAATACTTAAATAAAATTCAATTTTTCTTTTTTTCAAGCATTTTGATTGGCTAGACCCATTTCTGCTTTGGCTTTTGATGTCATGTTTAATGGGGGCAAACATTGGTGTTTCGTTGTCATAGTGATGTCATTTTTTAATTGATTAAAATTAAGTTGTAAAATGCATAGATTTTTTACTAAAAAATATATAAATTGAATTACTAGAAATGAATTAATTTTTCTTTTTGTCGTGGAAAAATTTAAAAGTTGAAAATTTTGCACAAGTAACATAATCTAAAAGGCTATGTAAATTATGTAGCATATCAAATGTCAAACTCTTTCATCTTTCTGTAAAAACAAGAAAACATATTCTCTTTGTATAGTATATAGAAACTTGCAGTGAATGAAGGTTGTAATTAATAAGGAAGTGTAAGCCAGAAGTCATTTATTCATTCATTCATTTATCAATTATTATGGATTGACTTAATGGGTCATGCAGGCAAAATCTAGTTATCACTTTCATAAATTTGCAAGAAAGAAATTCAGTGCCAATCATTGCAAAAATAAGTAAATAACATTAAATACTTCTGGTTGTTTTAATTTCATGTTTTGTTAATCTTTGTGATTTTTTTTGTGTAAATGAAACGAACTGAAAAATAACCACCAAATGGTATTTTTGTTTATCATTGAATGACATAAAGAATGATTGTACCTGTTGGAGAGTTATAGATCTTTACTGATTACCTCTTCTTGATTTTCCTTTATATTTTTGATATGATTTTAATGCTATCCGGTAATTATCACAAATTAATCAGTCTCCTGTGTTTTAAAAGATTCCAAGGGCTTATTCAGAATATGGGGTAAGATCTTGTTATGTGTTTTTTATGCACATAATTCCCACATTTGTTTTGTGTTATGTTGTTGGTTTTTTCACCTGAAGTAAGTTTTCATCTGAAAGGATGAGTTATTTTAAAAACTGAAAATTTATTGCATTTTTTTATGATTCTGGACTATGTTTATCCATTGAGCAGTCTAAAATTGGTGTTTTTATTGCTAAACTTCCAGAGCCGATCAAAGCAAACTAAAGAATGAATGTTAAGGTGTTAGAATTAGTCAGCAGAAGTTACAGCAATATAAACATCATTTCTAGACTGTTCATTGGTTATATATACATTTCAAAATTTTAAAAATCTTATTTTGTTTTTTTAAACCTAAAAAAGTTTTAAAATATTGTGACTTTAGGACATGCAAGTTTAGTTGTTAGAACAGCCGATAAATGATGTCATACACATAGGCATAAGTAAAAATTGTAAGTCACACATGATTAGTGGTAGTTATAGCTCATATGAATACATTTAATTTCAAACAGAGTTTTATAAAACAAAAACATTGAAAATTTAAAAACAGGTATGTAGTTTTTTATTCTTTGGAAAATTTAATTACTGTAATTTTATTAAATCTAAATGCCAGAAAACATAAACAGGTTTTAAATTTCACAGTAAAATCGGCATAAAAGGATACATTTCATTTTATACAAAGTCATAAAAAATCACCCAACATTATTGCAGTTTAGAAAAAATTATTTCAATTAATTTGAAACTCTCCTAAAATTAAAAATTAACCATTTACAAAATCATTACTCCAGTTATTTAAATTATCATTTCAGTGAAAATTTAATTCTTACTCACATTACCAGACAAAGGGAGATAACTGTTACATGCAAAAATGTAACAAGTAGGTCACCTATTGTTGTAGGGCCTCTAAAGTACGTGCTTTCAGATCACAATGCCTCTCACTGCCTAAGTGTTGATCCCACTCTGACGGATTCAGTGTGAGAAAGTTTGACAAATTGCTTGCCAAAGTTAAATGTTTTTTCCAGGCACTCTAGTTTCCTGCACCATCCCAGAACTGACTGTCTCTATGTAAGTGAAGAATCTTTACTGGGGTTTAAAACACCATTAATCCAATCCATTCCAATCCATACTTATTGTCGTAATATTTTACAGTGATTTATTTACCATAGAATTGTTTATGTCTTTTAATTCTTATTTCTGTTGATTCAGTTCTTTTTCAAAAAAAAAAAAAAAAAAAAAAAAAAAAAAAGAGGAATATCTTCTGTTTAACTAAGGGCCTTCAAATTTGTAGACTGGTAACCCTTCATCATTCTTTTTTGAATTAATGCATTATAAAGATAATTTTTTGTTGTAAGGCAGCTTTTCTGTGTCCTTAGGAAAAGATAATGAAGATTATTACTCCTACTGGTGAGTTTGTTAGCTTCCGGGTCTAGCACAATTGTATGCTAAAATGTACTGGCATGTTTACAAATCTTATGACCATTTTTTACTGTGAGTTTGTAAGCTTTCTTGTCTTCATGGTTTATGCTGCATTTACTGGCATAGTTATGAGTCTAAGTTTTTTCTACTTATGAATTCATAATTTAGTCCTACATGATTTTATGCTGTTTATGCTTTCATTTTTATGAGTCTAATGACTGTTTTCTACTGGTGAGTTTGTTTGCTTCCTGGTCGAGCATAGCTGTATGCTTAAAGTACTGGCATGGTTATGGGTCTTATGGCTTTCTTTATCTAGCATGGGATTTATTCTGTAACTATTGGCATAGTTACAAAAAGTCTTCTAGACATTTTCTTCTGTTAATTTGGTTAAGCTTCCTGGTGTACCATGATTTTATATTGCATGTACTGGCATGGTTATGAGTCTGGTGACCAATTTCTACTGTCAAGTTCATTATTTCTTGTCTACCATGGTATTAGGTTGCATGTTCTGGCATGATTATGAATCTGGTGACCATTTTCTACTGATGAATTTCTCAGCTTCCTGTTTTAGCATTGTTGTATGCTGTTTGCACTGACATGGTTTTTGAGTTTTAAGACAGTTTTCTACTGTCAAGTTTATTAGCTTTCTGGTCTACCATGGGTTTAGGTTTTGAGTCTTATGACATTTTCAGCTGATGAGTTTATTAGCCTCCTGGCCTACCTTGCTATTCGCTACATGTACTGGCAAGATCTTTGTTGAAAGGCCATTTTCTAATGGTGAATTATTGAGCTTCCTGTTCCAGCATAGTTTAGGCTACATGTACTTGCATGTTCAACCTTATGACAATTTTTTCTTTTGAGTTTCTTAACCTCCTGATCTAGTACTGGATCTATGCTGCATGTACTGACATGTTTTTAGTCTTCATTTCACCATTTACCTTTTTAGCTCACCTGGAAAAATGACCATGTAAGCATATGGCATTATGCAGCATGTTGAATATTCAGCATTTCAAAACTACTGATCAGATTACAATGATACTGGTCTGAAACACTTCTAGTTCAGTGTTATTAATGTTTTGCATGGTAGTGCAATAGCAACCAAATGTAGGTCACAGTGGCTCAACATTACATTTTTTCAGCAACTGATATCTTGAGGCAGAATCTGCTGTTTATGATCTTATGTCAAAACTTGTTTATTTTGTGATATCTTCATTGAAAAATTGTTTATTCATTTTTGCATTAAAATTTTAAAAAAACTAATATAAGTATTTTGATTGCTATATGTTGATTATATGAATGAAAATTGAATGGATTTTTAGTTTTGATGTTTCTTTCAAATCAAGGTCAAGGTGATAACCTTGTTTTTTTTTTTTTTTCTGTTATTATCCTATGCACAATGGTTTCTGCCCATTGCTCCAGTCCTTTCATCAGGTGGAGGTCTCTTTCATCAGATGTTTCGGCGCTGTCCAAAACATTCTCCAGAGGTGCGCCAACCAAGGTGATCAAGTCTCTGCCAAGGACTGGCTAGCTGCCCATCGCTGCTCTCTCTTTTGCCATAACCATTGAGAGGCTGCTTGTGCTTGCCAGCAGATATCTGCTATCGCCCATCTCCTGGTCATTCCAGTGATACCCAGAGCACTAAAGGCTTTCCATAGAGACTACCCTGCAAAGCCCTGACTGCCAACCTCGACAGGGAGGTTCCAGGTCTTCCATCCTCGCTGTCAGGACTCATCCAATCACAGCTGATACTTGGCCTTATGCTACATTTATGTCAAGTCATGTAAGTCAAGGTCATGACTTTTTACCTTTGTGCTTTTGCCAGGAATTTATTTGCCAATTTTGGTTAAAATTGAAACGTTCTTTTCATTTTTGATGATGTATACTCCGCAAAACAGTACAGGTAAAATTTTCAAACCCGGAAATTCAAAGTGATTTCGACGATGACATATGGCACAATGCTGGAATAAACAACTTCATGTTTTCAAGTTATTTATTTCTTGATATATGTTCTCCATATAATAATCTACATTCAGATTGTCAATTTGTGAAGTGTGGTATCACTGTGGTTATCACTATGTACTTTCTGCTCACTATTTGTTACACCTAACACTGTAAACCTTGTTATTTCTAGCCCCAGTTCCACAATCATTTCTTAACTAAGATTTTACTTAACGTGAATTTGGCAAATTTGAAATTTTAATATTATTGTAAATTCTTTGGATGCTCTGGAATTTAGGTGTCATTTTGAAAATCACTTTATGCTTATAACTTTGAATTCAATTTCATAAAAATTGTCTTTTTTTTGTTCCAAAATCAATTAACAAAATTTGCTAAATTCAATTGAAGGAAAATCAAGGTAAGTAAGTGGCTGATCCCTTTGTGCATTTGTTGTAAAACATCATCATGGCCATTTATTTTTGAAATTTAAGCCCTGATGTATTGGACTGTCTGTCTCCCTTTTGTTTGATATAACATTTTTCTCCCTAAAAAGTATATAACAGAATATAATAGACATGAACTCATGATAGGGGCCTTGGTCCTCACGAATTTTAAAGCATACACTTACGGATAACTATGCCTCTCACTGACATGGTTCAAATATTTAGCAATAAATCTTAATAAATGTAGATGATTTAAAGATATCAGATAATTTGAGATATCTCTAAATATTTGATGTGAAAAAACAGCCACCAATAAATGCTGCTTTCAATACAAAATAAAATAATACAATATACAATTGATACAACCACATATATATGATTACGGATCATTGCACCTCTAACCACCTCGAATCCCATTCACACAGATCCTAGAGTGAGAAAGTTTGTTAGTTTGCTTGTCAAAGGTCATAGATTTTCTTCAGGCACTCTGGTTTCCTTCACCATTCCAGAACATACCACCTTGATATAAGTGCAAGAATCTTGACTTGGGCGTAAAACACCATTACTCATTACATCTCAATTGCATGTATATGATAAAAATTTTCCTTAACCTGTACAATCCTATGTAATTTTTTTTTTCCATTTTATACAAAAATGAAATTGAAAAATCAGTAACCTGACATATGGGTGTTATGTTTATTTTCCAGTGGTAACAAGGTTTGCTCACTCAATAGATAATTCATCTATTACAAGATATTATATTTACTTTTTCTACTGGATTAAATATCATTTAAAAAGTATAGAAATTAATAAAAAGAAATATCATGCCATTTCATGGTTAGTCATAATGATGTCTTTTGATTCTTTAGAATTTTAGTTTTCTTGTGATTTTGAATAGTTTTATTGTTACGAATAGTGCAAATGTTTTTATGTTTTATTTTTCCCATATCACCTAGTTTCTCTATTGATATACCTGGTGTATATCTTACCTGGTGTCCATCTTTACCTGTTGATTAACAATATTGATTTATTTAAAGTTGACAAAATAAAGCATTGGAGACACCCCCTCCCCTAAATGCTCCTGTTTATTGATAAAGAAATTTTATAGTCTTTATCTAAAAAGTTATTTACAGTAGAAAATCAGATAGTATATGGCTAAATGCTTAAAAAAGATTTTTATTACTTTTTAACATTTTATGAAGTCAAAGTAGATAAGATTAAAGAAAAATTAGTAAAAGAAAAAAAATCTTGGTGTAAATTTGCTCATAGTTTAAAATTATGTTATTGCAATAAAATTTTTACTTGTTACTTATGTAAAATTTTATAAGAGGTGTTTGTTATGAAATTTTTACTTACTAGCATTTTTAATGTTCCCTATATATAAGTGATATCACTGATTCAATTTATTGATATCACTAGTTTAGATTATTTAGTGATATCCCCTATTTCATTCTACTATATCACTTATTTCTTTAAATGATATCACTTTTTGGTAAATGATACATGTATCACTTATTCCATTAAACTAAATCATTTTTTTGATTTACAAAGTAATTTATTCCATTTAAAGATATCACTTTTTTCATTAAACAATATCATTTATTCCATTAAACAATATCAATTATTGCATTAAACAGTATCACTTATTCCATTAAACAGTATCACTTATTCCATTAAGTGGTATCACTTATTCCATTAAATAGTATCACTTATTCCATTAAATAGTATCACTTATTCCATTAAATAGTATCAATTATTCCATTAAACAATATCAATTATTGCATTAAACAGTATCACTTATTCCATTAAACAGTATCACTTATTCCATTAAGTGGTATCACTTATTCCATTAAATAGTATCACTTATTCCATTAAATAGTATCACTTATTCCATTAAATAGTATCAATTATTCCATTAAATGATACATTTTGTATCACTTATTGCAATAGATGATATCACCTACTCAAATTTTTCAGTGATATCACTAAATCAAATTATATATTGATGTCACTTATTTGATTAAATGAAATCTATGAGGTGCCATTTTACTATTTATTCAGTAATTTTTATATCAGTTTAAATAAGTGATACCACTAATTCATCTAGATTTATTGATATGTATTACTAATTAAATTTCCTGCTATCACTAATTTAATGTAATTGATATCAGTTAAAGGAATTAGTAATATCGGTAATTTATTGATCAAAAAATAAATAAATAAATAAGATATCACAAAATACTAAATAAAAAGTAAAATCTTAGAGATATCTTTAAACTTATAATAATTAAGTATTTTGCTGACTTTAATAAATGGTATTCCTATTTTTTTTTTTTTTCTAATATTGTCAAATTTTAATTGACGGTAGAAGAGTGTATCTTGCCAAAAGTAACTTATGGAATCAAGTATTATTTTTCAGATTTGCTGTGATCTGCTACATTCATGGTAGACAAATATTGTCTCTTATTTCCCATACATTAATACTTTCTGCTTTTACTCTTTTAACACAATTTAACCAGTTTTATTTTCAATAAAATTTAGGAAAGCTTAATATTGAACAGATAATGAAACTTCTCAATTGAAGGTTGAACTGCCATGTTGTTTCTTTTCAAATCACCAACCTATCAACAGATTTTGTTTTCATTTAATTTACAGGTAATATTACCTGTATAGTTTGTAATTAGGAGAGTTTTAACCATGCAGGCACTTGTTCAAAAGTCACTGTTGTTTTTGTTTCTTAAACACTTGCTTTATCTCACACAATTTTGAAACAGACTATAAATATGAAAATTTTTAAATTGTCTGATATAAGTTACAATTCAATATTCAGTTGTGTAAGTAAGACCTCCTCCTATTATTGATTGTCAGTGTAAGATTTTCTTTAATGTAAGAGAGAGATAAGACACAAATATTTTAACTCAATAAATACCGTTACTTCTCTGGATTTTCTAAAGTGAAAAATTTACAGCAGGAAAAATAAAAAAAAATCAAAAAAGGTGAGGTGTTTTAATTCATTATTGATTTTAAATGATTTATAATAGTTTCATTTCTTTTGTAAACTTGATTGGAGAAATTTGTTTTTATTTTGTTTTCATTGAAATATACCACTACATATATTTAGTATATTTACAGTAGAAATTCTCATGTTATATTTGGTTTAAAATGTTTTTATGAAATAAATGACATTATTATACAGTTGTAAAATTCCTGTAATTCTGAAAATCTAAGTGAAGTTGTTTTCATGTTTTTATGAAATTAATGACAGCATTTTACAGTTGTCAGTTGCATGTCAATTCTGAATATTTGTGTAAAGTTATTTCATTGGTTTTATGAAATGAACGACAGCATTTTACAGATGTATATTGCATGTCAATTCTGAATGTTTATGTTTTTTTAATGAAATGAATGACAGCATTTTACAGATGTACATTGCATGTCAATTCTGAATGTTTATGTTTTTTTAATGAAATGAACGACAGCATTTTACAGATGTATATTGCATGTCAATTCTGAATGTTTATGTTTTTTTAATGAAATGAATGACAGCATTTTACAGATGTACATTGCATGTCAATTCTGAATGTTTATGTTTTTTTAATGAAATGAACGACAGCATTTTACAGATGTATATTGCATGTCAATTCTGAATGTTAATGTTTTTTTAATGAAATGAACGACAGCATTTTACAGATGTACATTGCATTTCAATTCTGAATGTTTATGTTTTTTTAATGAAATGAACGAAAGCATTTTACAGATGTACATTGCATGTCATTTCTGAATGTTTCAGTGTTTCTGTATTTTTTTAATGAAATGAACGACAGCATTTTACAGATGTACATTGCATGTCAATTCTGAATGTTTCAGTGTTTCTGTATTTTTTTAATGAAATGAACAGCAGCATTTTACAGATGTACATTGCATGGAAATTCTGAATATCTGAGTAAAACTATATCCATGTTTTCTGATATTAAAAAAAATGAAATAGAATCGTGTTGAAGATTTCAAAAAAGGATATGTAGTATAATATAAATTTCGATGGGAAAATGGCAGTTTCAGTTATTTTTAAGTAAAAGGTTTAAATTTATCATGAAATAGTTTTATTTATAATAAAGATAAATTTGGTTTAAAATTAAATTTAAAAAATATGTTTTAAATAAATTTTTAAAAATTTATTTATTTATTACAATAACTACCAGTAAATAAACAGAAAATTGTTTCAAACATTGGAAAGAAACATTGGTTTTTTTTTGGTGTTTTTTTTGTTTTTTTTGTTTTTTTTTTTTTTTTTGAGGCTGGCAGTATTCAAAATATGTTTCATTGACATACCGTTTTATGCAACTTTTTCTTTTAACAGAACTATATAATTTCTAGTGGTTATGGAAAGCAATTTTTTAAATGAAAAAAAAATCTAAATACATGTACCGGTATATGTTTTTTTATCCAAGGGAAATTATAGTTCAGCTCAAACTCCATAAGATATCATGGAGCATGTTTATAAATCCCTTTGTGTTTGAATTATGATCCTGAATAATTTTCAGGAAGTTTTTGTACTGGACATTAAGATTTCAGATGGGTCTTATATATCCATCATATCTGCAATGATAATCATTTTTAGTTAAAATGAACATGAAGTCCATATGTTTTGTAATTTAGAATTATCTTTTCAAAAAGTAGGTTTTGGAAGAGTATAAAATTTGATTTTAAATAATTAATTCAGTAAAAGAATACATTATTTTTGTAATTGGTGTTATAAAGGTAGTGAGACGGGACATGGGTGTTAATTTCCGGTTGGTAAAGTTGAAGATGTTGATGATGATAATGATGATGATGATGATGATGATGTTGACAATGATAATGATGATGATGATGATGATTAACACATTTACACTAATTTTCTGACTTGTTTACAAATGTACTTTTCCCAACCATCAAAGAAATGCAAGACATATAAGTGGATGTAATTTTCCCCTTTTAATTCAACAGATTGTTGGGGACAATCCTCATTCCAATAGGTCCAGATTTACAGTGGTAGAACTACCAGGGTTAGAGAAATTATCAGATGATCCCTCCCAGCTGAGACAAAAAGAAGGACCTGTACTTAGTAAAGGATTAATTTCTCTGAACTCAGTTGTAACATCCTTAGCCAGCAACCCATACCCAGACAGAGTGATTAATTATAGGTAAGATAGTTAGTATAATTTTCTTTTCAAATTATAATCAATCAGGAGTTATTAATTTGACTTTTCAATAAACTCGGAAATATGTGTAAAAACTATAATCGATAATTTTATCTAAATGCAGTGGAATAATGTTTTGCACCCTATTCAAGATTCTTTTGCTTATATTGAAGAAGTCAGTTCTTGATTGTAGATTTGTTTTAATTGGATTGATGCCTCACTTAAGATTCTTTCACTTATATCAAGACAGTCAGCTCTTGGATGGTGGGGGAAACAGGAGTACCAAAGCCCCAAATTAAGCCCCAAATTTAAAGCTGCATTAAGTTTTCCAAAGAAAAAATTAAAATGGTGCTAATCTAATTAATGATGTTTCTTATGAACAATGTTACATTTGGTTCAATGATAAAAGCTCGAATAAATACAGAAATTACAGTAAATACCCAGTGAGATGCAGCATTTGGGATCTAATGTTAGAACATGGTTACGTCATCAAAACCCGGGTCATTTAAACACAACTTTAAAAAGGGTGAAATACGATAAATTAAACACAGAACTTCGTTGAATTTGTCATTTGTGACTTAGTAAGGGGTACATAACACCATTTCCAATACATCTGGACAATTAATGCAATTTGTCATGTTACACCTTCGATACATGGGTTTTTCCGTACATCTGTGCGCATGCTCCAAGCTCATAATAACCATCGTTAAACATTGACCAACCGGTTAGTGGATTCTGTTTATTTACAGCTAAAAGAAATGAAATTTTAGAATATGAATCTCACGAATCGTGGTTAGAGGATGTCTATTTTTAAAAAAATACATTTTTAGAAAATCAAAAAAAAAAGTTCAGAAAATTGAAAAACTTAATGCAGCTTTAATACACGCTAAAATAAATACTTATACAGAATTTTAATTATGAGCTAAATAATTTGAAAAAAAACCCACATTCTACAAACCTGTATAACACAGTCTGCAATATATATAAAACCGTTTTAGTGTGAAAAATAAAACTTATCCAATAAAAGTTTGTACACAAATATAGAAAAAGTCACTTTTAATAGAACCCTATACACAGGTGAGTTATAAATTACGTTTAATATTGAATATCTGAATAAGTTGATTTTAAAGGTAATAAATACACATAATGGAGTCTAAATGTGTTATTAAATATTAATTTCTCTTACGATAATAACAATCTTATCATAGAGTATTATTTATTTAAGTAAAAAACAAATATTCTGAAGGGTACATGAAACAGTTTTATTGTACTGTCAAATGATTAAACAGTTTCTGATAATTTTCTGTAGTTTAACTTGATAACCTGTCGGTGTCTCATGGTAATTAATCAAGAAATTGAACATGTTTGTGCGTTATAATATTTTTTTAAACTTACCTTTTGTATTCAAGAACAAAGAATTTTTTAAAAAGTTGTACTTTTTGATAGTACAAGTTTAAACAACTGGATAACTGGATTTTGGGATTTTTTTGGGGGGGTTCTTGTTATTTTCGTGTAAATTTGCTGAAGTCAAGACCATTTTTGACCTTAAAAATGGAAGAAGTGGTAGTAGTAGTAGTTGTAGTTACTGCAATGGTGTTTTATGTTGTGATCAAGGTTATATCACTTATATTAAGACATTAAAATCTGGAATGGTGGAGGAAACTGAGGTGCCCATAGTAAATCACTGATTTTAGGTAAGCTTGCTAACAATCTTTCACAGATCAGGATCTTCCATATTGGAATTAGAACCAAGATATTGAGAACTGCCATTGTGCCATTGTAAGATTACCGTGATTCACTGTTCAAACAATTTGCAGTCATCATTCAAACAACTTTGTGTAAAATTTCTGTGAAAAGCATGTTCATCACAAAATTTTGAAAATTTCATATTAAAAGATAATTTATGAACAGAATTTGATTTTGTTTTTGTTTTTGTTTTTTTACTATTTCATTGATTCTAAATCACCAATGTTTATTATTATTTCATTGATTCTTAATTTTTTTTTTATTGTTTCAGTGATTCTAAATTGACTCAGTTATTAAAGGATGAACTAGGAGGGAACTGCAAGACCAGAGCTCTTTTATGTTTGAAACCACAAACAGACCCACATATATTGTCGTCAATTTTAACATTTTGTACCAGAGTGTCACAGATCAAGAACTACCCAATACTCAATGACAGTTATGCTCAAGTAAGTGATAACTGGGACCCCCACAAGTAAGTGATAACTAGGACCACCACAAGTAAGTGATAACTGGGACCCCATACTTCATGTACAATCAATATTTTGTAACCATTTTTCCCAAAACCAACATTACTTGTTGCTTTATTTTCCTTTTGTACAAGAGTTTCACAGATCAAGAAGTACTTGTTACTTTATTTTCCTTTTGTACAAGAGTTTCACGAATCAAGAAATACTTGTTACTTTATTTTCCTTTTGTACAAGAGTTTCACGAATCAAGAAGTACTTATTACTTTATTTTCCTTTTGTACAAGAGTTTCACAGATTAAGAAGTACTTGTTACTTTATTTTCCTTTTGTACAAGAGTTTCACAGATCAAGAAGTACTTGTTACTTTATTTTCCTTTTGTACAAGGGTTTCACAAATCTAGAAGTACTTGTAACTTTATTTTACTTGTTACTTTATTTTCCTTTTGTACAAGAGTTTCACAGATCAAGAAGTACTTGTTACTTTATTTTCCTTTTGTACAAGAGTTTCACAAATCAAGAAGTACTGGTTACTTTATTTTCCTTTTGTACAAGAGTTTCATAGATCAAGAAGTACTTGTTACTTTATTTTCCTTTTGTAAAAGAGTTTCATAAATCAAGAAGTACTTGTTACTTTATTTTCCTTTTGTACAAGGGTTTCACAAATCTAGAAGTACTTGTAACTTTATTTTACTTGTTACTTTATTTTCCTTTTGTACAAGAGTTTCACAGATCAAGAAGTACTTGTTACTTTATTTTCCTTTTGTACAAGAGTTTCACAAATTAAGAAGTACTGGTTACTTTATTTTCCTTTTGTACAAGAGTTTCATAGATCAAGAAGTACTTGTTACTTTATTTTCCTTTTGTAAAAGAGTTTCATAAATCAAGAAGTACTTGTTACTTTATTCTTCTTTTGTACAAGAGTTCCACAAATCAAGAAGTACTTGTTACTTTATTTTACTTGTTACTTTATTTTCCTTTTGTACAAGAGTTTCACAGATCAAGAAGTACTTGTTACTTTATTTTCCTTTTGAACAAGAGTTTCACAGATCAAGAAGTACTTGTTACTCTATTCTTCTTTTGTACAAGAGTTTCACAGATCAAGAAGTACTGATTATTTTATTCTTCTTTTGTACAAGAGTTTCACGGATCAAGAAGTACTTGTTACTTTATTTTCCTTTTGTACAAGAGTTTCACAGATCAAGAAGTACTTGTTACTTTATTTTCCTTTTGTACAAAAGTTTCACAGATCAAGAAGTACTTGTTACTTTATTTTCCTTTTGTACAAGAGTTTCACAGATCTTATAGTCACATTTATGCTTAGTTGCCCCACCTTTCCCCACTTTATAATCCTTTGAGGGAAATGCTGCTTAATTAAAAAAGTTTATGTGGAGAAATTCTTTAATGAAGTACATGTATATTCAAAGGAACTGTTAGATGTTACATTTCCAGATTTAAAACAAAAAATTAAAAATTGAAAAAAAAAAAAAATAAATAAAATAAAATAAAAAAAAAAAAACAAAAAAAAACCATCCATTTCCAAAAAAATGTATATATATGTGAGCAGTCACTAAACACCAGAATCAAATAATATTGTCATACAGTTAGTAACACACTGTTAAAGAGTTTTTACTTATCATATTATATATACAGCCATTCAAACAATAATTTATTACTGAAAAGATATTGAAATTTTTAAAATTGGACACCCCTCACAATACAATAACATTTTTCACTACAATGCCATTATTTCTTTTTTGAAAAAAAATCATTGTTAGATAAAGAGAGATTTTTAAAATGAAAAATCAAGATCTATGTCATTATTATTCTGGAAAACATAATTTAATTGTTTATTTAAATGTACAATTTTCTTTCAGATTTATTTAAAAACTGGGACCTACTTTAAAAACCGAAATATTACATGTCTTTTTTCAGTTGTGATAATTGACTCATTTAATGCAAGTTTTAAAGGTATTTAAATTCAAAATAGAAATCATAATTTCCAAAAATACTGAAAAATGATATTCATTTTAATATTAATTATTGTGTTCAAAATATTTTTCATTTGTGTTTAACGAGTAAATCAGAAAGTCTACAGGTATATATGAATGACTAACCGTAATAATTTGTTAAAATTTTTTTAATTAACCTGTATTATCTGAGGTCCGCAGGGTGGAATATTTGGATAAGACAGAGTCTGTATTTACAGCAGTTTAAAAAAAATATTAATTTTTTTTTTTAAATTATGCATTCATTATTCAACAATTTAATTTATTTGTAACTGTTGTAACTTCATGTTGTTTTATTTATTTATCATATGTTATTTTTAGGGAGACTAGTTTATATAAGAGTCTTACTCTTGTTCTGGAATCCCTTATTTGTGTAATGTAAATTTTGTTTGTTTAATTGTATGATTGCTTAATGAAATAAATACTGTTTAAACTAAAAAAAAATATTCATTATATATATATTGGTTTAGTTTTTTAGTTTAATCCTCTTCATTCCGTGTGGAACATAGGGCTGCAACGACACTCCTTCAGTGCACCCAGTTCTGGCAGGTCCTCTTCAGTCCTGCCCATGTCAATCCGGCTGCCCTCGTTTCTGCCTCAATGCTTCTGCGCCAGGTCTGCTTTGGACGTCCAGCTTTCCTTTTCCCCTGTGGATTCCAATCAAAAGCCTGTCTTGTGATGTTGGTTGTAGGCTTGCGTAGTGTGTGGCCTATCCATCCCCATTTCCGTTTCTTGTCTCCAATGGGGCTTGTTTTGTCATGTTCCAGAGTTCTTCATTGGAAACAACTTCTGGCCATCTGATTTTCAGGATGTTTCTTAGGCATCTGTTGGTGAAAGTCTTGAGCTTGTGGGTGCTGGTTTTTGTCACTCTCCACATCTCTGAGCCATAGAGTAGAACCGACTTCACGTTGGTGTTAAAAATCCTGATTTTGTTGCGGATTGAGATAGCTATCGATCTCCAGATGGGTCGAAGGGTGTTGAAGGCGTGTCTAGCTTTATTGATACGGCTCTTGATGTCCTCATCCGTCCCCCCATCTTTACTGACAACACTGCCTAGGTAGACAAACTTATAATGTATATCATATTATATATATTGATTACATTTTATTTTCAGAATTTAATCACTCAGTACAGAGCTCGTTTATTGGATCTACAGCAACAAAGTGGTGTTGGACCAGTCCCAATGTCTAAAGTTACGAATCTAAACGATGTCAAAGATACAATTAGAGAGCTTGAAACAGAAAATGTAATTTACATATTTAGTGAATAATTAACAAATTCATAATTAAGAAATTACTATATATTTATTTAATAATTTTGTCCCAATTTTTTTGGGGGGATTTGATGAGCAAATTGTCTTTTTAAAATATTGTCTGTAAAAAATTACTTTTTTAGCTCACCTGAGCTGAAAGCTCAGATGAGCTATTGCGATGGTTCACCGTCCATCGCCTGTCGTACGTCGTCCGTTAACTTTTTACATTTTAATCTTCTCCTCCTAAACCACTGGGCCAAATTTAATGAAATTTGGTAAGTATCATGCCTGGGTGAAGCCCTTTCAGATTTGCACAAATGAATGAGTTATGTCCCCTTGGGGTCCCAGAAGGGGGAAAAGAGTGAAAAACTTTGAAAATCTTCTCCTCTGAATCTACAAGAGATATACCTTAGTTATTTCATTTATAACATCCTTAGGTCATCTATTTTCAGATTTGCACAAATGGTAGCCATGGGGCTCAAAATGGGGAAATTGTAAGGCACTGAGTGGGGAAATTGCTAAAAATTATATATTTGTCACTATATCTTGAAAACTATTTACTTTTTGTATAGGCATGTATGTTAGAATGTTGTAGATATTGACATGACAATCATTTTGATATATGGATCAAGGTCATATGTTGAAAGGTCAAGGTCACAGCTGCAAAAGAAGACTTAAATTGCTAATTATCTTAAAAACTAATAACTTTTTGTATAGGCATGCATATTCCAATATTGTAGGTTTTGCGACAATGATCATTTTGATATATGGTTCAAGGTCATATGTTGAAAGGTCAAGGTCACAGCTGTAAAAGAAGACTTAAATTGCTACTTATCTTGAAAACTAATAACTTTTTGTATAGGCATGTATATTAGAATATTGTAGGTATTACGACAACGATCATTTTGATATATGGTTCAAGGTTATATGCTCAAAGGTCAAGGTCATATCAGCATAGGAATACTAAGATTATTAATTATCTTAAAAGCTATTAATTTCATGCATAGGCATGTATATTAGAATATTATAGGTATTGACATGACAATCATATTTGGTTCAAGGTCATATATGTTGAAAGATCAAAGACATAGCTGCATTAGTATACTGAAATTGATTAATGATTTGGAAATTATTCATTGCACTACAGTTACTTCATGCATATTATATAAGCTACTTATGAATGAAATGTGAGTGGATATATTTCTGATTAAGTTTTGTGGGAGTTCTTAACTTGAGAAAACTTTTAAAGTTTCTGTACGTAATATATTGTCTATTGCACTTTGCAAACAATATTGGACATATCTTTAGGTGAGCGTTAAGGCCCATGGGCCTCTTGTTGTTATAATATACAGCAAATTTTCCTTAAAACATTGGTCTTAATAGACAGATGGTATTTATATAGAGGGTTTACTTGGTTGAAAAATATAGTAACATTATAAGTTGATTTGTATTATGTTCATATAATAAAAATTATTCATTAAATTTTGTCAACTTTTGTTTGGATTGTTTCAATTTAAACAATCTTCAACATCTACTTTTTCTATTTAAGCTGCGTCTTAAAGATGAAAATGAGCGATTGCGGACTAGACTTGAGAACATGCAGACAAAGTTTGGAAGTTTGGCAAACACAAAGACGGATCTTTCTCAGCAGTTACTTATGACAGAAGAAGAAAAGTTAAAGGTATATATTAGAAATTTCATTGTGATTTTATTTCCGAGTTCTAGGTTTAAGTTGGACTTGCACAGATCCTAGTGTCAAAAAGTTAGTTTGTTTACTTGCTAAAGGTTGGTAGTTTTTGTTTTTTTGTGGTAGTGGTGTGGGGGGGGGGGTAAGTGTGATTTACTTTACTATTTCTTAACTGACTGCCATTAGCTTGATATAAGTGAAATACTTATGACTGGAGAAAAAAACACCATTACATCATTTCACTCATATTTGTTAACATTAACTTGGTTCAGGTGAAATTGAAATCAACATTTCCTGAAATTTTCCTACAATTGTAGCAGTCAGGTTGGCTCATTTAGTAGAATATTTTTTTCTCCATCCTGAATTAAGTGGTCAGCCTGGCCCTCAGAAGTGGTGGACTGGTTAGTTAAGTGTGGTCAGTTTATCCCTCAGAAGTGGTGGACTGGTGAGTTAAGTGGCCAGTGTGGCCCTCAGAAGTGGTGGATTGGTGAGTTAAGTGTGGTCAGTTTGGCCCTCAGAAGTGGTGGACTGGTGAGTTAAGTGGTCAGTTTGGCCCTCAGAAGTAGTGGACTGGTGAGTTAAGTGGTCAGTTTGGCCCTCAGAAGTTGTTGACTGGTGAGTTAAGTGGTCAGTTTTGTCTTCAGAAGTGGTTGACTGGCAATTGTGTCCATATTACCAGTAAGTCCATCTGACAGAATTTAGGACATTTTTTTAGTACCATAGGTTACTCAAGAATAATGAAGGAGTAACCATTTGGGTAGCTCTGTAGCATATTGGTTTGACATTTACCATATGTGTTTATTTTTAGGTGTCACAGTCCCTCGTTGAAATGCAGATAGAAAATAACAAAATACGAGAAGATGCTGAAGCCACTAAGTTTGAACTTACCAATAAGGTAAGCATAAATGTATATATCAGATATAGATTGACAGTATGGGGAAACAATGAAAATAAATCATATGCGAAGAACAGGGAAATGTGAAGATATTTTGTTGCTGATTTTTTTTCTCAAAAATTAGTTATTCTGCATTGCATGTGATCAATACATCTTTACATTTTTGTGGAATGGTTAGGAGATGTTCTTGTCACTAATGCATGAAATATTTGACCTTTTCTTTCCAGTAGAAATAAATTTTCTTCAAAACATTTATGTTTAAATTGACATATATATATATATATATATACATTGTAAATATATACATGTACTGGTATATATAAACATGATAATATCTCTGCTTCAACCAGAGATTTTTCTGTAAATGGTATTAATTTTAGTTTATTCTTCCTATTGAAGTTTCGTCTTTCTGTCATCATTTATATTCATTTGTTAATTGTAATGGTCACTTTATTTTGTGTATTGTTGATTATCTCCCCCCCCCCATCCTCAAATGAAGTGGGTGGGGGTTTATACTGTTTTTATTTCATTTCTTATTCTTCTTTTACTTTTGTTTCTTTTTCTTCTGCTTACCAATATATTAATTGTTTTTCAGAGATAGTTTGTTAGATATATTTAATCTGTATAAGAATACTTAGGGATGTTTGCATGAAGTTTTGCTATTCTTTTTAAGCCATCATCTGTTTGGCTCGTTTTTTTTTTTTTACCTCAGTGGCTTTCATTTAAGAGACATAATAATGGCAGATGGCTTTTACAGTGGTTAAATATATTCTAACAATGGTTGTATTTCAGATTCTAATGTTGGAAAATTCTTTGATGGAGGCAGAAAATGAAAGAGATAAACATATAAAAAATGTGAAAAATACGAAGAAAGATTACAAGAAATGGAGAAAGATAGAAAAGATTTGGCAGACGAGTATATAGTTCTGAAGACAAACTACCTCGCCCTTGTGAAAGAACATGGAACGGAGGTAATCAATTTCAGCTTATGTCTCTGTGGCTTGGTGATAGTATGGAAGATCCTGGATTCAAACCCTGGCCAAGTCCCAACTTTAAAATTGAGGAAAATGCTTTTTTGACTGGCTTTAAGTGGCCTTGAACACATGGTTATTATACCTCCTGCAATGAATTTTTTTTTTTTTTTTTTTTTTTTTTTGGGGGGGGGGTGGGGGGTGGGGGGGGGGTCGGGGAAGGGTGGTAAACTCGAATTACCTGGTCTATCTGTCTGTCTGTCCATCTGTCCATAGGCACAATTTGTTCTGAGTTTAATTCAGTTACGTATGATTCATTTTTCTCTGAAACTATGCACACATGCTAGGCATCAGAAAAACCTGTGCACCTGTCAATTATCAGTTTGATCTGATGAATTTGTGGATTTATTGCCATTTCCAGACTTAGAATTATTCACATAATATTGCTGTACATACAATTTGTCCAATTATGTATGATCCAATTATTCTGAAACTATGCACATATGTTAGGCATCATAAGAACCTTTAAAGACTTTGAAATTGAAGAAAATGCTTTTTTGACTGGTAGTAGATAGCATCAACTGGTTCACAAGGTGTCAGGGTAACATTACTGAAGGAGTGCAAATATAGGTGGAAGTATCTTGACTTTCGCCTAAAACACCATTACTCTACACAACTCACAACTTTGATTTTCTACCATGTATGTTTCCAGCAACAAACCAAAGAACAAATGTTGTCCTTAGTTACATTAAATGATCAATTATTATGTGATGCCTTTTTTAACCGATGTTAAGTTTTCTTTTACTGTCAAATTAAATAATTTATGCAGGTCACTGGAAAAAATTTACAGATTCCATAGACCTGTTAGACTGTGATCTTGCTAAAAATTGAGTCTTTCCGTATAATTGGTTCTTTTATTTTAGACCAAGAGGAATGAGGAACTGTGTATTGAGCTGTTAAATCTTGTAAATGCCAAAGCATCCCTAATGAGACAAGTGAAAGCATTGGCTGATGATGAAGATGCAACATTAGATCATCCAATAGGAGATCCTGATGCTGAAGTCAGTCGTGTCAAGGCTCTTGTAGTCAAAAATTCCTCTGGCAAGGTCAAGGTATGTAAATATTGTATATTTGGTGTAAAAAATTGTCCCTAATTTTTCTGCTCAATGAGAAGTGGAAAAAATGTACAGTCCAGCAACTTTGTAGGAAACATAACTATTCAGTAATAATAACAAGTACAGTATGAAATACATGTTGTATTATCAAATACTAGTATTTGACATATATTTAAAAAGTATTTCATACCTTTGGGCAAATCTATACAAAATTGAAGTGTTATATACATAATTGTGCTTATAAGTCCAATGTTCCAATGTTTGAAAAAACCATTTTGATGGTTTGCATGATTTATGCTACCTAATGTCACCTTTGGAGAAAATAATAAACCATGTTTTATTTCTTACTGATGTTTATTTGTAATTTATTTCAAATTTATTTGATCGTGAAAAAGTTAAGAATTTCAGATGAGATATGTAACAATAATGAATTGAACTTCAAGATAATTTTTGATTGCATTTTAGTTTGGCAGGTTTTGATTTTATTCATGGAGAAAATATCTACAATTTTCTCAGAATGTTATAAAAACAATTAAATATGGTTTTTGCTTGATGCATCATACATCCTTTACTAGTACAGTGTAACTTCCCAAAACCGACACCTCTGAATACCGACAACCTCCCTAAACCGACAATGTCTGCTCGGGACGGATTTATTCTTATATCAATCATGTAATAAAAACTTCCGAAAACCGACACCTCCGTATTCCGAACACCGACATAATTTGTCAGCCCAAATCGGCTTCTTTAACAGTAAATAAACTTCCGAATACCGACATTACCTTTGGAACAAATAATGTTTGAATTGTCACGAATGACTGCACGTGACGAGAACTCATCATTACCGCGGGCTATGTATAACACCTGTTTACCTACCGTCGATGTTTACTTAATACATTAACTTATTAATTATAAGATACATGTATCTGTATCGTATGTAATTTTAAAATAAACAAACGTGTTTAAAACGTTTTATTAAAATGTGCTTTTATATTTAAAAAAAAAGTCGGATGCCGAAAAGCTGCATGATGTTTTTAGATGCAAGGCAAAGGATTTTCTAAAAACAATACAGCCTTGAACTTAAATAAATCACGTTCTATTTTCTTTTCTTTTTTTTTTTTTCTTAATCTGAATGATAGATATGGCCTCTTTTTCTCGGGCGAGGTCAAGGAAAAAAAAGTGACACAAAAGTACTGTTAGCAGGGCCCGATCATGGTAGACGATAAAAACTACGTATTACAACTACGATGACAATGTATGCACATTGTTTCATTGTTAAATTTGTTTTATATAAAAATAAAATATAAATAACATTTAAAATATCACTTTACACGATGTAAGTGTTAAAAAACACGATCGAATGCACACACATGAATATACCATTATAATAGTCATATCCGGTAACTGACTAAATTCTGACCTGGTAACGGACTGGAACGAACCGGATTCGAATCCGTTTTTTTAAACTTCTGAAAACCGACACCTCTGTAAACCGACCAAAATGACCGGTCCCGTGGAGTGTCGGTTTCAGGAAGTTTCACTGTATTTAAATTTTTTCAAATTATAGGCTGATGAAATAGTTGGTGCACAAGATGACAGAGCTGGTATAGAAAAGGCAGTAAGTATCTGACATTCCATTATAGAACAAACCACATCTTTGTAATGAAAAAAGAATACTGAAACCGCATGTAATTTGGATTTAAATTAAAGCATAAAAACAAGAGTGAAAAATCAAATTCCCTACAACAGTAATGCATTGAAAAATTTGTTCACATTGGATGTACTAGCAACAACATTTGATACTTATCAGTAACAAAAACAAAGCCCTGTTCCATGCATGTATTGGTAACATCATGTAATATTAAATGCATGCTGTATGTCAAAAGAAGAAGGAATGGACTATAACTTCTCTCCTCAAGGAAGCAGTTCAAAATTCAGAGATATTTTACTAATAAAACCAAAAATTAATGAGGATAAAACATTGTAAAACATGACTGATGTAAAGCTGAAATAGGAATTGAAATGCAAAGTGACCTCTTTTAAACATTTTTGATACTTTTTCTTTTTTTAAGTTGTTTGCCAATAAAAAGAGATTTGACCGTGATATGGAGAGAATCAAAAGAGAGCAAGAAAAAGAAGCAGAAAGAATGGAGTCTAAAATGTAAATATTTAAGATTTATTTTTTATTAAGATAGAAGTTAAAGGAAGAAAAATGCCAGGTACATGATAAATACCAGGTACACATGATAAATACCAGGTACATGATAAATACCAGGTACACATGATAAATACCAGGTACATGATAAATACCAGGTACATGATAAATACCAGGTACACATGATAAATACCAGGTACATGATAAATACCAGGTACATGATAAAAACCAGGTACACATGACAAATACCCGGTACACATGACAAATACCCAGTACACATGATAAATACACATGATAAATACCAGGTACATGATAAATACCAGGTACACATGACAAATACCTGGTACACATGATAAATACCAGGTACATGATAAATACCAGGTACACATGATAAATACCAGGTACACATGATAAATACACATGATAAATACCAGGTACATGATAAATACCAGGTACACATGACAAATACCTGGTACACATGATCAATACCAGGTACATGATAAATACCAGGTACACATGATAAATACCTGGTACACATGATAAATACACATGATAAATACCAGGTACATGATAAATACCAGGTACACATGACAAATACCTGGTACACATGATAAATACCAGGTACATGATAAATACCAGGTACACATGATAAATACCTGGTACACATGTTAAATACACATGATAAATACCAGGTACATGATAAATACCAGGTACACATGACAAATACCTGGTACACATGATAAATACCAGGTACATGATAAATACCAGGTACACATGATAAATACCAGGTACATGATAAATACCAGGTACACATGATAAGTACCAGGTACATGATAAATACCAGGTACATGATAAATACCTGGTACACATGATAAATACCAGGTACATGATAAATACCAGGTACACATGATAAATACCAGGTACATGATAAATACCAGGTACACATGATAAATACCAGGTACATGATAAATACCAGGTACATGATGAGACTCTAAGACGGTATTTTATTATTACATTCCTCTCGACTTACCTGGTGTCAGGATATTGGACTGATGAGGCAGCAAACACTGCAACTTCTGTCTCAGTTAGCAACCCTGAGCACATGCTAGTACTAAGCCTTCATACACTTCCAGTCATGTTAACCAGCAGATTAGCTCAATTGGTAGAGTGCTCACTTTGTATTTAAGAGGTCAGGGTTGAATTTCTGCCGCGTCTGATCAAGACCTAAAAGTAGGTCGTGACTGTTCTTTTGTCAATCACTTCACATTTAGAAATGAAAGTCCTTTGGAGGGGACCTTAAAAACTCATCCCCCTTGTCATGGTAGGTGTGGCATATTGAAGAACCTTCCTTGCACATTGCCCTGAGCACACTGCTAATGTCAAAATTTCTGAAACTTCACCTATGGCTGGTGACATCTTGATATAAGTTAAACCCTATTTAATCAATCAATCCAGTCATGGTCACTTTAAGAAAGCCTATTGATCTAGCAAACACCATGATGCATAGATACAAAGGACATAGATAAAAGCCTAAGACTTACTAAAAGTATTATACATAGGAAATAAATTCAGTAATATTGTATGATGTTTCTATTTTAGTGGAAGTGTTACCAAGGATCTCCATGAAGCCAGGAATTTAGCTCGAGACAGACAGAGGAGGTTAGCGGAACTCAATGCTGTAAGTATACACTGTGGAAAAAGAAGTTTCATATGTGGTTTAGGGCCTTGGTGGCCTAGTGGTTCAAAGGTCAAACATTGAGCACATTGCCTTCTCAGTGTCTAAGTTTGAATGTTGCTCAGGCAGATCTTTTCATAGTGGTCAAATGGTCCAAAGGGCTCACTGAAAAAGCACATTGCCTTCTCAGTGTCTAAGTTTGAATCCTGCTCAGGCAGATCTTAGTGTAGTGGGCTAATGGTCCAAAGGGCTCACTTAAAAAGCACATTGCCTTCTCAGTGCCTAAGTTTGAATCCTGCTCAGGCAGATCTTAGTGTAGTGGCCTATTGGTCCAAAGGGCTCACTGAAAAAGCACATTGCCTTCTCAGTGCCTAAGTTTGAATCTTGCTCAGGCAGATCTTAGTGTAGTGGCCAAATAGTCCAAAGGGCTCACTTAAAAAGCACATTGCCTTCTCAGTGCCTAAGTTTGAATACTGCTCAGGCAGATCTTAGTGTAGTGGGCAAATGGTCCAAAGGGCTCACTTAAAAAGCACATTGCCTTCTCAGTGCCTAAGTTTGAATCTTGCTCAGGCAGATCTAAGTGTAGTAGCCAAATGGTCCAAAGGGCTCACTTAAAAAGCACATTGCCTTCTCAGTGCCTAAGTTTGAATCCTGCTCAGGCAGATCTTAGTGTAGTGGGCAAATGGTCCAAAGGGCTCACTGAAAAAGCACATTGCCTTCTCAGTGCCCAAGATTGAATCCTGCTCAGGCAGATCTTAGTGTTATGGGCAAATGGTCCAAAGGGCTCACTGAAAAAGCTCATTGCCTTCTCAGTGCCTAAGTTTGAACCTTGCTCAGGCAGATCTTAGTGTAAGAAAGTTTGTCAGTTCACGTGCTGAAAGTCAGTGGTTTTCTCTGGAGACTCTGTTTTCTTCTACCATCTAAAAATTGATCATCTTGATGTAAGTAAAAGAATCTTGTAGTGAAAGCAGGTTAGAGGTGAGGCAATGGTGTTTTACTACTCAATCGAGATTCTTTTACTTTTAATGAGGTGGTAAGTTCTAAGATGGTGGAATAAAAAAACAGATTGCCTAGCAAAAACTATCGACATTTGGCAAGCAAACTACTACACATAAGGATTTGCCAAAATGGGATTTGAACCTAGTCTATGAAAGGTGCTCTGATTCATAATAATACTAACACTATGAAAAGTGTTATCCTGATGAGCTTTTAGGACAAAAATGTAGACTGTAACTTTTTATCTGTCCATAGTCTAACATCAAGATATTTTTGTGTCAGTTAAATTTTGCAAAGAAGTGATCATTTAAATTATTTGCACCTATTTTCCATAAATATCTTTGTTAATGCAAATAAATGCATATTAATCTTAATTTTTAATTGATTTTTAATTTTTAATTTTTGAGTTTTTTTTACCTTTTGAGAAATTTTGCAAAATAAATTGAAATTCAGAGTTCATGCACTTGTGGGTGTTAAATATGTGCATGTTTTTTTGTACACATATATTTTTCAGAATTCCAATTTTTGCACAGGGTTGAGTAAAATTTTAGTCTTGATTTTTTTTATTTACAGGCATTGATTGTAACTCGTGGTGAGAAAGAACAGTTAGAAGTTCAGGTTAACAGGTTACAACATAAAGTCAAAGATTTAGGAGAGGATTACAGAGGCAGGCTTATCAAATATGTGGAAGACATTGCAGTAAGTTAGAGTTATCCCCCTTACTACAACTACAAGCCTTTAAAATAGTTTTTACATGTGCTTTGTAATTTGAATTGATGGGTTTAACATTACATAAATAACATCAAAAACTTCATGCATACTAAGCAACACCACCTACTACAGTGCAGCTTGTAAAAATGTAATGTGATGATTGTATGAATAATTTTTATGTCTGTGTACACGTATTTACTATTAAGTCTTGATATCTTGAGTTCCACAAAAAAGTAAAAAAAAAGGTTCATCCAAGTTTTAAGTAATGTCTCTGTGTATTTATTTACAGGGGTATGTTGACAAAGCATAAGCACAAGCATTACATTCCAGAGATAATTCTGACAATTTGATATTGAGTATAATTTACATGTGAATTTATTAACAGGGATATGTCAACAAGGTCCAAAGTTCAATTCCTCAATAAGCATTAACAAATATTTCAGGAGGCTCATGGCAATATGGCAGTGTATGGACCAAAGCAAAGCTGAAGTCCATAAACCACTTTTGTACTGAGTACCCTGTCCATAATCTGCCATATGGCCCCTGAGTCCACCTGAAATATGTTACATTATACTAAATGTCCAAAAATTCAATATTTGATTAATAAAACATTTCAACAAATCAGTGTTTAATTCGCTTGTTATCTAAATCTGTTTTATAAAATTGTGCAATCCCACGGAATACTATGTAGCATATTTTTTTTGTATTTTTGGAGTGTCAGGAATCTGTTGTATGTACCGATTCTCCTTCTGTTAGGTTTGCAAACCAAGGAAATGATTTAAACAATATTTTATTTGATGTTGTTATGGCTTTTTCTATGACATAGTTATTTCAAGAGGGGGCTCTAAAATTTTTTTTGGATTCATCAAGGGAGAGAGTTTATATAACACTCTGCCCAGAGCTCCAGGCTTATATACCATTATATGACTCAGAGCAGTTACATTGCTTTAAGTAAAATCTAATATTAATGAGG
This sequence comes from Tegillarca granosa, assembly GCA_029721355.1. Lineage (NCBI taxonomy): Eukaryota > Metazoa > Mollusca > Bivalvia > Arcoida > Arcidae > Tegillarca > Tegillarca granosa. The sequence goes on along the minus strand of CM056598.1, from coordinate 17,951,941 downwards.
TATAATATTATCTGAAAATGTGATGATGTAGATATTGCTTATGTTTATTTTACAGGAATATGTTGACAAGGCACAAGGTCCGACCCCTCAACAAGCATTGCATTTGAGAGATTATTCCGACAATATGATCAAAGATATAACTCGATCTCACAAAGAGAGAGAAGAACAACTTAGTCTAGCCGCTCAACAGTTCAGAGAATTACGCAAATCTACGATGCATAAATATGAAGAAATATTGGTTGCTTACAGGTACTTGCTAAATTAATGTATTTATTGAAAAGCTTTTTTTAAAAAAAAAAAAATTGAATATTTTTACTGGTACATACCATTCAAGCTTGTGACAGCTATTGAAATACCTTTTATTTAAAAAAATAATGGGGGAAAGTTTGAGTGGAGAAAACCAGAGTGCCCTGAGAAAACCACAGATCTCTCACACTAGGATAGGATCTGTTCCAAGTGGATTTTTCTACTTATGCAATGAACACTGTCTCTAAATGTAAAAGAGAGAGGTATATAGGAAGGTTGACAATAGTAAGAGAGAGAGAAAGAACGAGCGAGAGAGAGAGATTTTATTCAATAAGGTTGACAAATTTGAAAAATATCATTCTTTTAAACATTGTAGGGCATTACGTTTATTATGTGAAGAAAAGGGAATCAGTGAAGTGGAAATGGGTCCTGATGAAGAAGGGATTAAATTATCCGATGCGGAAATAGAATCCTCGCATATGAGAGAAATATCTAAACTTAAGCAGCAATTAAACAGATTAAAACAAATTAATGATCAGCTTAGAAATAAAGTAAGTTTTATTATTGTTGTGCTTTAAAACTTTATTTTAATGTTTAATGATAACTTTGCCATCTTGTTTAATGCAACACTTTTTAAAAGTCTCAAAACCCATTTTTCTATATTTTTATATAATGGTAAAAAAATTGTAACAAAATAGTCCTTATAAAAAGAAATGTGTACTATATTTGATAATAATGCCGGAATTCAACTAAACAAACGATGGCAATGAATCAGTTATATTGTGACTGCAAAGAGTTAGTTGATTCCAAAAAAAAAAAAAATAAATTAAAAAAAATTAAATTAAAAAAAAAAAAAAAAGGAACTTGCCAGTGTACCATGTGATCAGTACCTCTTAACATTTGTGTGGAATGAAATGGATAACGTTTATGACAAATATTACTGAAGAATGTCTTTATTACAGGAAAATGTTGCTTCACATTGCCAATAGAAATAATTGTCACCCACAAATGCTATGAGGAATCACATGGAGCTCTGGGGAATTCCATTTGGAGAAACAAAATCTGACAGTATCTCAAATTTCTGTGTTTTTTTTTTAAGAACATAAAAAAATTAACAAAAAATGTTTCAGGTTTCAGGTCTGACTGAAAAATCTTGTGATTTTGTTTTGGTCAAACTCTTTTGATAAAGTAAGATAATAAATTATATGAAATAGATAAGTTTTAATTACAATTAACAGTATTTCATGCTTCATTGATTTTTATGTGGATTTAAATTTCTTCATTTAATTTTATTTTCTGTTTTTTTTTATTTTTTTTTACAGTATGGTGCTTTTGAGGACACAACAAGGTCATCCAAAGATAAGTAAGTGGTTTGTCTTACCTGAAATAACCTGTCAGCAATAGTTTATATATATATATATATATATATATATATATATATATATATATATATATATATATATATATATATATGTAGATATACATATATGTAGATGAAAATACAGTTAAACCTGCAGTAACAACAGCCAATCAATTAAGACCATTATTTTGAGAGGTCCCTTTATTTCATGTTTTAATTTTAAAACGCCTCTGTATGAAAACCACCTCCTGTATATAAAGTCCATACATCTTAGATCTTGTTAGTGGTCTTTATGTACAGGTTTAACTGTACATAAGTTTTTTTTTATAAAATTGATTATAAATAATGGTTGATTTACAGTAATGGTGAAATTTTCATCTTAAACTTAACAAAATGGATCAATAGATTTTTTTCCCGATTTCTGTACTAAACCACTTGTTGAAACACTAAGTAAACATAACTGTACTGATTCTGAATAGTGCACATTGTTTATTTTTACAGTTTGACAATGCAAGATTTAAACAAATAGTTTTTTTAGGGGGGAAGGGAGGGGAGAGGGTCTAGAATTTTGAGCCCTCTTTTTTTACATTAAAAGACTACTTTTTTACAGTACAGTTTTATTTTCCCAGAAAAAAAAACAAGAGACTTGTGTTAGAGAGAGAGAGAGAGAGAGAGAGAGAGAGAGAGAGAGATCGGGAACTGAAACATTGAGAGAGAGAGAGAGAGAGAGATATCAGGAACTGAAACATTGAGAGAGAGATAGAGAGAGAGAGAGAGATCGGGAACTGAAACATTGAGAGAGAGAGAGAGAGAGAGAGAGAATGCCATAAAATATAATCATTGTAGTGTTTTGATATTATTTTATGCTATTGAACTGAAACATTTAAATCTCTCTTTATCCCTGTAAACATTTTAACTATTCAATGACATATTTTAATCTTACATGTACATTCTACAACATTTGAATCATTGATGATCAATATTTTCATTATTGCATCATTCAGACTAGGTGAGTAGCTCTGTAGTTTAATGGTGTTTCTTTTCTTGATTTTTAAAACTGTTCATAATTAGATTACTAGCCCTGTTAAAGTGCAGATAGAAAAATTTTATAAGATCCCACACTTAAGCATCAATATACAGTGTTAAAGATAGAAAAAAATTTCATTATATCCCACATATAAGCATCAGTATACCTTGTTAAAATTTTTGGTGAAAAAATGTGTTCTTGTGATATGTCCAGTATTAATTTGTTTTCTAACTGTGCAGGTAGGCTTCTCTATATACATGTACTCTATATTGCTCCTAGAATTTTCTTGTTTTATTTTTTATAAGTCAGAATGGGTGTTTATTATTGTACTTTGTACATATTTTTAGTTCTGGTTCAGAAAATGGATCTTACAGGTTGTTTTTCTTATTTTTTATGTAGTCAAATATAGTTAATATTTTTTTTATCCATTTTAAGCTCACCTGGCTTTAAAAGCTTAAGGCATAAAGCAGCTTGTGTTTACAAATGTTTTCAACTTTTTCTTAAAAACTTCTTGGCAAGATTTTAATAAAACTTAGTCAGAGGCCAGTCTGGTTTTGTGCAAATCAAATTTTAGTGGCATCACCACAGTCACTAAAGTAGGTCACTGGGTCCTGGTGGATATTCCTCAAATATGGTTGAAAAGTATAGTACATGTCATTTTGTAAAAATTTAGAAAATTTGTAAAAATGTTTGAAATTGTTATATTAATTCACATTATTATATGAACTGAAAATGATTTTTTTTTTCAATTTTGATACCATATTTTCTTTATGCAACCCTCAAAATAGGATCAGAGTCATATGACCATATTTTTACTATGATTGTAATTTTGCTACTATTTTGGCTATTATGAAAGATATACCTTGAAAATTTCATTTGATGTTTTGTAAAAATGGCACTATCAGAGGTCACGAAATAAGCTTTAAATTGCTTTATTTTTTTGATTATGTAAAAATAATGATACATATATTGAGTTTTTAGTTTTAATGTTTTCTTAAAAAAAATCCCTTGTAAATGCATTTTGTATAATGAAGTTATATAACATGACTTATATACCAGGTGAGCATTTGAGGCCCATTAGGCCTTTTGAGGCTATATAGTTTTTGTACATTTAATTAAGAGTTACCACCCTTGTACAAAATAGGGTTATACTTTTAATCTAGAAATTAGTTTCATTTTATTTTCAAAAGGCATTTTAATTTATTTGCCTATTATTTATAAACAGATATTTATTTTTTTTTAAATAGTGACTGTCTATATAGAATAGAATAAAATTACATATACATCAAAGCATATGTATGTTCAATTGTCATTTCAAAATTATTGAATAATTAATTCAAATGAAATTTAGAAACATTTAAAATAATACCTGTAAGGAATATTGGTTTAATTATTATTATTATTATTATTTTATTGGTCAGACCTTTTATGCTATTTTTGGATTAACGATTTGGCTCTTGAAGTCAAACAAACATACGTAGACTATCTTGGGGAGGGGGAGGCTTCGATGGCTATGTGGCTATGTCTAAGCACTAATTACAGATCACAGTGTCCTTCTTTTTTAATGAATTTTGCAAAAAAAAAAAAAAAATTGTACAGTTAATTATGCAGTGTGCAGATACAGAAGTCCCTTTTTATCATTTTTTCATAGCAAAAAGAAAATTTATTTCATTTTTATAGAATGCATAGATTTTACAGCAGCTAAAAATTACCAGTGCATATACTATACATGTAACATTATTACTAAACTGATATAATTTATAATAAATGTTATTGTAGTATTTTTTATAAATGCTTAATTTGCCAACCTATCAATAAATTTGCCACTAGGGGCTGCAATGAATAGAATAGTTTACCCTGTATTAGATATGCTATCCATAGTCTGAGAGATCTGACGTCAATTTTATTTTACTTTAGTCGATTTTACAAAAGCGGACTATGCTATCCAGTATTTTTATAGTGCTGTTTTCTGTTTTTCATATTTTGAAAACTTTTTTAAGTATACTGACTTCAAAGACTGCCAAAATTCATATTTTTAGCTATGTTCTCAAACTTTTTTTTTTAAAAAAAAAAAAAAAAGCTTTTAAGCCTTTGACATTTTACACTGTATTTAGAGTTCTAAAACTGTTAATATTTTTCTTCCTCAATATTTTTCACCCTTCAAAGTATTTTCTTGCATAGTAAGCTTGCTAATGAAAATTAGGTTTTTACATTTGCCAAGGTGCCTGACGTACATGATGTTTTGCAGTATAAGGGAAGTAACTCTTACATTGTGGAGTTAAAACTTTGTCGTCCAGTTACTATATTAGGGGGCCTTGGTGGCCGAGTGGTCTAAAGCGCGTGTTTATGGATCACAGTGCCTCTCACTGCCTGGGTTCGAGATGCACTCCGGACAGATCCTAGTGTGAGAAAGTTTGTCAGTTCGCTTGCCGAAGGTCGGTGGTTTTCTCCGGGCACTCTGGTTTCCTCCACCATCCCAGAACTGACCGCCTAGAAATAAGTGAAAGATTCTTGACTGGGGCGTAAAACCATTACTCCACTCCAGTTACTATAAACAAATATGGTGACAAGGTTTGCAAGTCACACTAAAAAATGGAATCAATGTTTAAAAAGATGAGTGCCACTTTGAAGAGTGACAAATATGCTATACAGGTTAATTTTTATAACTTATAATGTTTGTATTGGTTATTTTCACACCGGTAAGTCTTATGGGTTTTAGGAATTTATAGAATATGACTTCTAAGATGTTCAAGCAATTTATTAGGATATTAAGGTTATAGAGACAAAGTGGTCTTAAGTATTTTCTTATCGACTGCGATGCTTCTCAAAGTCAAGGTCCAGATTCTACCTGGAAAATTCCTAATGAGAGAAGATCTAGCTGTCAGTTTGCTGTTTAATGACTTTCTTCTATGGTACTTTGGATTCCTCCATTATCCCAGATCTGACTTGCCTCAGTGTAAGTGACTTGACTGAATCTTGTCTGGGGTTAAAAACACCTTAATTCCCTTACACTCATGTACAAAATACATGTGATTGAGTTTTGTGTTAAATGTTTTTTTCAGGGGTGGTGAAAGACCTCCAGAATCATGGCAAGCTTTACGTAAACAGTTAAGAGAATTTTCTTTGAATACACAAAGACAACTAGAAGATGAGAGAGCTCGACTGATAACAGAGAATTCTATATTAAAAGAACAACTCCAAGAAAGCCAAGACTATATAGATCACCATCTTGCCAGGTTTGTGTTATAATGTATATCCAGTGTTATTTCTTTCATGTTCACATTCTACCTGGCCTTAACAAAAGCATAGGAGAACTATATCCATTGTTAATTTCTTGCATGTTCGCATTCTACCTGGCCTTCACAAAAGGATAGGAGAACTTATATCCATTGTTAATTTCTTGCATGTTCACATTCTACCTGGCCTTAACAAAAGCATAGGAGAACTTATATCCATTGTTAATTTCTTGCATGTCCACATTCTACCTGGCCCTCACAAAAGCACAGGAGAACTTAAGTCCATACCCTTTATATATCCATTGTTAATTTCTTGCATGTTCACATTCTACCTGGCCTTAACAAAGCACAGGAGAACTTATATCCATTGTTAATTTCTTGCATGTTCACATTCTACCTGGCCTTAACAAAGCACAGGAAAACTTATGTCATACCCTTTTCTTTGTCATAAGCATCCATTTTAAAATGTTTGGTCAACGCTATTTATTTAAAATGTGTTAAAGGTCAAATTTTTTAATGAAGGAAGTTTTGATCAAAGTTTTTTTTTTAAAATGTGCTAATATTTTTTGGTCAAAGATTTTTAGCTCACCAAAGTCAAAGGCTATAGTAACAGGTGCAGTTTCAGAATTTTATGGAATGGTGGGGAGTTGAGAATTTTGTCATAAGATATGAACATTGATGGCTTAAGCGCCCCAGCAGTGAGGAGTTTTTTGGGCTGTTAAAGGCCCTTAGCAGGTCCATGGTAGCACTCTGATGGGGTTCCATGGAGCAAAGCCCCAAGCAAAAATGAATTATTAATATTCATTATACTTTTTGGCAACATTTTTCTCTCTTTCTCTCTCTTTTGTAAGTGTTTAAAGGAGGGGGTGGTGCAACCCACCCCCTTGAATCTGTGAATGAATTAGGCCACAGCGACCCTAAATAGACTATGTTGTTAGCTTCATTATAGAGTTTAAATTTTACGAACAGTCGCATAGCAATAAATAGATAACTTTTTACTTTTATTGTTTTAAATTTTAGGTATAAGGCTGAGATTGTGAAGCTTAGGAAGATGTTGGGATATGAAGATGAGGATGGAAACGTAAACACCATGCCGTCCGACAGAACCTTTAGAAAAGGTCGCAGAAAATGACGAAACTAGTCTGGCCTAATGACCAGATAAACTCTAAGACATATATAAATATATTTTTAAAACCTTGATACAGACTTTTAGTTAGTTGCAATAGAAGGCAATTTCAATCGTCAAATCTGACATATTTTTTATCATCATTTTGTAGTAATGACTTTAAAACTATGACAAGGGCATTTTACAGTAAACAAGAGAAATCCATGCAAGATAAAAAGTACAAACGTAATTTACAATATCGTTAAAACATTACAATACAGTTTGTAGAGCTGTACACATGCAAAAGTAACAACTTCAATTCTATAAAAGACTTATGAAACACAATAATATACCAGGTAGATTTAATATTATAAACATTACCAACATAAAAAAATATTACCAATATCAAAAAGAAAGTATGTTTATTTTGAATACTGTATATGTAGAAATATTCACCGGTATAAACTTTTATGGTTTTGGTATGGAGAGCATTTTCGATGGTATAAACGTTTGCGGTCACGCGGTGATTTAACACTAGTATCTGACAAGGATATAAAATTTCACAGTGGATTTATTTTCAGCGATTGATAAGCGACCTACGAAAATAGCGAACTATTAATACACAGCGAATATTCTACATATACAGTAGTCAGACAGTTATTTTTTAACTTTTGTTATGATGTGTATTTATATGCAGTTAGATCAAAATGGAAAATTTGATAAATTTGGACTACATATTGGTATGACAAATTATATAATCAAACTTGCAAGTTGAATGTGTCCAGCTAAAGTTCTTTTGTAATATATGTGTAATCATTATTTATTTATTATTTCTCTATTTATTTATTTATTTTTGCTTAGCCAAGTATTACTTATATATATATATATATATATATATATATATATATATATATATATATATAATATATATACATATATATGTATATACTAGTATATACAACATGTTTATATATTTACATGTACCTATATGTTAAAGCATATAGTGTTATATTGTTATATTGTTTTATCATGGAACAAATATTAGCAAGTACAAATGTACTTACAAATATACTGGTACTTAATTAATTAGGAATTTAAGTGCTTTACTTTCTTTTGGAGGTTCATTTTCTTTACTTATTTGTATGTGTCTTTTTTATTTTTATGTATTTTTCTTTCTGTAATTATAATATAGTCTTATTTTGCAGTGAGCTATGTAATTTTTTTTATTTATTGAAAATAAATGTATGTTTTTTATTGACAAATACATTTTATTCAACTAAAATTTGGTAACAGGCATAAGAAATTGAAAAAGTGATTTTTTGACAATCTAATTATTGAAATATACTTTGTATATACAATCAGCAACATTAAAAACGGAATTAATTCCGCTGGTACAATGTATGATGATTACAAATATGAATCTTTAAAAGCAGACAGACTTAAGTTATCCTGGTATATCATACACATAGTATATGTATATGAACGTACAAATTTGCACTTTGATGGTAATCCTCAGCTTCAGTGAGGGGGATATGATCCAAAAAATAATAGACAAAATTGCATAGTATCGTAAAGCAGGGTTATTTTAATGGGGCTAAATTTTGAAAAATTTGATAAGGAAAAAATCAGTTGAAAAATTTTAGCAATTTTGTTTTGGTGATCTAAAAATGCACTCATGGTTGACTCATTGTACACCTAATATTTTCATGATTTTTATTTGGCCATTTTAAAACTACTGCCAAAATATGCAACCGTGAAAATAACCTACAATATGTTAATTTTTAACTTGCTTTATACTGGTAATTGGATGTTATATACCAATGAGTGGATGTTTTACTAGTATATAAGTAGGTTTTTCTAAGATTTTGATTTTTTTTTTTCAGTTACTCATTTTTTTTTAAATTTTTTTATTTATTTATTTATTTTTTTTAATCTATGTATGCTGATAAATTGAACATATGTACAATGCAATACTACCGGACATAATGTTAAATGTCAAAAGGTATCATACAGGGGTTTTGCTGTCATTCGACCAATTTGTCCAATTGCTAATTTTTATTATTTCTGCATTAAAAATTTATTTTGGCTAATATTTTTGCTCAAATTTTTTTTCAATTTTAGGATGACACTCAAAAATCACAGAATTTTTTTTTTAAAACACATGAATAAAATGTTGATTTTTAAAAAAAATAATAATATGTTTAACAAACTGTTAAAGACATGCAGTTATATTTGGTACAACCGTTTAATGTTTTTGAGGCTTACTGGCACTATTTGTTCTCGATTGGCCTTGAAATTTTAAGGTTGGCTAATTTTTTTTACTCTGATTTTTCAAGAGACGGGGGTAGGGTAACCCTGTCATATTGTACACAGTAAACCCCACCGTTATTTTATTTTAACCAAAGTAACAGATTTTAAACCATAAATTATGTATTATGAAGAATATATTTTAAAAAAAAAAAAAAAAAAAAAACAAACTTATTTACAATGCATGTACCAGTAGAAGACATGGAAGGAAAACAAAGACTTTTCACTGGTTATCTTGTTGTCTTGGTTGTAAAATACAGACCTAATTTGTCACAAACTTGTCTAAATTTATCAAGTATTTAAGAACACATAATATTTTTTTTTTAGCATACTAGTATATTTTATTTCAGATCTTTTATATATATACATATATATTTTTTCAAAAATCATTCTTATGTAGTCAACATTCCGTCCATTGTAGTGCCATAGATGGTTTCAGTCTTTTTTTAAAAGATATTTTCATTGCATTTATGGCTACACAGGTGCTTTCAAACTACAGTTATTTAGAAGAAATAAATGTAGATTTAAAAAAAATGGTTTTTTATTGTCTGATTTAAACTTACATAATTTGAAATTTTTCATGTAGGCGAAACTATAATCATTGACTTATACCTATTTGATAAGTTTAATGTTTTGGCTTTGAAATTGGTAGGTTGTACTTAATTGCTTGAATGTATTGTTTTACATCACATCAGCAATTTTGTAGCAATTGTGATGATTGGTTGGTTGATTGTAATGTTGTTTTACATCAGCAGTTTTGTAGCAATTTGTGATGATTGGTTGATTTTAATGTTGTTTGACATCATATCAGCAATTTTACAATATTCACAATGAGACGAGTTTATTAATCTCAGTCTATGGATAATATAAGAACAAATTCTTGTATGCCTGGCCCCAGTATCAGAATCATTCCTTAACTAAGATTTTCCTTAACTTAAATCTGGCATATTCGAATCCTCAATAATTTTGTTAATTGTTGAGATATTTAATACTTTAGGTGTCATTTTGAAGAATACTCCAAGATTAAAGCATCCCTATTTAGTTTTGTCAAAAATGATTATTTGTAACTCAGAAAGAGATTGCTAAAATTTGCTAAGTTTAAGTTAAGGAAAATTAACTTAGTTAAAGAATGATTGTGAAACAGGGGCCTGAGGCATGTGGGTGTATATTATGATCTTTCTTGTACTAGGGTTCATCCAGGGTGGTTTTTATTATTGTACATGTACTAGCTCATTGAGTCAGTATGTCACAGACAAACATAACACTCTCCCAGTAACATTCTCCTGGCTCAAGGTAAACCAGTTAATACTCTGCTCTGCTAATGATGAGTGTCGGGCAAGGAAACAATATCTTGGATTTTTTAAGTCTTATGACCTGGCGGGGGTACAAGCCCTCAACCTTGTGCCCTCAAAGCAGATGCTGTACCACTGAGCCACAGAGGCAGTACTACATGTACATGTATTTGTAATGAGATAATCTTATTAATCTAAAGAATTAATCTAAATACAAGTTCATGTGGTGTGTGAGTTTGTGCATGTGTTTCCGATCTGCTCAGTTCAAGTGTCAACCTTAAAAGTGCTAGAACACTTGCCTGCAATGTTGAAGAAAAAATTTAAAAAATCACAAACCAGTAAGCCCATTATAGTTGTAACATGCAATCAGTATAAAAGCCTACGACAAAGAAAAATGCTCTCTCACTAGAGGTCATCCCCATGGTAGTGAGTCGCCTTGGGTTTAAAAGCTAAGTAATGCCTTAATCACTCAATCACTAGGGCCCCAAAGGTTTTAGGCTCTGACCCAAAGCTTTTATTTATCTAAGTACTTTTCAAAGTGAATTTTAGGGTCTTAAAATGACTCGTTTAAAAGAATGCAGAAATAAAGTACCTGATCAATAACAACCTATTCACCCACTGGTAACATTCTCCATCTTCATTATCATCCAATAACAAACAATATTCTGTGTATTTCAAAAAATCAAAATATAGAGCTTTGTCTTGTAAAATAAGTAGGATTGTTAAAGAACATCTAATACTGTATAGAGGGTTATTTTAGCTGGGCTGAATTTGGCGATTTTGACAAGAGGTCCATTGAGAAATTTTAGCATATTTATTTTGGCGATATAAATTTACTTGTTCATGGTAAATATACAAAAATTTTCACATATTTTTATTTTGGCCATTTTAATACATCTCAAAATATGCCAAAATTTGCACCCTGCAAAAATAACATGCTATACAGTAGTATTATAGGCACAACACCAAACACTTCACTGCAGTGCCCATCCAAAGACAGGAATTTTGTAATCAGTGGTTCCAACATTTTTTCTTGTCTTTGCCGTTTCTTTATTTGCTCGTACATCTTTTATCCAATTGACTTGAATTAAGTTTGTGCAAAAGAAACCACCATTTGCCTTGGTTTTTAAGATGTAAAATCCCCATAGCAGCAACAGTTTACTTTCTACAGAATTATTTTATGGAAGCCATAATTGTGCATGCACATATCAATTTTCTAATACTGTATGACTAGATTCAAGCAAGCGAAAAATACTAAACTTTATTCATGTTTATTGGATTTTGCATGAAAATTGAGCATAATTCACTGTCACAAACATAGTGACTCAAACAGTGGGTCTAGAATTTTTATTTTTTTTGTTTTTCAATTATGGGGGTTTTTAAAGAATTTTTCACTTATTTAGAGATGTCATTAGCTATAGGTGAAGTGGTAGAAATTTTGACCTTTGCAGTGTGCTTAAGGCAATGTGCAGGAAGTGTTCTTGAGTGTGTCACATGACATGCATTATTGATATTCAAGATCTTCTCCGATATTAAGGTCTTCGCTTTGATTTTCTTTTCTAAATGCCGTGTACATAGTGAAACAACAGTCACTGCCAATTCTTAAGTCTTAGTCAGACCTGGCCGGGGTTTGAACCTGAACCTCAATATATAAAAGATGCTTAAAATAAATGCTGCAAAAAACATTATAATTGGTTTCTTCATGAACTAGAGGCAGTAATTATATTTTAGTAAAGAAAAGTTGAGTAAATAATAGTATTTTACACTGTTTCATGAGCATTTCACTTTCATGAAGCAGACAGTTCATGGATGGTTGAAGAAACTGTGGAGCAAGCAAACTGACAGCTTCTTTGCACCAGAATCTGCTTGAGTAAGCATCGAGGAGCACTTATCAGCAAATGTGCACTTTAGACCCTCATTCACTGAAGCCCCAAAAGCCAAAGAAAAAATGTAAAATAAAGAAGTTAAAAATCACAGAAGTTGTCATATTAATTTTATTGTAAAATATCACAGTAATAAATGTTTATAAAAGCTAAATTTAAATGCTACATCTAGTGTATACATTTAACTCTCAAACATAAAATGGACGGACTTTGTCTATATATTACACTTAACAAATACGTGTAACACTTACTTTATTATAAATAATAAATTCTACTTTCTACTTTTCATCTTGGAGGCTTTATTCTTCAACTAAGTAAAAGGGATTCATCTGTAAACCATGCAATACAACATGATATTTGTGCTGAACAACTACCATGGGATATTGTTAGCACATAAAATGGTATTTTCCCATAAAAATGATTATACTGTAAAAATAATTATATTTGTGGAATTTGTATCACTAATATTTTCCATAATATTCTGCACAAACTACAAGAAGTATTTTACAGACAGATAACTTCCCTTTGCTGAATACTAAAAAATCTGATTACCATCATAGTTAAGAAGTTTGTGCTGTTAGTTCTACCTGAAAGTAAAACATGTAATCAAACAAGATCTCATCTTAAAAGCCACGATAATTTTTTTTAAAACTTGGTAACAAAAATACATTTTTCTACACTAAATCTGCAATATCCAACACCTGCCTTTACAGGCCATCTGTTCATTAAGACCAATGTTTAAAAGTCTTTGCATAAAAGAATTTATATTACAAAGGCCACCTGTCTACTAAGTCCATATTTCTATGTTTTCATGGGTGGTCTTTATATACAGGCTTTAGTTTTCTATTAACATGAAAGACTATCTTAATTGTTTTTGTATTCATAATTTCCCATCCTTGGAAATACAGACTTTTAGTCATTCTTTATTTCCTAAACTTGCCACTATAAAGATTCAATGTAACTAAATATTCTTTATTAGCTTGGTATGAGTTTATTAATTACATTGATTTTGATCGAAAGCTTATAGTGACCACCTCTATATACTGACCATGTGTTTATAAGGCCAATGCCTCCTATTTGACAAATTTGAACTAAACTATAGGGTATAAACGTCATATGTTCACTAGGGTTTAAACGTCATATGTTCACTAGGGTCTAAATGTCATATGTTTACTAGGGTCTAAACGTCATATGTTCACTAGGGTCTAAACGTCATACATGTATGTCCACTAGGGTCTTAATGTCATATGTCCACTAGAGTCTAAATGTCATATGTTCACTAGGGTCTTCATGTCCACTAAGATCCAAATGGTTTCACTGTTTTTATGATAAGCACGGCTTTTAATCTGAATAACTGAACCGAAATCACTATTTCAACATGTTTCACCATGACACAGTAAAAATGATCTTGTTCTAGTGTACATCGGCTATAAGATCGTCTACAGCATCCCAGTCAATAACACTCATAATACTTCCACTGCTAACTGAAGCTGCGCGGGCGATATCTCCGACATCAACTGCATCAACATACTCGTCTCCCATGACAACATCATAATAATCAGAAATACCCTCTGACATCGGATACTCTGCTGACATTCTGACACCATACATCTGTAGTGTAAAATAAAATTAAAAGCATATTATGTATTTGTTGAAACAATTTAGCATCTGTTATGTGTGAAGAAACATAATCAAAGAACTAACAAAACAAGTAAAATATGAACAAATTCATTAATAAATACTACCTGTAAATAAAGGGTTTAGTCATGGCTTCCTTACAGTACAGTGCCATTAATCTTTTCAGACCACCTTAGTGGCTCAGTAGTAGAGTTGAGTTGAGTAATGGTGTTAAACATTCCAGTCAAGAATATTTCACTTATACTGAGATGTTGCCAGCTATAGGCCAAAGTGCAAAAATTTTGCCTATACATTGCGCTGATGGCATTTTACAGCAGATTTTTTTTATTGTACCATGCCTACTGTGACATAGGACCTCAATTATATTAGGTTCCCAACTGAAAGAACCGTGACTTTCATTTTGAAATGCCGACTGCTTGAAGAAAGAAAAGTCACTCCCCACTTTCAATTCTAGGGTCAGACCAGGTTGTGGTTCAAACCCACGACCTCCCACTTACAGAGCAAGCATACCACAGAAGTGGTAGCCTTAGTAGAAGAGCATCTGTCATGAGAGTGGAAGGTCATTGGTTTGAACCCTGGGTTGGTCATAAAGACTGAAATTTGAGATACTACTTCCTCGCCTGGTGCTTGCAATTAAGAGAAACCGAATATCAACTGGTTCACATGGTGCCAGGATAATGGACTGGGGGTGTGGTTGTCTGCAGCATACATATTTGGTGAGCTTGAACTTTTCCAAAAAGTGGCCCTAAGTGCTTGGCAGACCATAAAACACACTTGCACATCGCACGCATAAACAACCTTGTTTTCAGATGTCTGAAAATTTCTGATGAAACATTAAACAACATTAAAACAACAACAGCCCTAATTTTTTCAGGTAATATCCATGTTTTACTGCACTGCTTGAAGCAGACAGATTCTCATAATTATCTACTTCTAATCTCATTTATGATTGTAAAGGTAGCTTTTAAATACATAAATGTGTTTCCTTACTAAGATTTACCTTACAAGAAATTTTTAAAAACAAGTTTTCAAATTAAAGAAGCAAATCGCAATTATTCTTCAAAAGTTTTTAACATTACATAATTTTCCCCATAATTGCTTTCTATGTTATTAATGGTTTTATGAAAAAAAAAATTATTCTTCATTTAATGAATTTACCAATTTTAATGATGTTTTCATTTTTAGACTTAGAATTGCAAAATATTTCTATTTTCTTCAGGTGATTCCAAAGTCTTGTTTGACTTACAAAAATCTCAAGTTGACCAAAATTAAAAAGTTTGAAGACAATGTTTCAGCATAATTATATAAGTAAAGCCTTTGGTAAACTGTGTTCAACTTAAAATTGTTCAGTAATAACAGATAAGAGAAAATATTAAGAATTGTGAGAATATTCTGCAACTAATTCTGTCTCTGACAAAAATTGGCCCAGACATAAATTGTGGATATTTTTTTTGTTAAATCTGACATACAGGTACACTGGGATAACATAAGAGACTTTAAAATAGCAAATAATGAATGAATTAATTAATAATTAAACAAGTGCAGTTTTTGAGAGATTCAAAGATGGAGAAAAAATAGTAACTTTCTCCTCATTTTACTATGCAGGTATAATGCACATGTAAAAAAAATTACTTACGGTAGAATTAGTTTCATCTTCATACAATAATTTCTTCACATCATCTTCTACTGTCCAGGAACTTAAGACAGAATCACCTTCATATGCTTCATCAGCTCTGTATGGGTCAGCATATGGTCGGGTCCTTACCATCCTCTGTGTTCTTGATACTAATGAAAATATTAAGGACAATTGAAATAACAGGAAACCAACAACCATGAGTTGTGAATTATTGTGTTGTTAAAAAAGCGGACACCTTGTGGTATTAAGTACAGTTCTAATAAGATAACAAGAATTATAATAAAATTTGTTTACATTTCAATTTTAAGTTTTCATTCATTTCATGTATTTCATATGTCCTTTTGTAACCAAGAAACATTCCGCAACAACAAGAAATCACACGTCATTTTGTACTTCACATTTTGTACCTTAGATATTATATCTGTAAACACACTGTCCTGAAATGCCCGAAATACTCTGGCAAAATGTGTTGATTATTGAATTTCAAAAATGGATTGTTAACTAGTGTTGAGATGTAATTTATTTCATGAAAATGAGAATAATGTAAAAAAAAAATCACCGTACTTAATATACAGTACATTTACAAATTTAACCTTGTTGATTACCGTACTTAATATACAGTACATTTACAAATTTAACCTTGTTGATTACCGTACTTAATATACAGTACATTTACAAATTTAACCTTGTTGATTACCGTACTTAATATACAGTACATTTACAAATTTACCCTTCTTGATTACCGTACTTAATATATAGTGCATTTACAAATTTAACCTTGTTGATTCAATGAAAATTTACTAGTTTACTGCCTAGAAAAAGTACTTGTAGATACTAACCAAATTTTTTTATCATATGTGACAAAATTTGGGAAACTTATTACAATATTATGTATAAAAAAAGTACTTGTAGATACTAACTAAATTTTTTTATCAAATGTGACAAAATTTGGGCAACAAATTACAATATTATGTGAAAAGAGAACATCCATATTTTCTTTTTCTTTTCTTTTCTTTTTTTTTTTTTTTATTGGTTTGGATTCATTGTCGAAATATATTTTTTAGTACCTACATGTATATTGTATTTAGTTTTGTGCAATGAAGTTTGCTACTGACCCAATATAGAGGTCTAGTCTGTCCTCTACTGGTCTCCAAATTTACTGTATTCAATTTATTGCCTAAATAATCATAGCTATTCTGTGTTACTCCCCAGAAATCGTAAATTAAATGAAGACAGTATTGCATTTATCAAGAAACAAGCAACTCTAAAGATTTTACTACAGTACAAAAAGCATGAAATTCAAACCTTTTATGTAACAAATTTTGACTGTCACTTGTGTTTGTGATTTAATTCATTCTTTCTGTTACCAAAAATTTTGAAAGAAAGAAAGCAATAAAATCCCAAACAAAAGGCTGTTGTCACTATACTGAACATGGCCAATTGGTCAATTAAAACAGACTAACCCCCCCCCCCCCCCCCCCCCCCCAATAAAATTATAGGAAATCGGTAGTGAAGCAATCAAATTACAACAATGTTTTTAGAGGATCGACAAAAGCAGATGTTCTATTTTGGTATGACAGAGTAAAAAAATAATTACTGGGTACGATGATGTCAAAATATTTTTGCTTGTAAAAATTGCTTGGAACGAAAATGTCAAAATATTTTCACTTAGTAAAAACTGCTGATTATGATGATGTCAAAATATTTTTGTTGGTAAAAATTTCTAAGAACAATGATGTCAAAATATTTTCGCTGGTAAAAATTGCTAAGTACGTTGATGTCAAAATATTTTCGCTGGTAAAAATTGCTAAGTACGATGATGACAAAATATTTTCGGTGGTAAAAATTGCTAAGTATGATGATGTCAAAATATTTTCGCTGGTCAAGTTTCTACAGTACAATACTTGTTATCTATTTCACTATTTACCCTTATGTGGTGCCTGTATATCTTTAAGCTGTTCCACATATGTCTTTGGTTTGTGTGGAGGCATTCTCTTACCAGAGAATGTTAACTGCCTTGTCATTGTTGGTTTACCCGTACCTGTAAAAGAAAATTATACTATACTCATACAACATTCATGAAGAGTCAAGGTACTGTACTAAAATTTGGATTTTTTGTATTTGTTTTTCGTGTAAATTCACCAGAGTTACAAGACACAAACAAAATCATTCAAAGGAAATACTAGTGTTTAATTCCATTTTATTCACTTGCATTTGCCAAGATTGTCATCCACAGATATATTAACTTTAAAAAGTGTGTAAATTAACAGTGAAATTCTCTACTTGCAAAAACTGACACAAAAATATCCCAGATTTACAGCAAAGAATGATATTATTCAGACATTATCTTTATCAACTCATGTCAAAAACCTACAATATATTATACTATCTTTTAAGGTGAGATGTTTGTCATGGTGATTTTACAACTCTGTATTTCTTAAGACCAACTGATTGGTAACAGTGAAGCAGACACCCAGGCCAAGAATAAATCTCTTGTGGAAACATTGCAGATTCAAAACTTACTTCATTTTTGAGACATGAAATCAGTCATTCACTGTACTCACATTGTCACATTGTCACTAAAGTCACATTGATCACATGACAGGACATAGAGACCCTATTCACTGACCCTTTATTTTTATCCTAGTTATTTACACAGGAATACAGATGATAAAGACATTTAGTCAGTAGCTTAAAAACTTAATTCTACAATCTCTACTAACCTCGTGGTTTATGTGTGCCTTCGTTTATTTTCTGTAGTTGCTCGACATAAGTCATGGGTTTGTGTGGTGGACCTCTCTTCTTTCTGTAGAATGTTGAATCTTGTGAACTTCGAACTGGAAAAATAAAATCTTTACATTATTATAAGAGATACCACATACACATATAAAGAGTGGAATAATAGTGTTATATGCCCCTGAATAAACTCTCATATCAAAGGAGTCAGTTCAGAGAAAGTGAAAGGATCTGGAGCGCTAGGGAGAAAATCATCCACCTTTGACCAAACTGGCGAACTTTCACCAACTTGGATCTGCCGTAAGTGTGATTTTAAGCTACGGACAAGAGGCACTATGATCCATAAATTAGCACTTTAGACCACTTGGTCCACCAAGACCTATCATAAATAAAGACCCAGTTGTTTTTGTAAATAAATTATAAATAATTTCTGGAGAATTAAACTAGATTGAACTTTGGCAAAAGAATTTGTTATCTGGTCAAAATACAATGTATTTCAGAAGCAATTCTGCAGCTGCATAACTGAACAACACATGTTCTCGAGACTATTGGTGTAGTGTAAGTGTTACCTGAACCACCAGCAACATGTTTACTTGGAAGTATAGGTGTTTTTTAAGTACTTTTTCTGAACCAACAGCAATATTTGTCCTTGGCACTACAAGTGTATAAAAAGAATAAGAAAGTGTAGTGTAAGTCGTACTTGAACCACAAGCAACATGGGTCCTTGGGACTATAGATGTAATGTAATTCTTACCTGAACCTCCAGCAACATGGGTCCTGGGGACTATAGGTGTAATGTAATTCTTACCTAAACCTCCAGCAACATGGGTCCTGGGGACTATAGGTGTAATGTAATTCTTACCTGAACCACCTGCAACATGGGTTCTTGGGACTATAGGTGTAGTGTAAGTCTTTTTAGACTTCATTTCTTGTAATCGCTCTGCGTAGGTTTTCACTTGTCTTGGTGAGGGTTCTGGAATTCTACTACTGCTTGGTAATCTCTTAGATCCTGTTTTATAATAAATACAGAAATTCTTTTTGTATAAATACTTTTGAGTTTAACTTGCTACAGGAACCACCTCTTAATCAAAACCATATGTGCATTAAGATCTTGTTTCAAATTTCCCCCTAAACTCCTGTAAAGACTATCTAGCAAGGCCATTTTCTTTTGTTCCAATTGATATTTGGGTTTTACCAAAATGGACTTAACAGATAAAAACTTTATTCTAACAATAGATACTTTTATCATTGCAATGTAAAATAAGTAAAAAAAAAAAACCATTTTAATGATGTATAAGTACAATTTACCATAAATCTTTTGTTGTTCAGCTAGACTTAATTCTCTGGCAGAATCTGTTGTTCCTGGGTTTAAGCTCGCTAATCTTTTCACATAAGGAACAGGAACCTTGGATGCTGGACCTTTCCTTGTAATGTGAGGGCGCTGTAGACGAACAAGGTCCTTAAATGACTTCTGTTTGAATGGTTTAGAAACAGGTTTTTGTTGAGTTCTCTGTCTTTGTGAGTAGTCATATTCATTAGTCACTTCCATAGCCTCCACTGCTCGTTTATAATCCGAAATTTCACCTATACCATAAAATAGAAATGAGTTATATCTAACTGTAATGGTATGATATTACTGTCCTCAAAACAAATCCATGTGGCTCCAAATTAGGCAAAAATGGACCAAACATATCCTGGCCCAAAAATAAAACCAAATAGCACAATTATATGAATCTAGTTTCAAAACATTTGACAAGACATCTCTAGGAAACACTCTTGACAAGAGTTAAAATGGAAGAATTGGAAAGTGAAACACAACAACAACATGCCTAAACCTTGTTTTAAAGCTGCATTAAGTTTTTCAATTTTCTGAATTTTTTTTGATTTTCTAAAAATATATTTTTTTAAAAAATAGATATCTTCTAACCACAATCGTGACATTCATTTTCTAAAATTTCATTTCTTTTAGCTGTAAATAAACAGAATCCTCTGACCGGTTGGTCAATGTTTTACGATGGTAATTATGAGCTTGGAGCATGCGCACGGATGTACGGAAAACCCTAGAATCGAAGACTGAAACATGGCAGATTGCATTTATTGTCCTTCATTAATATCCAGATGTATTTGAAATGGTGTCATGTATCCCTTACTAAGTCACAAATGACAAATTCAACGAATTTATCGTATTTCACCGTTTTGAAAGTTGTGTTTAAATGACCCGGGTTTTGATGACGTAATCATGTTCTAATATTAGATCCCAAATACTGCATCTCGCTGGGTAAATACTGCAATTTCTGTATTTATTCGAACTTTAATTGTTGAACCAAATGTAACATTGTTCATCATTAATTAGATTAGCACCGTTTTAAGTTTTTCTTTGGAAAACTTAATGCAACTTTAAAGGACATGATAAATGTCATAAATCTGACAGGTATTCAATAACTTTATGGTACTTCAAAAAAAATATACAGTACTTCAATAAGGTGACTGTGGAATATGGAATGTACCAGAGAGATTAACTGCTAATAATAAATCACTACTACAAAGACATTATAATTCTATTTGGTATGCAAAAAAAATTAAAAAATAAAAATAAATAAATAAATAAATAAATAAAAAAAAAAATAAATAAACAAACAAATACATAAATAAATAAATAAATAATAATAAATAAATAAATAAATAAATAAATAAATAAATAGTTCTAGAGAAAAAATGCATCGTTGTACCAAGTGATTTTGCCTGATGTTATGTACCAACCAACGGAATTCTCCAATTACTGAAACCATGTCTATTATGTAATTATATAATAAGTACATGTTTTACGTATACTGTAAATTGAACAAGTTAATTTTCTAAGTGATATTTCTAGATATTTGCATACTTTTTATTTTCACAGTCAGATGACAGTCAGTGCAACTAGATGTAAAATATATCACAATAAAATGTTCATAAATATTTTATTTTCAGGTATTGTTACTCTCTCAAATTTATGTGTAAATGCTTACAGTACATACCTGTTGTTTCACCAGTTCTCTGCATGAAATCATCTGAGTCCTGTCAGACCTAACCTTGGAACATATGTATCATCTCTATCTGCCTTTCCTACATACTCATCCGAATCAACCAGTCTCAAACGAGGGAACTTGAGGTGTGTCCTTAGCTCGTGTTGGACTATACTCTTTACTTGTCTTTAATATTCCTTTTTTCTTAGTTACACCAACCTCCATGTAATCAGGGTTTTTGTTGTTCTCTGGGTACTGGTGTTGTAGCAGCTGTTACTGCTCTCTCCTGGAATATCTTGGCAGATTTTGGTGACACAGTTACTGTTTGTCTCTTTGGACTAATATCTCTAAAGGTAGCTTGAGTAAATCGTTTAGGACTCCTATCCCTAGGTGGTGACTTTTTGCGTTTTGGACTGACATCTCGAACAGGAACATCTGGTGGCAGTTCTGGTTTATCCGTTAAAATACTTCCTAGAAGAGCTTCCGCATCCTTAATCCTCAAATCCATATTTTCTTTACCCTTTACCTTCCTATCAACTTTTCTCTCTTTTTCTGCATCTTTCAAATCTTTTGTTGTGAATGTCTGTAAAAACAAAACAGATATACATGTCTATTCAGCTTTTATAAATGTAATATAAATCTTCTACATATTTTGCAATTCACAGTTTTCACATGGTTGTCCTCATTCACAAAATATAGTAACATATTAAAAAAAAAACTTCATTTATTTAAACAAAGTTTAGGCCTTTGAT
Source organism: Tegillarca granosa (assembly GCA_029721355.1). Classification (NCBI taxonomy): domain Eukaryota; kingdom Metazoa; phylum Mollusca; class Bivalvia; order Arcoida; family Arcidae; genus Tegillarca; species Tegillarca granosa. The sequence goes on along the minus strand of CM056598.1, from coordinate 17,929,718 downwards.
TTCAATTACATTCAATTTGAATATAACTTAAAACAATTTCACATTGATATAACAGCAGACACAGTACAATATAAAAACATTATGGCTTAACAATTAAACCAAAGATGAATCTTTCATTTATACATGTATTTGATAATTATGTTTTGGATTGGGAATGAAACTGGAGATCGATTAGTTTATTTAATGGTGTAATTATGTCCCAGTCAAGAATGTTTCACTTATATCAAGATGGCACCTAGGTCTAGGTGAAATGGCAGAAATTTTTACCTTTGCAGTGCACTTAAGACAGTGACAAAGACTGTAACCCATAAGCTAGCTATTTAGGCCATTTGAAAACCAAGGCCCCAAAATTAAAGTAATGGGTGACTGGTTAACAATGGCCTCCAATATATTCAAGATATGAGTTTAAGTTTTATTTTTAGAATGTCATCAAATAATCACCTTGCATTTATATAACAGAACCAGAAAAAAGTATTTTTGAATTGATTCGCTACAAAATCAACAAGGAAAGCATTTACAAACATAACACTTTAATAAGATATTCCAACAATGTATGCGGGCTCTCATATTGGCATAATTTACAGAAACATTTTTGTTCTTAATGGTATGCAGCAAATCTAAATTACACAAATTAATTTCCAAAGATTGACTGCTCTTGTGAGCCAGGATGGACTTGTTTTTGTACCTCCCACTAACTAAATTTTATGCCAAATTTTCGAATTTCTGAATTTTTTTTTTTTTACAGAAATGTTAAAAATAACTTCTTCCTTTGTTTTTTGTTTTAGTCAAAATTAAAATTTTAGTAAAGAGTACAAATAAAAGTCCTTCTATAAGTCAATAATACCACTCATGTCAGTGACAGATTTTGTAATATTAATATAATATACAATGTACCTTATATGTAGGTTGTGATGGTTTAAATGGGCGTGTCTCATGTTCTCTTAGCTCCTCCCTCTGTCTTTTATAATCTTCCATACGTTTCCGTCTTTGTTCGTACATCCAGGCTTTCAGTTGTTCCTTATATTCCTTATCATCTTTACCTGGTTCTTCTCTTGTCATCTGATGAAGTTTCTCTAGACTCTTCTGGATAAATTCATTATCGAAAGATCTGTTGCTTCTAGCACTATTAAATAATATGCTGTCATGATCAATTTTTGTCAAATTATTTAAATACCAAAAAATGAAAATCTGTTGGATGATAATCACTCTTAAACATAAATTCCAAGTGCAATTTTTTTCCAAATGAAAGTGAGTTGATTACAGTTGTGCAAATTCTGACAATTTTTTCACTCATTTAAATCATAATTTTCAAAATTGTAACTCATGGCATGAAAGTACGTACAATTCAAAATTAGGAAATATATGATTAAATTTTACCTGTATTTTATTTTTTGAGCTAACTGTTCAGCCTCTTTTGGTGTATATCCAGCCTCTTCTAAATCAATATCTCCCTTCTCCACCATCTCACCAATGATGTCACTAATACCACTAAGGCCAGACATGTGTACAGCCAAATCTTGTGTACTATAAAACAAAACACATAAAAAATTACACAACTAATACACACACACACACAAAAAAAAAAAAAAAAAAAAAAAAAAAAAAAAAAAAAAAAAAAAAAAAAAAATTAGAAAAAAAATTTTTAAAACAAATTTTTAAGAAAAATTTTATAGAATTTTTTTTAAAAACAAATTTCTAATAATTTTATTGGTTGAACTGTGAAAAACTTTTTTAGTTTTATTTCAACTGTCCTTAACCGTAACAAACCACACCCACTGATATAAGAATTAATTATGACATTATCAAAGATGAAGGACTTTGCAGTTCCGCTGATATTCACCAATTGCAAGTAGTGCAGTAAATGTATCAATGTCCAATTATTGCTTGTTTATAATAATTTAAGTTGTCAAAATGACAAAAAAATGTCCAAGTTTTTATAATAAAATTAATTTTACGAGTGTGTTAAATCTGATTCTAATTAAGGCATTTGAGTAAAGTAGAAAATTAATGGTATTTAGACCCCAGTTAAGAGTCAGTAAGAAATTGAAAATAAATTGACCAAATTGTACTTTTTTAAAAATAAAATTGTAACATAAACAATCTACCAAAAAAAAAAAAAGTTTTTACTGAAATTAAAAAATCAAATGTTTTGTTTTGTTTTTTTTTTTTTTTATATAATATTGCTATACCTTTTTCACCAAATGAAAATTTTCAATGATTTTTTTAAATTATTAATTTTTTTCTTCTTACTAAATGAAATTTTTATTAAATAAAAATTTAACATTATCTCTAGTTAATAACATTTCAGTTTCTCGGCCCTCATCAAGGAACTCAGTAACACAAAAAGTCACACAGTGATAAGATTACTTACTATTATAACCATTATGCTTTCATTCATTTTTATTCATTTTGATTTTCAAATATTTATGTTTTGAGACTAATTTTCCTTAAAAAGTAATTATTATAGACAGAAGTATTGCACTATTTTTTCTTGCTTTTTCTTTGTTTTAAAAGTACTTTCTTTACCTTTTTTGACTTTCTTCCATACTGACAGATTTACCGCTGGATCTTGCAGTCTTCCGACCAGATCTGGCTGTTGTTCTAGCACTGACTTTAGGCGATTTCTGTGATTTTTTGGGTGTTAATTTATCAGACATATGCTCTGCTGTTCTTTCAGTAAATCCCTCCTCTTTAGCTGCTTCTTCTTCCTCTTTGGTCAGTGGTTCCTCTGTAGCACCCAATACTTCTAATGTATGCAGCATCTGCAAAAATAATGAATTTAATTCTAAAGTACTCATATACACATTTAGTTAAAAACATACAGTAAAACATGTATTAAAAGACTATCAATGGGACCAAAAAGTAAGGACTTTATACAAAGGTGGTCTTTTTATTATAAACCAGTTCTTTTTTTAATATAAAGCAAGGGTACTATTTAAATAAATGAACAGATGATTTATATATAGCTGACAGCTTCTTCTCATGAAATATGTAGCAAAAGGGCCTTTGTGGTTTAATGACAGGAGGTCTTTATATACAGCTGACAGCTTCTTCTCATGAAATATGAAGCAGAGGGACTTTGTGGCTTTAAATGGAGTGATGATCTTAATATAAATAGGATAGAATCTTTTCCTAAATCATGAAGTAAAAGGGACTTTGTTTTAATGGACAGATGGTCTTTATACATAGGTGATAGATTCCTCTCTTGAAATACAAGAAGGAATTGAGGTTTAATGGGCAGATGGGGCTTTAATGGGCAGATGGCACCACACACCACGCATGCAGGCACACACACACACACACACACACACACACACACACACACACACACACACACACACACACACACACACACACAATTATCAAAAAAATCTTAGGATACAGTTTCAGTTAATGTTTTTATCCCTTTAGGAACTTTTCAAGCTTGAAAGCTTGTTTTTTTTTGTTTTTGTTTTGTTTTGTTTTTTGACACTATTTTGAATCACAGACTGTTAAATTTTGAAGATTCTTGGCTGAAAACTATAAGAAGAGTTGACTTTACAATATAGAAACTCCCATTTTCTCTACAAGGCCTAATGCAAAACATTCATCACAACAAAAGCTGATTTTGCACCCAGTGCACTTTTCTACATAAAAAAAAAAAAAAAAAAAAAAAAGAATTTTTATTTATATACATGCATAAGGATTGATATCTAGGATTTAAAAAAGTTCATTTATTGCTCCATAGTGCTCTTTTTATTTGATCTTAATATGATAACCATAGATTTTTCAAATTAAATTTGAATCAGTTAGTTAAGTAAACTTACCAGGCGTGTGTTGTGGAAATCACTCTCTATGTTATGTGACATTTGATCTATAGCCGAAAATTGACTATTCATATCCCGCAGACGTTGAATCACTGCTATCTTTGATTGTCTCATGCTTTCTCTAGGCATTAAAGCTACGGATGTCCTGTTAAAAATAGAATTTCTCTCCCTTTACTTTAGTTCATAAATTAATAATATTTATACAGTTGCCATGACAATCGTTATTGCATTGCCATGCTCATATTGTTCATAACAAAAAACAAACATAACTTGATATACAAAAATTAAGGTTTTTTTGCAATACTTGAAATTAATTTTGTCTGAAAAAAAAACAAACAAATACCTATGTAAAAAAAAATTTCAACATCTAAAATTTCCTGTTTTTCTTGGAAATCAGCAAAATTGAAATTAATGATTTTTTCAAATACTAAAATGTACATGTCAAAATATTTTCAAAATCTGAATAAAATATTTTGTTGTCTTAGAAACTAGCAATTTTAAAATCAATATTTTCTGAAAAATAAAAAGCCTATGTAATGATTTTTTAGAGATTTTTTTGGCTTTCCTGAAAAAGTTTCTGCAGCCAGACATTACTGAATTTAGCACAGAAATGTCAATGCGAATAAGGAATTTCAAAAACAAAGCTTTTTCACTTAAAAAAATACAAATTAATCATTTTTATATAATCTTAAGTTAAAATTATCATGTATATAATATTCTAGAACCTCTTGTAAAGCTTACCTGTAAAAAGTAAGAATAAATGGGAAAAGTAACTCAAAATTGGGAAAATATTCACCCTTTTGCCTTTGGAAATGAGGCCTAATCTAGCTAGGTCTTAAAAGATGGGTAAGACAAGGCCCTTTATATGCTTATAAAGATGTACATATGTTTGCCCATAGTAGCATCTCTATAAATATGTTTGAAAAAAGTTATATTATACAGAGTTATACAGAGACAAGTGATAAAATAAATCTAATTAACAAGAATTAAAAATTAAATTATTTTGGGAAAAATATTTAATAACAAACCCATCAAATATTAATGTAAACTTACATGTCCTGTCCGTGGAGTTTAGTATCGAACATTTTAACAGTTAATGCATCTGCTTTAAATGGTTTTATAACTTTAGGTTGAAGATTTTCTCTCATAGACTCTTCCATTTCTGATATTCCTTGTCCTCTCTGTCTAGCTGAGTTTAATGTCTCGGAATCAACCAATAATCCACGATCCTGATGAATTTTCTCTTCAATATCTGTTTTTTCACGAATATCTTTTAGCAAAACTGAAGCGTCCATATCCACTACATTTAGATAGGTTCTTCCTTTCTGCTGGACATGCTGCAAATATAACCAAAGGCATTTTATCCAGCAACTCAAACCTTTAACGTCATTCTGAGCATCAAAATTTTAAAACAATTTGTTTTCCAAAATGTTTTATAAGTCGCAGTTGAAAACTTAACTCAAGATTTAGTCCCAGGTAAATATCCGCTGTTATTATTATTTTTATTTAATTTTATTTACTTTTGGAAGATTCCACTTGTCTGTACAAGCAAACAAGTTTTGGATGATTCCATTTGTTGAGATAAGTCCAAAGCTTTTTCAATTCCATTGGTTAATTGAAGTGAGAAGTTTAAGACAATACTATTGGTCAATAGGGAGTGAAAACATGTTAGATTATCCAATCAAATGTGAAATAAATTGAAAGTAACATCTTTAATAAAATGGCTTATCCTAAAAGGTACTTCTACCCATACCATATTTTATCCTATCGTTATTTATGTAAGGCATTTTTTTAAGCACTCATTTCTTACAAAATAAATATTAAAGTCATATTTCACTGCTTACAGTTTTTATTTGCAATATACGTAAATCTAGATGAGGTAATAAAAATTCAAAGTAAATATTTCAGATTATGTAACTTAATTCAACACCTAAATAAAAGACTCGGCATTAATGCAACATCACCTGTAGTTATTTTGCATTAACTGACAGGTAACATCACAACTGATTAAGCATGAATCTCAGGTAAATTCAGATAGAAAGACCACCTGTTGAGATTAAGTGCAATATGCCTGGCAGCATATTAACATTTTAAATAAAACACGAATCATGATACATGTATTTCAGTATAATACAGATGCAAATTTTGAAATTAACACCCCAGAACACATAGATTTATCAATAATTTCTACACATACTATCCAGAGTTGTTGAGGTATAAATAAAAATTATCTGTCATTTATAGTTACGATTCTTATTTTCATACTGATTGGGTATTTTGCGAGATGATTAAATGTTAAAAATAATAAAAAAATTTATTGTAATCCGATATATTCAATATAATTTCAAGACATTGACTACAATATCCTATAATTCATTATTGTAGGATTTTCCATGCATGTGTTTGTTAGATACGAACAGCTAAACAGTTCAATCAAATCTAGATAGTTATACAGGTGATGTAATGCTAATTGTAAAAAGATGTAGATTCTGATTAAAGAGATTATTCATCTTGGTATCGATTAGGCTATTATATTTCTAGAGGTGATTAGGAATCTACAGTAATTTTTGATGAATTCAGCAGATATTATATGAAACAAGAAGTAAAAAAAACAGCATAGCTCAACCGTACAACTGAACAGTAAGTTCACTGCAAGATGTCAAAAAAAAACAGCATAGCTCAACCGTACAACTGAACAGTAAGTTCACTATGAGATGTCAAAAGAATAGCAAAGCTCAACTGTTCAACTGAACAGTAAGTTAACTTGGGGATGTCAAAAGAACAGCAGAGCTCAACTGTACATATAAACATTAAGTTCCTTTAGAGATTTAAAAAGAACAGCATAGCTAAACTATACAACTGAACAGTAAGTTCACTTGGGGATGTCAAAAGAACAGCAGAGCTCAACTGTACATATAAACATTAAGTTCCTTTAGAGATGTAAAAAGAACAGCATAGCTAAACTATACAACTGAACAGTAAGTTCACTTGGGGATGTCAAAAGAAAAGCAGAGCTCAACTGTACAAATGAATGTTAAGTTCACTTAGAGATGTAAAAAGAACAGCACAGCTCAACTGTACAACTGAACAGTAAGTTTACTTTGGGATGTAAAAAGAATAACAGAGCTCAACTGTACAAATGAACATAAGTTCACTTAGAGATGTAAAAAGAACAGCATAAGGCTCAACTGAACACAAGAACTCAAGAGAACAGGAAAGCTCAACTATACTTTTAAGTGGGTGGTTAAACATGAGCTGTCAGAAAACATCATAGCTCAAGTAAGTTTAACAGAAGATGCCAATAGACCAGCAAAGCTCAAATGTACATGTAAAGGAGATGTCAATTGTACACCTTGGCTCAAATGTAAATGTACAAGAAATTTCAATAGACCAATAAAGCTCAAATATATATGTATAATAGACCTTAATGGACCTGGAAAGCTAAAATATACATGTACAGGGGCTGTCAATAGAACAGCATAGCTCAAATGTACATGTACAAGAGATGTCAATAGACCACCAAAGCTCAAGTGTACATTTAAAAGAAGCATCAATAGACCAGCAAAGCTAAAATGTACATGTACAGGAAAACATGTACATCGAAACAGTTAGTTAAACATAAGCTTTAGAAGACAAGCCTAGCTCAACAGTACATAAAACAGTTAGCTGAAACTTTATTGGAACCTTCAGGCTGATCAAGTTGGTGCCTTTAACCACTTCAATGTCATTCATACGTTTAAAGCACAAGACCCTCCCTCAAGAGGATGCAAGTCCTTTCTTAGGTTAATTAACCTTAATCCTGCTAGTACAAAAGCACTTATCATCTGGTGGGCGGAGGCAAGGTGAAATAATGGTAATGCTCAAGAACAAATAAAATATGCACCATGCAACCTAACATGCCCAAGCTGAGGATCAAACCCATGATCCTTTTTTATCATAAGTCTATTACTTTGGTTTCAACACAACATGTCTACACCATCTGCATAATGTTTAAAAAAGAAAGAAAAAGAAAGGAAGAAAGAAAAGTAGAAAAAAAAGAAATGAAAGAAAGAAAAGAAAAGAAAGAAAGAAAGAAAACCGTACAGCACTGACATTCATGATTAATCCAGTAGCATGAAATACACTCTTTTGCACTCAACACAGACAGACTAATGATGGGAGGAATAATCTGATTTTATATCAAAGTTATGATTAATGAGATTGTGGAATAAACAGCTTAAAGTTAGTCAGTTTTGCTTCTTTTATGTATGTGTAATGAAGTATAGATTTCAATTAAATGAGGTTTAACATCCAAATCTAGAATATTTCAATTTTTTACCAGGAGAATACAGAGAATACCTAACATGTAATACTTTTATAAAAAAAAAAATACAAATAGGAAACGTAATACTTTTATAAAAGTAAATGTTACTCTAATGGCCACTAAAGGGGAAGTAAATAGATGGGTTTTTTTTTCTAACAAGATTCATGATTCTTATTCACAAATCTCATTATAACAGCAAGGATTCTTATAATACAGTACAAAAAAGGCATCAGAATCTTTATCCCCTCTGCATGTGGTAGCTCAATTGGTAGAGTGCTTGCTCCGTAAGTGGAAGGTTGTGGGTTTGAACCCTGAATGGGTTTGACCCAAGACTTAAAAGTGGGTAGTGACTGTTCTTTTGCCAAGCAATCTGCATTACAAAATGAAAGTCACAGGTTTTTTGGGATGGGAACTAAAAATAAACATGGGCCCGTGTCATGGTAGGTGTTGCACGAACCCTGTTGTATAATGCCATCAGCATAAAACACTTTCCCTAAAACTGGCGAAGTATCGATATAAGTAAAATATTCTTGACTGGGAAGTTTAACAACATTACTCAACTCTCAACTCCCTCTGCATGTTAAAAACATTTCCATGTAGAATCAACTGATGCTTGTTTTTGAAGAAAAACTTAAGAATATTAATCAGGATAGCAAAATATATACAGTAAAACCTTGATTAATTGCCATGATTTGTTTGGTCAGATTTTGGCATTATCTAAAAGGCATTCAGTGAAAAATCAAGGTTAACTTAAAAAGAACTAAAACTGTCTACAAAGAGCCAAAACACCATCATCCAAAAAAAAAAAAAAAATAAAAAATAAAAAATAAATAAATAAAATAATAAAATAAAAGGAGACAATATTTAAAGAAAAAACAAAAAATAAATAATAAATAAAATAAAATAAAATAAATAAATAAATAAATAAATAAATAAATAAATAAATAAATAAATAAATAAATAAAAAATAAAATAAAATAAATAAATGATAAAAACTAGACTGGTGATCCAAAAGATAATTATTACCCCTGCCACCCTCTCTAGAAACTGCCAGCAGATATATACAGGAACATACATAAATTGTAAGAATAAGAATTAGCTTTTTACTGTTTTTCTGAAGTTTTACCCATTTCCAGACAATAACACAAATTTCATGGGTAAAAGGAACTTTCTTAACTTGACCATAAGCATTGTGTATAAATATGAAGTCAATTTGAAGACTGGGTAAAACTTTAAAACAGAAAAGGGGAATAACTCCAGAACAATAAATGGGAAATCTTCAAAAATTGTAAGGAACCTTCCTTTCAAGAACATAAGCTTTCTATATCAATATTAAATCAACTGGCAGACTGGTTCTGGAGTTATCGTCGGGAAATGGGTAAAACTTCAGAATAACTGAAAAGGGCCATAACTCTTGAACGATAGATAAGAAATCTTCCGAAATTGAAAAAAACCTTTCTTTCATGACCATAAGCTTTGCATATAAATATGAAATCGATTGGCACACTGGTTCTGGAGTAATCATCTGGAAATGGGTAAAACTTCAAAATAACAGAAAAAGGGGCATAACTCTAGAACGATATATGGAAAATTTTCTGAAATCGAAAGGAACCTTCTTTTTCTAACCATTAGCACTGCATATATAATTATGAAATCATTTGGTTGAAGACTTTTTAAGTTATCAATCCGGAAACCAAATATTTCGGACAGACAGACATCATGATCACTATATACTTCCCCCCCCCCCCTTTGAGGCAGGGGTATAAATAAAATAAATAGATCTTCATTTGACCTAATGACCTTAACCTCTGACCCTATACACATAAATGTCATATGAGACACACTCATGTAGGTTTAAATTTGTTCCAAGTTTGATTAAAATACATATATGTGAAATTTATAGAGCAGACACAATTTTTAGACAGACAGATAGATTATGTTTGCAGGGGGCATAGAAAACATAAAAGAAATAGATTTTGGGACATCAAAATACTGCCATGGCAATACAGAAGTGGCGACCTAATCGAGAGGCATTGTTACAGGGTGTAATGACTAAACTGTTACTGGCTTGATAATCATTAATTTAAATGCTGTATAAGCTATTTACAACATCATGACAACTTCATCCTATCTGTTAAAAATTAATCTACATTAGAACCTCATTATAATAAGTGGGCTCATGGCCAATGGTTTAAAACACACACAGATCACAGCCCTTCTCACAGCACCACTATAGTAGCTTAATTGATAGAGTGCTCACTTCATATGTTTAAATGGTGTTTATGCTATGTATGTGATTCTAATCTACCTAGTAATTGAGCACACTTTCTTGGGCTACTTGAAGCATGCTAGTACACTCTGGAACAATGACAAGGATCTACATCAAAAACCACTATGTAAACTGGTACTAAGCCAACAAATGCAGGCACACACAAAAGAATGTGTGAGGCCCAATGACCTTTAACTGTCATCAGGGTACCACCTTAGAAGTTTAGGGGTACAGCATATACCTCGACAACAAGAGGTTTTGGGTTTGAACACCTAAAAATCGTTTGTAAGACTTTAAAACACAAGATACTGGTCCTTGATTAGTGCTTGATTTTAGAAGACAGAATATTGATTGGTTAACTGGATGCAAAGATAAAGTAACTTGAAGTAAAGTGCATTCTTGTCTGTGGCATACAGACTTGGTGAGCTAGCAATGGAACAAAAAGTTGACCTAAGTGCAACATAGTCAGTTTGGATCATAATACATGCTTGCATACTCCCTGCATACTCATCCTTGTTATTAGATTAATTCCTTAGAGAGTAATAAATTTTCTCTAATTAGTAATAGCTGAAAAATCGCTAATTAGATGTTTATCATTACAATACCCTAGCTCACATGAAGAAATGATTTTGATTTAATGGGGTTTTACATCCCAGTCCAGAATATTTCGCTAATATTTTTACCAGATATAGGTGAAGTGGCAGAAATTTTAGCATCTGCAGTGTGCTTTGGGCAATGTGCAGCAAGGGATCTTTAATGTGCCATGCCAGTGATGACATGGAGCATTGGTTTTTAAGGTCTCCTCTGAAGGACCTGTGACTTTCACTTCTAAATGCTGAGTGCTTGGTAAAAATAACAAGTAGAAGTTTAACAGATTAAGATATATATGACCTTGAATGAAAATCTAGACAAACCAGCTTCGAAAACTTGGAATAGCTTTAGTCCAAAATCCACATAAAATTCCCTTGCCATCTAGAGAAGATATTTAAGTTCAAAGGTTACAAATGGCATGTAAGTTCAAAGGTTACAAATGACATGTAAGTTCAAAGGTTACAAATGACAGACAACAGACAGTGGTATATATGTAGTGGGATTTTTTTGTTTAGTTTCAACAACTAGTGAAAATGCCAACACAAAGAAAACAAGTGTAGGACTACTGTGAAGTGTTGTTTACTCTTGATAACAGACTTTTTACATATTCTATGGTCTCCTTTGTTGAAAATTCTATACTAGAAGGGAATCAACAAGTGCTGTATTGTTTTGAGTTCTGCCACTTTTACTCAAGTCAAGATTCTTTCACTTAATATTGATGCTGTCAATTCTGGGATATTGGAAGAAACCAATATGCCCAGAGAAAACCACCAACCTTCCGCAAGCAAATAGACACATTTTCACACACTAGGTTCAGAATAAGCTGGATTTCAACCTAGGCAGTAAGGAATCACTACGATCCCTAAGCAGATTCTTTAGACCACTCGGCTACCAAAATTCTGGGAAGCAAAAGGAAGTCAAATGACATCTTTCAAGCCCTATTTAGTCATACAGATAATGCTAATGTTATTTCTACAATCAAGAATGTGTAACTTTTCCCTACCTTTCCATCTGCTGCCACATCTGAGGTAGGTTCAGTGTCAGCATCAGCAAATCTAAGTCCCAGGTATATATCAGGTGGTAAAACATTCCCTTGTCTTGTTCTGTTGTATTCCACAATGGCTTCTTGTATAGGATCAACACCTGTAAATAACATAAATGCTGACATTAAATAAAGATCACAGAAGGTGACAAACTCAATGATTCATTAAGTCTCATCATGTGACCTGCATCAATTTGAGACTTCCTACAAGATAAGTAAGTCTCATCATGTGACCTGCATAAAACAGCAAAACATCCTACAGGGTCTTCAAGTCTCATCATGTGACCTGCATGAATTAGTGAGATTTCCTACAGGGTCTGTAAGTCTCATCATGTCACCTGTATGAATTAGTGAGATTTCCTACAGGGTCTGTAAGTCTCATCATGTGACCTGTATGAATTAGTGAGATTTCCTACAGGATCTGTAAGTCTCATCATGTCACCTGTATGAATTAGTGAGATTTCCTACAGGGTCTGTAAGTCTCATCATGTCACCTGTATGAATTAGTGAGATTTCCTACAGGGTCTGTAAGTCTCATCATGTCACCTGTATGAATTAGTGAGATTTCCTACAGGGTCTGTAAGTCTCATCATGTCACCTGTATGAATTAGTGAGATTTCCTACAGGGTCTGTAAGTCTCATCATGTCACCTGTATGAATTAGTGAGATTTCCTACAGGGTCTGTAAGTCTCATCATGTCACCTGTATGAATTAGTGAGATTTCCTACAGGGTCTGCAAGTCTCATCATGTCACCTGTATGAATTAGTGAGATTTCCTACAGGGTCTGTAAGTCTCATCATGTCATCTGTATGAATTAGTGAGATTTCCTACAGGGTCTGTAAGTCTCATCATGTCACCTGTATGAATTAGTGAGATTTCCTACAGGGTCTGTAAGTCTCATCATGTCACCTGTATGAATTAGTGAGATTTCCTACAGGGTCTGTAAGTCTCATCATGTCACCTGTATGAATTAGTGAGATTTCCTACAGGGTCTGTAAGTCTCATCATGTGACCTGCATGAATTAGTGAGATTTCCTACAGGGTCTGTTAGTCTCATCATGTCACCTGTATGAATTAGTGAGATTTCCTACAGGGTCTGTAAGTTCATCATGTCACCTGTATAAATTAGTGAGATTTCCTACAGGGTCTGTAAGTCCCATTATGTGACCTGCATAAATTAGTGGGACTTCCTTCAGGGTCTGTGATGTCTTCATGTGACCTGCATTAATTAGTGGGACTTCCTTCAGGGTCTGTAAGTCATCATGTGACCTGCGTGAATTTGTGTGACTTCCTATAGAGTCAAGTCTCATCATGTGACCTACATGCTAGTGCTGCTTTGTTGCTTAAAAATTCAATAAATTGAATCATGAGAAATGAAAATAAATTGTTATCAACCATACAGATTTACTTCTCCTGAAGCACATGATATACCTTGATTACTTTATTCAAAATTTATGGGCCTTGGTGGGTGAGAGGAATAAAGTCTGTGCTTTTGGATCAAAGTGCCTCTCATTTCCTAGGTTTACCTTCTGCTAAGGCAGACCTAAATCTGAAAAGGTTTGCTGAATGTTAATGGTCATTTCCAAACACTCCGGTTTCCTTCACCATCTCAAAACTGACAGCTAAATATAAGTGAAAAAAATCTTTACTAGAACATCAAAAACTATTAATTCAGTACAATCCAATGATTCAAAAGTAAGGGAATGAATCTTTTTCACATTATTTTCTCTATTATCGTTACTGATAAAACTTGTAAAGCATGAGCATAAGACTTTAGATCTGCAGGTTTAAATCAAATTTCTGTTTAGACAAAAATGAAAAAATATGCCATGTAGAACATAAATACATTACCTGTGTCTTTGGTTATAGATGTAGCAGCCTCAGCTGTTCTAACACTTTCTCTCTCCATATCTATATCTGTCTCCATCTCAGCATCGATTAACTCATTTGTCATTGTGGAAAAGTCAACCTGAAAAAAAAGTGTCCAAGTGATTAAAAAAAGTTGAATTAATTCTATAGGCTTATTTAATATTGTGTTGATGCTCACATTAGGAATGCTTTTAAACAATTATGTTTTCAAAAATGTTCGTAAATTTAAGAGATTGAAACACATAAAATGTCAAAGAGTTAAATAGCTACAAAAAATTGCAATATTACTTACTCATCACCCAATCACTGCTCACTCATCACTCACTAAATCACACACATACACTCATCACTCAACACTCATTCACTTATTACTTACTTACTTGTCACTCACTACTATCTCCCTTACTCATTACCCAAACACTACTCACTCATTACTCACCAAATCACACACACTTACACTCATCACTCACTCACTCATTTACTCAGAAGTTTGTGATATATTTACCTTCTTTCTTCTTCTTCTCTCTTCCTTCTGTTTCTTTAATATCATAGCAGTCTTGTACTGGACTCTAGCATTTGTATCTTCAGAACTACCATATTCTTTATCCATGTGTAGATAGTTGTCATAGGAACCTGTAAATAAAAATATAATAATACAAGATTAATTTCCTGTATTCCCAACTGGATTACTGTATAATGATCATTTTTTGCAATGGTTATTTTTTCCTACATTCACAGTTGAGTGTTTTTTCAAAAATGCTTTGTTCAAAATCTCTTAAATACATTACCACTTTACCTTGACAAAGTTCCCCATAGTTTTTTTTTTATTTTTAGATTTTATTTTATTTTTTCTTTGTCTGGATTATAGTGGACAGGTGATCTAAAGAATATGTTTATGGATCAAAGCATTTTTCATATTGTAAAAAAGTCTGCTTGCTGAAGATTACTGGTTTTCAACTGGCTTTCTGGTTTCCTCCATCAACCAAGTGCTCACCTTTTCAATTTGATGTAATGAAACTGACTGGGGTAGAAAACTATATTTACTCCTTGCCTTTAATTCATTGTTTACTTTCTATATAACACCAATTATTTACTGAAAGAGATAATTATTTCTTTTTTTAAAAAAAACAATTTAGTCTCTTACCTGGTTTGATAGCATAACCATCATCTATTTCTCCACTTCCTTCTTCTTCCTCAGTCTCTGCCATTTCAGTGCTACCCTCTTCAGCACTAGCTTCAAAAGCTGAAGGCTTATCTCCCTTTGTATGTGAATCTTCTTCTTCCATTTTTCTAGGTGTCATAACTTTTCTTGGTGTTGTAGCTTTCCTTGGTGTTGTGGCATGTCTTGGTGTTGTACTCTTTTGAAGTTCTTGTCGAGACTATTGGATAAACCAAATTCATACTTGATGTAAAGGACTGCAATCAGTCTTTGTGTATTGTAAAGTACTTTTAATTTCATGACAGATTTCACCATTAAGATAAGTTTGTAGTTCTCATGGTGTAATTTTTGCAATATAAAAAAATAACAAAAATGTCAAGATTTAAGACCATTTTATAAAGGTTAAATATGTATACGATCACCATTATCAAAGATTACATATACTACTTCTATCAAAGACACGTGTTAGTAACAGTGAATTATTCCTTATTTTCATAAAAAAAATAAAAAAAAAAAACTATACTAATGTTTGTTACTGCTTACCTGCATGAGTCAAGTCATAACTGAAATTGACTAAGCTAATCTAGACTTGTTATAAAATATGTGCAAAAATAATAAATAAATAAATAAATAAATAAATAAATAAATAAATAAATAAATAAATAAATAAATAAATAAATAAAATAAAATAAAGTTGACTAATTGTTGGCTTCTACTTTTCAATATCCAGGTCTAACCCTTTTAATTTTTTGTTATTGACTCTACCAGTGAGTAACTATAATTATACAGACAATTTGTCAGTAACTTTTTTTCCTTTACGTTTTATGAAAACTTACCTTTTTATCATGAAACTCTTTCTGTCTTCTTCTTCTTCTACAACAAAAAGACAAGTGAAATGTGATATTTTTGTATGTAATGGTTTAATGAAAAACATGTAAATTCTGAAATTATATCTTATTTGTCAACATAGGGCCTTACAATACTTGTTTGATTTATTTAATGATTCAATGGGGTTTAACATCCCAGTCAAGAATATTTCATTCAACATTGATAGTCAACAGCTATAGGTGAAGTGGCAGAAATTTTGATCATTTCATTTTGCTTAGGGCAATGTGCAGATAGGGTTATTTAGCATGCTCTACCTACTGTGACATGGGCATCAGTTTTTATGGGCTCCTCTGAAGGACCCTATGACTTTCAATTCTAAATGCAGAGTGCTTGGCAATGTACAGTCACTACCGATTTTAAAGTTTTACTCAGACCTGGCCAGAGTTTGAACCCTGACCTCCCAAATATGAAGCAAGCACTCTACCAACTGAGCTACCGAAGTGGTAAGTCTTGTTTGATACCTGTGATTGTGTACCTTGCAGTTTGACCTCTGAGAAAAGATGTTGTCATTAGTTACATTAAGTGATATTTGTTTTATTGAACTCATCTGATGTTGTTTGAAATCATATTTTTTGATTTTGTACCTAGAAATCCTAAATTTGTACTTGCCACAAGATTTATAAAACTAATTGTAGACTTAACTCATCAAAATTTTAGCCATACCTAAGTGTTTTAAAAAATTCTCAGAAAATCATAATTTTAGTTATACTTACAAAAAATAAGCCAACAATGCTTAATATGTTCAACTCGCGTGTAAGAGTTACTACTAGCATTGAGCTGGAGGGGGTTGCAATTTTTCCATCATTTATTTTTTATTTTATTTTTTTTTTTTTTAAATTTTAAGTTTACCTCTGCCAAAATTTACGTACATGAAGTAGTAAGTTACAATATCTTACATTCTGGTACAAATTCTTCTTTTTTTCTGACCACTGACATCCTTAGCAAAGTCCATCCATCACCACTACTCTTTAATGACATAAACTACCATGTGACAACCATGTGACAGCACATTATTTACATGGTGAAAATCACATGAATAGAAAGTAAAAACAGAACAGATATCATAATAACAAACAATAAGAAGGCTCACCTTTCATGATCATGTTCTTTACGTATTTGTTGTTCCAGATCAATATGTAGTAAATTTTCTCCAAAATGTTGTTTTTCCATTTCTTGTAAATTTTCAATCTAAAATGAGGAAAATTACATATACACATTTAAGAGAGACAATATTTACTTGTAATTATACTTGGCAGTTCCCCATCTACCTTATCCTTCAAATATCAGGATAAAACTGAAAATGGAACACATGTTTTACCATTATTGTTGATGTAGATCAAAACCCTACTGTATTATTAATACACACAACTTGCATTTGCTCTCTTGGAGAGCCAAGTTGCATTTGCTCTCTTGGAGAGACAAAGTCAGTAACTTGAGAGACATGTTTGAACCTTCTCCACTAAATACTATAAATCAATTTCAATTCTAAACATAAAGTCATTTTTTCTTCCTTATTGCTTAGCAGAAAAGAGGACTACAGTGTCTCAACAAAGTAGGTTCAAAGATCGTACCCTAGTAGACCCTAATGTAGAAAAGTTTGTCAGTTTGCATGTCAAAGATAGATGTTTGTTCTAGGCCATTCAGTTAATTACACATCCATGAACCAACTATCTTGTTTTAAAGAGTCAATACAGGTCAAGGAATTTTTGATTGGGGTGTAAAACATCAATACTCCACTTTATTTCAAATACAGTATTTAAGCATATAACAGATTACCAAGGAAAATAGCAACATAACTAAAAATTCCAAAATTTCATAATAGTTAGTAGAGTGCTTGCTCCGTAAGTGGGATGTCATGGGGTCAAACTTGAAAGTGGGTAGTAACTGTTCTTTTGCCAAGCACTCGGCATTACGAAGTATTACGAAGTGAATGTCATGATTCTTTTGGATGGGAACTTAAAATAAATGAGGTACAGTGTCAAGGTAGGCATGGCATGATCAAGAACCCTGCTATACAATGCAATCAGTGCAACACACAGGAAAAATTTCTGCACTTTCACCTATAGCTGCGGCATCTCGATATGAATGAAATACTCTTGACTGGGACGTTAAACACCATTACTCAACTTAACTCCTTTCCTAATATATTGCATTGTAACAGGTTTACCTGTTGTTGGTGGAACTCCTGTGCTAATCTTTGCTTCATTAGCTCCCTCTGGTGGAATTCTTCATCTTCCTTACCAATGACTAAATCAGGGGCAAGTAATCTTCCAAATGCAGGTTGATGAAACCTTCCATCACCATCTTTTGGTAAGCTGAGCAACGGCATGCCAAATTGTCCTTTGGATTGTTGATGTCCAGACTGGCTGGGATAAGGTGGTTGTTGTGGAAAGTGTGACCCAGGAAAAGGGGCATTGGTTGGTCCATACATGGAGTTCAGTTGCAACAATGGTAAATGTGCATCATCATGGGATGGAGGTGGGGGTTGTGCCTGATGCTCACCCCAGGCCTGTACAGGAATGTGTGGAAAATGTAGCTGATTTGTATCGCGTTCCGCTTGAAGCTGAAGAAATCGTGGAATGAATGGACCATCTTGTAATGGTCGGCTTCCCTGATGTTGAACACGATAAACCTCTATATTTTCTCCATAGCCATCTTGACTTACTCCTCTTAGTTCCGACATTTGTAAGGGTAAGCTGGCATTTTCTTTTTCAAGTAATGTTCCAGAAGGAGATTTGGAACCTCTCTTCTTTTTACCAGATTTACCGGTGGATTGTTGCAGATTTTTAAGTTCAGTTAGCACTCCTCTGACATTTTCTTTTCTTTCTGGTGATCTACGAGATCGTCCTGTGGAGTGTAACATCGTACTCTGAGTGTCATCAATATCACCTCTCAGTGGGCTTGTCCCTCGACTTTGTACCCTGTTACCTCTAGCAGGCTGTACACCTTGGATCTGGCCTGGATCATCAAGTACATTCATCATGGCCATCATGCTTCTGTGTTGTACCTGAAATTTAAGAAGTTTTAAAGAATATATATACTTATTTATGGTACAATGTATATTATATATTGGCTGAAAGAACTCAACAATCAACAGCATGTGGATGTTTATTTATATCCAACTAGGTTTGCTGCTAAAGATCAGCATCTTCAGAATAATTATATTGACGGCATCTTCAGAATAATTATATTGACTTTCTGATAGCTAATGTACAAAAATTACTAAAATAAACATCTGAATTCTCTCAGACAATATATACTTTAATACTTTTTCATACTTTTTTTCAAATTTTTAACTATTTTAATAATTTTTAATAATAGTTTATTCAGAATTTGTACCAAAAAAAGGGTACTGGTAAGCCTCATTTTTATTATTATCTTTTACCTCCATAATTCTTCTTAGTTCTCCTCTAATTATTCCTTGTAGTTGTGAAGCAAAATCTGAACCAATCATCATCTGTCCTTGACCGCTAGCAAACTGTTGACTTGAGGTCATCCTTTTTGACCGATGGCCAACAGGTGTACTAGTTACTGGTGGTCTGCCACTTCCTCGTTCAGGAGACATTTGGAAATGTAAAGCTCTGTTAAATGTTGACCGGTCAGGACTACCTTTGGTACCAGATCTGAAGGGTCAAAACAAAACAAGAATTACTCATGAACATATGTCTCACCATCACAAACCTACTGTAAATGTATAGTGAAAACTTGAAAACCTTGTCATTGCTTATTCCTCTGCCATAAGGTACACTTGATCTCGAGAAGTTGTTAAAATGAAAAATTTTGAACAAAAGACAAAACAGCATGAGGATATTGCACCTTGAGCACTTGCTCACTAGACAGGTAAGCTAGAAATACTGGCCAGAAACATTACAAAGACAAAAGAAAGGACAAAATTAAACAAACTCAATATCACTTACAAAAGTTGTTTAGTTAAATTTTAATGTTCATGATTTCTACATTTTTCTATATTTTGTGAATTAGGTTTTAGTATCAACTTTAATCATGTGACAAGCCTCAAATTTAGGGCATCACAAAAA
This sequence comes from Tegillarca granosa, assembly GCA_029721355.1. Classification (NCBI taxonomy): domain Eukaryota; kingdom Metazoa; phylum Mollusca; class Bivalvia; order Arcoida; family Arcidae; genus Tegillarca; species Tegillarca granosa. The sequence goes on along the minus strand of CM056598.1, from coordinate 17,909,753 downwards.
TGTCAACAATGATCTGCTGCAAGGTGATAGTGATAGGTCGTAACTTTAACTATTTAACATATATTTTCGAGCTTATACCTGCATCAAATAATTTAATTGTTTTAAATGAATAGATTAAGTGACACCTCAAAATCACAGGGCACTTCATCCAGAACATTGTATCTGAGAAACATCGTATTCAGCTACCATCCATTATTTATAGTTTTTCTATTTGTATACCATACTTACCCTCTAATAGCTGTTAATGTATGTTTCAGATCACCTTCATACTCATCTGTGCCTAAAGAACTGACTTCTAATGAGCTGCTGTCTTCATTCCTAAAAAATTGTATATAGACAAGAATATTTTACAATAAAGTATGATTACCAGTACGAAGTAGTAGGAGGAAGAGGAGAAAATAGGAAGAAGAAGAATAAGAAAAAGAAGACAAAAGAAAAAAAAGAAAAAAGAAAAGATGAAGAAGAGGAAGAAGAAGAATCAGATGATGATGATGGGAGATGTTCGTGTAGTCAGTGAAAACTTCATACAATTCTTAATGCCAGGTTCACTAGTAAAAAACATTAAATTCAAAAGGACTATTCTCATTTGAATAATCTGTTCAAACAAGTAGAAAGAATAATAATTAAATAAAATGACTTAAAGAGAGTCATAGAAAGAAAACTATGAATATGATCATGCAAAAAATATTTCAAACATATTTCTATAATCAGACTTATGTACATGAAATTAATAATTACCCATTGAGGACTTTCTCATAAGCACTTTGGACTTCTTCAGTTTCTACTTCAAACTCAGTCGTACTATGTCCTGACAGATTGCTCCGTGAACTAGCAGACATGTTTAAATCCTTCCTACGAGGTTGCCGTTGGCGATGATTCTGCCCTGCTGATGATCGTTGTAGATGTTCTTCAACAGCTGCTTTCACTCGCTGGATAGCAGCATCTTCTTGTGAAATCTGTACAGAGTCTTCAGATTCTTCAATATTAAGAGCACCCATTTTATCTTCCACTTGCTGCATGCTAGCAAGAGTTTTCTCCCTTAGTTTGGAGGGACTATATTTATTTTCCAATAACCAAAGTCCTAACAATACCAACTGAGCTGGAACATCAATTTTTATTGTTGGTTTAAAGTTTAATTCTTTTTCTCCTTTCCAATGCAGTCCTAATGAATGTAATTTTCTTCCCCACAGATAAAGCCAATCTAAAAGCTGTCTAAGATGTTGATATTTATGGCCAAAATCGATATCTAAGCAACATTGTGACTCTTCATCTAGGGCAGGGTCTCTGTATAGTGCATCTTCAGACTGTGAAAATTTTGAGGCTAGACCTGTCATTTTTGCTTTTGATCGGTGTGATAACTTGCCTCTTCGAGGTGATCCTTCTGGGGTGTGGTTGAGTCCATCCTCCTCACTTCTAAATTTCCTTATATCTTTCTGATAATCTGTTTCCGGGGCCATTTCACTAACACTTCTGAATAAACCTTTTTGCTTTTGGCTGCCATGTCCTAAATGAGCTTCACTCTGGCTTCTTACAAATGAAGAACGAGGAGAAGCCATTACAATTAAGCTGTGTTTTCTCATGTCTGATGGCCCTCCAGCTCGTTTAGCTAAATCTTCAAATTCCTGTCTGCAAATTTCTTCACCAAATGATGACAGCAATGGCAATAATGGTCTCTGTTGATCACTCTCAATATCAACAAGTTTGGAAAAAGAAATATCAAAGAAGTTGTCTAGAAACTCTAAATATGAGATTTTGGTTTCAAATGGCCTTGACCCAATAAAAAATTTATTATTTTGTGGCAGACTAGATTGAAGAGTTCCATTGTTCATTCTTTCTGTAGTGTCAAAAACAAACTCCTCATATTTACCATAAACCTTTCGTCTTTTCTTCAAAACTTTACTTACAACCTCACACTGTTTAAAGAAGTATACAGATAATGTCTTTCCTCTTGGTGAGGCTTGAAAAAATGTCACGGATTTCCTCCCTTCATTTTCCTCATCTTCAGCTTCCTGTTCCACCTTTGCAGATTTCCCATCATCCTCTGGTGTTATAAATACCCCCTGCCAATCATTTATTAACTTGTCTAGTTTTTCCTGTACTTCTGGATCTAAGTTTTCCATGTCATAAAAGTATTCTGCCAAAATATCCGCTGTATCTTCCGTTGGCTTTAACTCCATTAGTAATGATAAGACCACCTTGTATATACAAGCCTCGTCTGGCAGGAATCGACTAAAGGTCAACATATGTACTGCCCATATCAAATTATTAAAACATTCCTTTGTTAATTTTTCACCTTCTTTTGACTCCCAGCTTTCCTGTAATTAAACATAAATCACCTTAATGAGTTAATAAAAATAACCTATACATGTAATGAACATTTCTATGTCAAGTTGCCCTGGTTCCAAATAAATCCTCAAAGCATCAAAATGCTTACACACTGCCATGTATTAATAACTTTATAAATTATATTTGCCATAGGTTCATATTATAGGATACAAAAACTCTTTTTTTTTTAAAAATATTACTTGGCATTAAATTCTTTTTAATTTGAAATAAAATTTATTGAAATACCAACAATGTTAACAGAATTATATTTTTGTTTTGTATCTGGTATCAGTTGACCAGGATAAAATTACTTAGTATATACAACCATCTAAAAATGTCAAATGAGTATTGCTGTCTGTGGTTTATGCCCACTAAAAAAGGCGTAATTTATGACGTCCATTTTGTTATCTATTTAAACAAGACAGTTTAAATATTGTAACAAAAGGCCCATGGGCCTTAACGCTCACCTGAAGATATGTCCAATATTGTTTGCAAAGTGCAATAGACAATATATTAAGTACAGAAACTTGAAAAGTTTTCTCAAATTAAAAACTCCATCAAAACTTAATCAGAAATATATCCACTCACATTTCATTATAAGTTGCTTATATAATATCCATGAAATAACTGTAGTGCAATGAATAATTTCCAAATCATAAATCAATTTCAGCATACTAATGCAACTATGTCCTTTACCTTTGAACATTTATGACCTTGAACCATATATGATTGTCATGTCAATACCTACAATATTCTAATATACATGCCTATGCATGAAATCAATAGCTTTCAAGATAATTAATAATTTTAGTATTCCTATGTTGATATGACCTTGACCTTTGAACATATAACCTTGAACCATACATCAAAATGATCATCATGTCAATACCTACAATATTCTAATATACATGCCTATACAAAAAGTTAATAGTTTTCAAGATAATAAGCAATTTAAGTCATCTTCTGCAGCTGTGACCTTGACCTTTCAACAAATGACCTTGACCCATGTATCAAAATGATCGTCATGTCAATACCTAAAATATTCTAATATACATGCCTATACAAAAACTTAATAGTTTTCAAGATAATTAATAATTTTAGTGTTCCTATGTTGATATGACCTTGACCTTTGAACATATAACCTTGAACCATACATCAAAATGATCATCATGTCAATACCTACAATATTCTAATATACATGCCTATACAAAAACATAATAGTTTTCAAGATAATTAGCAATTTAAGTCGTGACCTTGAACTTTCAACATATGACCTTGTACCATATATCAAAATGATCGTTGTCGCAGTACCTACAATATTTTAATATACATGCCTATACAAAAATTTAATAGTTTTAAAGATAATTAGCAATTTAAGTCTTCTTTTGCAGCTGTGACCTTGACCTTTCAACATATGACCTTGTACCCTATATCAAAATGATCATTGTCGCAGTACCTACAATATTCCAATATACATGCCTATACAAAAAGTTAATAGTTTTCAAGATAATTAGCAATTTAAGTTTTCTTTTGCAGCTGTGACCTTGAACTATATATCAAAATGATTGTCATGTCAATACCTACAATATTCTAATATACATGCCTATACAAAAAGTTAATAGTTTTCAAGATATAGTGACAAATATATAATTTTTAGCAATTTCCCCACTCAGTGCCTTACCATTTCCCCATTTTGAGCCCAATGGCTACCATTTGTGCAAATCTGAAAAAATATGACCTAAGGATGTTATAAATGAAATAAATAAGGTATAACTCTTGTAGATTCAGAGGAGAAGATTTTTAAAGTTTTTCACTATTTCCCCCCTTTATTGGGCCCCAAGGGGACATAACTCCTTCATTTGTGCAAATCTGAAAGGGCTTCACCCAGGCATGATGGTTTCCAAGTTTCATTAAATTTGGCCCGGTGGTTTTGGAGGAGAAGATTTAAATGTAAAAACTTTACGCACAATGCACAACGGATGAAGGACGATGCACGACGGACGAAGATGATAGCAATAGCTCATCTGAGCTTTCAGCTCAGGTGAGCTAAAAATATTTAATTTTGTGGTGTCAAATTTTTGTGGTTCTTGAAAAAAGTATCATTTTTATGGGATGTTTAATTATTAATTTGTGAACTGTTTACGATAAGTTTAAAAAAATATACTATTTCACTAACATGTAAAATTGGTGAGTAAGTGTGTACCATCAAATGACAAAAAAAATTTATGATTTCACAGCTGAGATGAAATGACTGGGATGTAAAACCCAATGCAATCAATCATCAGATGTGACAAAAATAAAGTTTTTACTAACTCTGAGATAGTCCTGGTAGTTCATATTACTGAGATAACTCTCCCTGTGTCTCAGGTTCTCTGACAGTTTATCTCTCGCATGTAACATCCATAAGATAGAACAGAAATCTCGGAATGTTGTCAGTGTTTCTTTAGTAGACGGTTCTTCCTGAGAATTCAACAGTATGGACTTCATTCTATTATACTGCTGTAGAACAGTTGGCAGTTCCATACATGGTCCTTCTGTCGTGGACTGAAATAAGACAAGAATTTCACAGATTTAAATGTCTCTCCTGGTTAGTTTTTGATCGAGTAGAAAATACATTACTTTAACATAAACTTTCACATTTTGACATGCCGCCCGCCACAGCCGCCGCCTACGACGACACCGGAAAAGTAACACCTAAGTCTCGTCTTATGGCAATGCCAGGCTTGACAATAAAATGATATCTTTTTTAAATTGGCTTTCAATAAAGAAAAATAACTCCATAAAAGTTAACAAAAATTTAAAATGGAAGAAAATTATTTCTTAAAAAATTTTTTAATTAAACAGATAAATTATTTAAACACATATAATCATTTTTAAACACCTCATTTAAAATGCAACAAACCCCAAAAAGAGCTATGTTTGGAGGGAAAAAAAATTGAAACACACTAAAACCTGTATATAAAGACCATAATCAAGACAAAAGAATTATGAACTTCATGGAATGATTGTCATTATAGAGGTTCGTTTTTGATTGAGAATATGAAGCATAAGGATCTTTTAAACACAGGTCTTCAAAGACAGGTGGTCTTTATATATAGGTGGGTAATACAGCAAGATTTACTGTGTGTAGAAATGTTAAGAATGGTAATATGTGCCAAGGTATAAGACTGGAATCACAAAATAATATTTGCTACACTCTCCAAAAAAAAAAGTCAAAATTTTGTTGTGCAAAAATTGAATACTGATTTATTATCTTACATATTACATACCTTAAACTGAGCAGCTTTATCCTGTATTCTGTAAAGTTCCTGTATATACCACCTAGCTGATGGCAGTGACAGGTGAGCTGCATTGAGGACCACTAATATTAACTGTATAAGTGACGAGGTCTGATGTCTCAATTTCTTCTCAAACAGGACATCTGCTTCATGAATTTCCTGAAAAAATACATGATTAACACAATCAATTTCAACTTTCAGCTTAATACAAAATATAACAAGAATTTTCTCTTTTGAGAGCCAAATCCCTACTGTCCTTATACTTCATTTAACCTTATGACCTTTACCCTTGACCTACACACCTAAATATGGTATGCAACACTTTGTCTCGTGTTGGTATACATTTGTTCCTCTTTGATTAAAAACAAATCACAACTGTGAAAGTGGAGCAGGTGTGATTTACACAAACAGACAAACAAAAGAGAGAGAGAGAGAGAGAGAGAGAGAGAGAGAGAGAGAGAGAGAGAGAGAGAGAGAGGGAGAGGGAGAGAGAGAGAGAGAGAGAGAGAGAGATCCCATATATCCCCCTTCCTCAAAATAAATTTTTAGTTTTGAATTCATGTAGAACATCTAAACTGCAGTTTTTCCCATATATAACTGCTAACAAATAGTTTTCAAATATCAAATGTGAAAGCAGCACTAACTAAAAATTTTCATAATATAAATATGCATGTACTATAGTTCTAACTGAAGCATATCAGTAGGTTGATTTGTTGATTGGTTGAATTAATGTCTATTAGTTGCTTAATGTAAAAATATTAAACATATCAGGTCAGACATAGGCAAAACTCTGAGATTTTGCTCAATCATAACTTTGTCTGGTTGCCACATAACATTATCATATTTTTCACCCATGAAGTGTTACTAGGCTGTGGTTGCCACACAAAATTATTGTGATTTTCACTTGTGAAGCATCAGTAGGCTGTGGTTGCCACACAACATTATTGTGATTTTCACTTGTGAAGCATCAGTAGGCTGTGGTTGCCACACAACATTATTGTGATTTTCACTTGTAAAGCATCAGTAGGCTGTGGTTGCCACACAACATTATTGTGATTTTCACTTGTGAAGCATCAGTAGGCTGTGGTTGCCACACAACATTATTGTGATTTTCACTTGTAAAGCATCAGTAGGCTGCAGTTGTCACACAACATTATTATGATTTTCACTTGTGAAGAATCAGTAGGCTGTGGCTGTCACACAACATTATTGTGATTTTCACTTGTGAAGCATCAGTAGGTTGGGTTGTCACACAATATTATTGTAATTTTCACTTTTGAAGTGTCAATAGGCTTTGATTGCCAACTTGCATTATAGTTTTCACCTGTGAAGCATCAGTAGGTTGTGGTTGACACATAACATTATTATAATTCTCACCTGTGAGGTGTCAGTAGGCTGTGGACAGTACAACGGTGGTGCTGGCAGGTAAAAATTCTGTGGTACAAATGGGTGGAAGTTTGAAACAACATTTTTCAGTTCTTCAACAAGACTTGAGAAAAGCCATGGCACTATTTCTACTTCACTCATTATTCCTGCCTTTAATATATCCTGAATCGTTCGGGTTAATTGATCAATGTCAGTCTTACCATCTATAGGTATAAAGTCTGTAAAAACAACAAAAAATTGTGGTCATTTAATATTTACGAACTTTAGTAGCAGGAAATTCTTAAAAGGAACTGAGAATGTTTGTTTTTGTTGGTTGACGGATTGTAATTTTGTTTAACGTCACATCAGCAATTTTTCAGCTTTTTATGATGACAGCAAATTTATTAATTTTAAGGATTAATCTAAGAACAAGTTTGTATATAACAAGATGTGGAAGCATCTATTTTAGTCTACTTGTACACCAACTAGCATGCTAAGGTACTGAGGTGCTAACACAATGAGTTGAGTTGAGTAATAGTGTTTAACGTCCCAGTCAAGAATATTTCACTTATATCGCGATGTCGCCAGCTATAGGCGAAAGTGCAGAAATTTTGCCTGTGCGTTGCGCTGATGGCATTATACGGCAGGGTTCTTTATCGAGCCATGCCTGCCATGACACGGGACCTTGTTTATTTTAAGTTCCCATCCGAAAGAACTGTGACTTTCATTTCGTAATGCCGAGTGCTTGGCAAAAGAACAGTCACTACCCACTTTCAAGTCTTGGGTCAGACCAGGCTGGGGTTCCAACCCACGCCCTTCCACTTACGGAGCGAGCACTCTACCAACTGAGCTACCGTAGTGGTTTGCTAACACAATGAGTCAATATGGTGCAGACAATCAGACTATTCCCTAAGTCACATATCTAAGAACAAGTTAATAAACAAATAATGAGATGTAGAAGCATCTATTTTAGTCTACAAGTTTGTACATAACGAGATGTGGAAGCATCTATTTCAGTCTACTTGTACACGTACTAGCATGCTAAGGTACTGAGGTGCTAACACAATGAGTCAATATGGTGCAGATAATCACACCAGTCCCTAAGTCACATATTTCTGAAATCAGGTAAACCGGTTGATACTTGGTCCTCCTAATGGCGAACACCAAGCAAGCAGGGTTTGTTCACGAAAAATGATCCAAGGTTTTATTTTAGTAGACTTGTAACAGTAATTTAACTATTTTTTTCCCAATTTATAATTGTTAAAAAAATTTATTTAATTTTTTTTTTGTCCAGAAAAAAATGTTTCAATGTATTGTTTTCACTAGACTCATTACTTGGATTATTTTCTTTTGGAATTTTAAATTATCGGACAATAACTTCGTGTTAACAATTAACGATAACTTCTAATGGACATAGAAACATGTCCATTGACAATTTTCTGAAAAAACAAAATAATTCCATGGTTTTGCAAAAAACATTTCTGAAATATTTTGCAAAAAACATTTATGGGACAGTGATCCTGTAGATTGCTTTGGAATCCCGTTAATTTAAAAGAAAATCATATAAAGACATCAACTGCTAAAATTTAATTGAATAATGTAAAAACAATCTCAAGTGAAACAATCAAGTAACATACCTTTCCCCCAGATCAATATTATACTGAAGTGAGTTGAGTAATGGTGTTTAACGTCCCAGTCAAGGACATTTCACTTATATTGAGACGTTGTCAGCTATAGGTGAAAGTGCAGAAATTTTGCCTGTGCGTTGCACTGATGGCATTATTTATCGTGCCATGCCTGCTATGACATGGGACCTCGTTTATTTTAAGTTCCCACCCGAAAGAACAGTGAATTTTATTTCGTAATGCCGAGTGCTTGGCAAAAGAACAGTCACTACCTACTTTCAAGTCTTGTGTCGCACCTGGTCGGGGTTTGAACGCACAACCTCCCACTTACGGAGAGAGCACTCTACCAACTGAGCTACCACAGTGGTTATTATACTGAAAGAATATTATTTTGATTCTATGGGAAATAACAAGTCCTTTACAATAATTTCTAGTGATGTACATGTCTGTATCTGATAACACAGAGCTCCTTTGTCAATGTCAAAAAATATATATATAAAAGTCAACATAATAAGAGTGAAGAAATGGTGTTTTGCACCTGAGTGAATATTTTTTCACTTATAACCAAACATCATTTCAGAGATGGTTGAAAAAACCAGAGTACCCTCCAAAAAATGACTTTTAGAAAGCAAACTGACCAACTTTCAAACACTAGAATCTGCACAATGTAGGATAGAAAGTAAAGAAGGCACAATGTAGGATTCAACAAGGTGGTCAGTTCAGGGATTATAGATGAAACCAGAGAGCAAAGAGAAAAACCTTTTACGTCAGCAAGCAAACTTACAAACTTTCCCATACTAGTCTGATGATCAAAGGATTCAACCAGGTTATCAGTTCAGGAATTGCAGAGGAAACCATAAAGTAAAGAAGCCACAATGTAGGATTCAACCAGGTTACCAGTTCAGGAATTGCAGAGGAAACCAGAAAGTAAAGAAGGTTTTTTTCAGCAAGCAAACTGACAAACTTTCTCACACAATAACCTCAGCGTGATTCAAATTAGAAAGTGAGAGGCTCTTTGAACAAAGACAATAGAATATGTACTCACTCTGTTTCTGTTCTTTGTTCTTTGCAGGTGCTTGATCTTTGGTTCCATTGTAAATCAATGTTTGTAATTTTTGTTGAAGTATTGACTGTGGCGTTATATTGTCTGGTAACTGGAGGGGTTTTCTTTTTCTATTAAAATAGTTTTTAAGAATGATATATATAAGTTACTTGACTTGTTTGAAATTTGTACCAAAAAAAAAAAAAAGAAAAAAGAAAAAAAAGTTAACTAATTACAGATTTGATCCAATTTTGATTTTTAATCAAAAATAACCATTAATGTATTGTTAGAGTCACAGTGTTTGTGACCATTGAATCATGCAAAATTTTCATAGAAAAGTTTGGTATTTTTCACTTTCTTGACCCTAGTCAAAAATGACAAGTACGATTCGAGATTGTTAATAACAATAATATTTCCTTACAAAAAAGTCTAACACCAGTAGATTTTTTAAACAAGAGGCCCAAAAGGGCCTGTATTGCTCAACTGGCACTTTATTTGCATGTGAATTTCAGACAGCCATGCCGCTAGCTATTGCCAGTTGAGCTATAATGTTTCAGAAAAAAATGATATGTATGTGAAATGGCTATACATCTACTGTCTATATACCAAATTTGAACCAAATTGTATGATATATATGTGTATTGGCCATTCATTACTTTTTGCTATTTATTAAAAATGACGGCCATCTTGGATGCTGCAGTTTGTGCAAACTTTAATCTGCATCACCTAGGGACCTTTTACACCAAATTAGTTTCAAAAAGGTCCAGTAGTTTCTGAGGAGAAGATTATCAAAGAATTGGCTAAATATAGCACCTTATTTGAATATTCTGCTAATAGCGACCAATAAAAATTGTTTCTGAAAAACCTGTTAAATATGTTAAATGGCTATGCATCTACTTTCTATATACCAAATTTGAACTAAATCAGTTGATAAACAAACATGTATCAGCCATTTATCACTTTTTGCTATTTATAGTAACAGTGGTCATCTTGGATGCCGCAGGAAGTTGATTTGTGCAAACTTTAATCTGCATCACCTAGGGACCTTACACACCAAATTAGGTTCAAATAGGTCCAGTAGTTTCTGAGGAGAAAGATTTTCAAAGAATTGGCTATATATAGCACCTTATTTGAATATTCTGCTAATAGCGACCCAATAAAAAATGTTTCTGAAAAACCCATTAAATATGTTAAATGACTATGCATCTACTTTCTATATACCAAAATTTGAACTAAATCAGTTGATAAAAAACGTGTATCAGCCATTTATCAATTTTTGCTACTTATAGTAATGGCAGCCATCTTGGATGCTGCAGGAAGTTGATTTGTACAAACTTTAATCTGCATCACCTAGGGACCTTTCACACCATATTTGGTTAAAATTGGTCCAGTAGTTTCAGAGAAGATTAAAGTTTACCCACAGACACATGCACGCACGCACGCTTCACCATGCCATTAGCTCAGCTGGCTATTGCCAGTTGAGCTAAAAAATAAATAAAACAAAAAAATGTTACACCAAATCAGCAAATACAGTTACACCTTCAATTTCTTTGTTTACTCAGATTCTGGCATTATAATGGTTTGGAAAAAATCAAGAGAGAATTATAAAGAAAAAAACACAAAATAAATAGACTCTTGAGATTTCAAAAGACTGCAGCATGATGGGATATAGCAAAATTAATTAAGGGCATTATAGTTGGTAGATTATATGTTGGTAGATTATTACCCTCCCCTTCCGAGAGCAAATGACCATTGACAACATGGTATGAAGCTGGTTTCTGGAATTGATCTGACTTACTTTTTGTACAACCGTGGTGCCACATACTTATGTCCAGTACAGGCTACCGAGAGTAAGAACGCTGCCTTCCAGTCCCCCATTTTATCAGCAAACCAGGCAGATTCACAAACTAAACCACTAAGTAACAGGTATTCTAAAGTTCTTTCTGTGGTCCATGTTCCACCAAGTCCATTCTTACGTACCAAGTTTGTTATTTCTTCATGATATTTGGGGATAATTCTGTTGTCTACGAATAATGTAAAATTAAATCAAGTGAATTATTTCACCAAAAGTAGTCACTCAATTTTTTTTTCGAAAATAATCACAATCACTTCATATTTCCTGAAGAAGTTTCGGTAATGAATTTGCAGTTTTATATAATTTGCCACTCCATTTAGCCATTGAATATTTTGCTCCTTAAAATTAAAATGGTTTCCTCTAAAAGTTTCAGTAATGAATTTGCAACTATATATAGTTTAACCTAGGCCAATTTCTGCTGTAGTACAAACTTGAAACCTCTGGAATGTTAACTCAGTGCTCTATCACTCAAGTAAAAACACAATTATGATGCATAAAGAGATGAAGCAAAAACAAACAAGTATCTATACATGTGGAATTCATGCAAAATTGATATGAATTTCATGTGAATTTGATATGAATTCCATGTGAAATTAATATGAATTTCATGTGAAAATAAAATGAATTTCGTGTGAAATTAATGTGAATTTCATGTGTAGCTAATAAGTATTTCATGTGAAACTAATATGAATTTCATGTAAAAGTAAATGAATTTCATGTGAAATTAATAGGAATTTCATGTGAAATGTGAATTTTATTTGAATTTCATATGTGAAATTCAAGTTAAATTATATCTTAAAAGTAGGCAGTTTAAAATTCAGCCGTCCAGATATTTGTTTGTCTCTGCTTTTTTTTTATGATTAAAATTTTTGTACAGTTAATCAACATGAAATTTATGTTAAGATAACATAGAATTTATGTATCTCATGTAAAAATCACATGAAATTCATTTGAAAATTATACTTAGTATACAATTCATGTGAAAATTTCATGAAATGAGATTCACATGAAAAACATTTGACTGTGAAACACAACAACAATACTTAAAGCCATTGTAAAAAAATCTGTTTAATTGCATAAGAAAATTATCAAATTCCGCTTAATTGCATAATAAATTTCCAAAAATTATGCAATCTTGGATGAAATTTTTGGTTAAATGCATAAGAAATATGTGGGAAGTTCAGTGTAATCTCAAAATTATTTTTACAGGTAAGATTGACTCAAGTTTATACATGTACATATACATACAAACATAAACTGTTTAACATAAATAAGTGTAAGCTGGGTGTGAAGCCATTTAACTCATGGTGTAATTGTTGATTTGTTACCTTATTCATCTGTCAATACATACATACATGTATTCTAAGAGTCCACAAGATCACAGAATTTTTTAAAACCCTCAATAAAATTGTCCATATAAATATCTATTTTCTTTTTATTATTTAATAATTTATAAAACTTTAAAAATATATTCCTTATCATCTTTTATCATTTGATTGAAATAATAGTTATGTACATAAACAGCATCCATCTAGTCTATGCATAATTATGACATGTTCATCTATAAACTTACTTGGAACAGTTCCATTAAAGTGAACTGCGGGTAAAGGTTGTGGATTATGTGGTGGATAAATAAACAAGGTCTGGTTAGCAAAGTAGGCAGCCATAAATCTCGCCATGGACTGTACTAACTGTCGGATAGATTTCTCACGAATACAAGGAACAGATTGGTGTTCATTTGATCCCTAAAAACAGATAAAAAATTTAATGCAATTTACATTGTGAAATGTATTACTAGCTGGAATTGACATTATTGTACCTCACTTACAGTAGAAACTATCTCATTGATCCATTTCTAGTCATGTGACCTGTAATAACTTTGTTATTTTCTACCAATTACATCCCTTTGTGTAATAAGCTTTTAAAACTAACCATCAGCATGTAATAATACTATTATCACCCTGTAACAACAATTATAATGATAACACTACAAGGGAGATAACCCAAGTTAGCCAGCCAGAAGTAGCTAGAGGCACACTGTTGCATATTATAGCTGGGATACATTTGATCTACACAAACTAGCAAGTCAAGGATAATAAAAAAAAATCACACATTAAGTATACCAGGAGAAAAGAATCAATCATCAACTGTGAGATCTTCGAACTTGGTCTATTTTTTTTTTACTTCAAAACATTCACATGTATTAACTTGGCCTAAACCAAAAAATATTGAAGTTTGGGTTAAGATTTTTTCCTTCCCATGAAAAGTGATGTAGAGATTCTATTAGTATTAAATTTCCATTTTGTAAAAAAATATCTACATCTTACTAGCAGAAATGTCTATTGTAAAGAATATTATTTTAAAGATTTAACAGTTGCTCAATCAAAGTCCTGAATTTTTTTTTTTACATATGAGGTTTTTAAAACTGAAATGGCTATCTTAATTAAAAAAAAACACCACAATGGTAATAACTTAGGGAAAAATACAGGAAGATAAAATAATTTTTTCTTATAATTAACCCACTTGATCACTGAGAATGTAGGGGGGGGGACTTCGTTCTTGACTGGATAGCCAGGCCTCACCCTTGTAAGAGGAATAGTCAAAGGACTGTATATTCTAGACAGGACAATGATGATGATGATGATAACAAACCTGAGATTTTAGAGTACTTGTGACAATGGTCATCAATGATGGTTTTATAATTCCTCTCTGACTCTGTGGTAACTGGTCAGTTAGTGCGGTATTAAGGTTGGCTTGAACAACTAAACTGTCAACAAAGTCTACAGCACCACCCAATTCTCCACCGTTAATATATGTGTAGAGGACAGAATGTAGAGATTTGGCTAGCTCCTGATCATCACATTGTTTCTCTGTAAAAATATTACACAGATGAATTAGATATAGTATTTAATTTTTTTTTTAAACCGATGTATAAACATGATGTATACTTCTTGCATCTGATAAGATACTCTATGTAAACAATGGTCTCACAGCAAAATATCCTTATCAAGAACTACCAGTGCCAGATAGGCTACAAACTACTTCCAATGCTGAGATTTATGGTTAAAATTAGAAGCATTTTGTGTATATGATGACATTTGCTGACCATCCAATTTTTTTTTTTCATGGAAACAGTAGTTCAATAGATTTGCTAGTTTTAAAATTTGGTTCATTACTTGATTACCACAGAAAAAAAATCAATGTAATATTTCTACATACAAAATTTTCTTTCTTATTCATAAATTTAATTGGTAATTTCATTGAATGAAAAGAAATTTGGCTCAGAATTCTTTATAAAACAAAACCTAGTAATTAGCACAAATTATGCATTTCGTGGTTAGAAAACAAAGATCAATATTTGAGGTTCAAGATAGAGAAATTTCAACCCTTATATATTTTAGCACTCGACAAGCCTCATTCTGAAAGAATATACATGTACCAAGAATTTTGGTTGAGATTTCCCTATCTTGATGGATTCTGTTACTATTGCATCATTTAAAATTAAGCTTCACCTCACTGTAATCAAATAATGATTTTAATTAATAGGGTTTTACGTCCCAGTCAAAAATATTTCACTTATATCAAGACATCAACAGCTATGGATGAAGTGGCAGAAATTTTACCTTTGCTGTCATGCTTAGGACAATATGCAGAGAGGGTTTTTTAATGTGCCGAGCCTGCCATGACACAGGGTTATTGTTTTTACAGTCTCCTCTGAGAGGACCCTAATGACTTTAATTTTTGTTACTGTGAGTGCTTGGCAAAAGAACAGTCACTACCAATTTTCAATTTCGGTCAGACCTGGCTGGGGTTCAACCTATGACCTCCCACATACAAAGCAAACACTCTACTAACTGAGCAACCATAGTGGTGTAATCAAATAATGGACAAAAAATCATAATTGTAATTTTCAATACATATGTAGTTACCTGCCAAATTTCTTATTCTATTCTTCCAAGCATCAACAGCCAAAGTATGTCTTCCATCAAGACTGAATCTATCACCTTAAATACAGAAAAAAAATGATTTTCATTATGATTACCAGAATTCAGATTTGAAGAGGATGGCATTAATATTTATATTAAATATAATTTCCACTATGTCTACTGTTGTAAAACAACATCTGTGTGGAATATATTCAAAATTTTAAAAAACCTATATCTCACATCAAGATATCACCAGCTATTTGTGATATCAAATTGAACAAATCTTTAACAAACCTTTAACTCAGTTCATATAGTGTAAGTTAACTTATAAATCAAATTTCTACTTTAATTTTCAAGAGCTAAACTGATAAAGATATTGGTCACTATCAGATGCAGAGTACACTTTACTTATTTTTAATCCCATCAATTAACAACAATTATCATTAATAACCATTGTCTCCACCAAAAATAATTTTTAAAAAAGGTAAAAAAACTAATACAATTAACATTAAACAAATGTCACCAGTAACAGAAGTCTCCACTTCCCCACATTGAATTGATACTAAAAGTTGGTTAGTATCAAGATGCCCACTACAAAGATTTCAATTATTATACGAAAATTATTTGTTTCAAAAATAACACATTTTGTATAGGACAGTATCTGAATGTCAGCTACAAAATTTCAATTATTATACGAAAATTATTTGTTTGAAAAATAACACATTTTGTATAAGACAGTTTCTGAATTTCAGCTACAAAGATTTAATTATTATACAAAAATTATTTGTTTGAAAAATAACACATTTTGTATAGGACAGTATCTGAATGTCAGCTACAAAGATTTTAATTATTATATGAAAATTATTTGTTTGAAAAATAACACATTTTGTATAGGACAGTTTCTGAATTTCAGCTACAAAGATTTCAATATAAATAATATCAAAACAATTTATTCTAAAAGTTACATATTGTGTACAGGACAGTATCTAAATGTCAGCTACAAAAAATTCAATATTCTAGCAAAATTATTCAGTTAAAAAATTTACATATTTTGTATATGATCGTCGCTAAATGTCAGCTACAATATTTCAACAGACAAAGTTCTTTATATCACAATGTATATATATATATATATATATATATATATATATATATATATATATATATATAGTGTTTAGTTGTACGAAAATTTAGAAAGACAAAACTATGGGTAATGAATTTTTATGAAAAGGAAGAATATACATGTATATAAATTTATGTTAATCAGAAATAGCTGGGTAAATTAAGTAGTTATTTTTAGAGTTGAGAGCACTGAAACCAAAACAAAAGTCACAATACTTATAAGGGATAATTTATATCATTTTTACAGGATCTCTTTAGAT
Source organism: Tegillarca granosa (assembly GCA_029721355.1). Classification (NCBI taxonomy): domain Eukaryota; kingdom Metazoa; phylum Mollusca; class Bivalvia; order Arcoida; family Arcidae; genus Tegillarca; species Tegillarca granosa. Next base: position 17,892,955 of record CM056598.1, on the reverse strand, counting down.
ATAAAATTAGACATTGGACAAAATTATTCACATTCTCAAAATTTTTCCTCAACTTTATATGCAACTTTTTTCTTCAAAAAAATTTTCCTGATATTGTTGCTCTACATATAATAATTAAATATTTCAAAATTTTAAAAATCTTCTTTTAAAAACTTTAATTTATTTAACTGTTTTGTTGTTTCAAAAAAAAAAAAAAACAAAAAACAAAAATACTGAACACAGCTTTAAAATTTTAGGGATACTGTAAGCATAACTACCATTAAGTAAAAAAGTGATCTGTAATTTTTATCAGTGTTAAATTTGCAATTTTTTCTGAAAGTGAATAGCACAGAAAAACAAAAAAGTATGCGAAAACTATGCAAATAATTCTGCTTCAATGTGAAAAATTCTAAAATGTCAAAAACCAGTCTAAGATTCAAGTCAGGATAATTCTTTCTTAAATGAAATATCAATTTAACACAGAAAGTATAGGAAAAATTTAAAAGTATACAAGTACATGTACTTTTTTTTAATATGAGCACATACAATATAAGTAGAAATTTAAATGCAGATGTAAAGAATTGGTGATCATCCAGTTTAAAAATTAATTTGACAAACTGCCTGGTGAAAAATTTGCAAAAAATAAATAAAGAAAATAAATATATATATATATATATATATATATAATTTTTGGAAATATTGATATGATATGACTGAATTTATATAAAATTTTTCTTTTTCAGAAACCAAGATTTTCAAGTCCACTTTTTTGATTTTTGATTTGTATAAAAGATTTTTAAGTTAGTTCAATATAAATCTACGTAGTAATATGTAAAACTGAAGTTAATGCATTTAATACTTATGAATATATAATGCTGAAAGTATAGGCTAAATCTGCCATTTTGTATAGCATATACCCTTGAAATATAAATCATATTGTAAATTTATGTTACTGTGTTAATTTTCAGAACAAGACAGATACACATTTCTATATTTGTTAAGCTTACTATCAACACGGTCCCCGACACAGACTGTAAAATACATAGGAAAATTGATTGTATAATATATAACCAGTAATCTCTCTCTCTCAAACAGAAATAAACATTTTTTCTTCTTTGCAAAAAAATTCTCTTCTACACCTGTGATGCATAATAAAATTTCTGAGTACTCCACACACCGAGAAAAAAATAAAAGAAAAAAAAAACCAGAGTGTATACATGTATGTATCTCTACAAAACATCAAACATTCATAATACAGTTTTTTATATGCAAGTGTATGCCTATTTTCATAATACAGTTTTTTATAAACAAGTGTATGCCTATTTCATCCCTAAACCTCCTCACCTTTATATATAAATTCTAGTTTAAAACACCTGTATTTATCTCACAATATATATTGATATAATTTTGAAAAATTCTTACTTTGGTTCAACTGATCATACAATTCATCAGACGCAGTACGTGATGAAGGCCAAGTTTTGTTTGTAACTAAAATCATGCATAAAACGAAATTTTATCATTTAAATCTTAAAAATAAACTCCAGAAAATTTTGTCAAAAAGGCATTTCATCTGGTTTTTCTTGAAATAGCATACTCATGGCCTTAATAGCCAAGTTGTCAACAGCACAGGCTTATGGTTCACCCCGGTTTTGAATCTGATTTATGCAGTTTCACTACTGTGAAGTTTGTAAGTTTAGTTGTGGAAGGTCAGTTGTTTTCTTTTTCTGCTCTGGTTTTCTCCACCATCCCAGAACAGACCATCTCAATATAATTAAGAGAATCTTGACTTGGGCATACATCAATATAACTCCTTCCTACTCTAGAGACTTTTTTTATATTTAAGTAATTCACTGTGTTATATTATCCTGTCTGCCAAATTGGTAAAATTTGAAAACAAAGTTTCGAGTTTTTAACTTTTTGCCAACAATTTCAAAATAAACAATAGTCTTAATATATGTTAACGGTGTTTTACACATGTATACATGTACTCGTATCTTTCATTATGTATTTTATTATGTGTACCCCGGAATGTTATGTTTTGATCGCTCTCGTTAATACAAGCCAAGTATGGGTATATTACTATAAATTGAGAAATTTTCCAATCAATTCATATGGGTGAATACATGTACAGTAATTTCAGGATAATGACCTACTTTCGTAATTTCAGATGATGATCAGTGCAAAAAGGAATGGGTATATGTCAAAAATAAAATATTCACAAAAGTTTTATTTCGGCATTTTGTTACTCTCTGAATTCACACAAAAATAAATCTAAAATTATTCTGATTGCATACAGTTGTATTCAAAACTCCCTTTGTTGTGATGTTACACTCAGCACATCTGCCTGCAGCCATTCAATTGGCAGCTGGATAAACAAGAGCAATGGAAAATTAAATGTTTTGCTTAAGGACATATCATAAAGTCCAGTTGTGGTTCAAACCCATGACCCTTACATCATGAGCCTGCAACCTGGCCACATGGTTCTATACACACAAATACTTTACCTTGGTTTAATTTAGTTGCTGGAAACTTGGGTACATCTTCATTCATCTGTCTGATGATCTGCTGTACTGCAAAGATAAGGCTGTTTAGTTGTTCCATTTCTTTAGGATTATCACCAGACTGAAATAGCTGGTTCTGATGCTGGGACAAATATTTATATAGTAACTTCCAACTTCCACTTAACCTGAAATAATGAATGGTTCGATTTAATAGAGTTTTACATCCCAGACAAAAGTATTTGACTTATATCAAGACTTCTCCAGCTATAGGTAAAGTGGCAGAAATTTTTATCTCTGCAGTGCACTTAGGGCAATGTGCAGGGACGGTTCTTTAGTATGCCATGCCTGCCATGACACAAGGTATCAATTTTTTATGTCTCCTCCAAAAGACTCCATGACTTTCATTTTCAAATGCCATGTGCTTGGAAAAGAACAGTTACTACCTTATTTTCAAGGTTTGGTCAGACTTAGTCAGGGTTCGAACTCCCAACTCACACATACAAAGCAAGCACTCTATCAACTGAGCTACCATAGTAGTTCTGTACAATAATGAACATGAATTATCTATACCTTTACAAGAGTGTGTACATTTCAAATCCAAAATACTGTAAAATCGAAAATATCTGTGGGGGATTAAAGTCCTTTTTGTTATTTTACCTGGGTTAGTAAATACTGCATAATTTGTTATTTTACCTGGGTTAGTAAATACTGCATAATTTGTTATTTTTCCTGGGTTAGTAAATACTGCATAATTTGTTATTTTTCCTGGGTTAGTAAATACTGCATAATTTGTTATTTTACCTGGGTTAGTAAATACTGCATAATTTGTTATTTTTCCTGGGTTAGTAAATACTGCATAATTTGTTATTTTACCTGGGTTAGTAAATACTGCAAAATTTGTTATTTTACCTGGGTTAGTAAATACTGCATAATTTGTTATTTTTCTTGGGTTAGTAAATACTGCATAATTTGTTATTTTTCCTGGGTTAGTAAATACTGCATAATTTGTTATTTTTCCTGGGTTAGTAAATACTGCATAATTTGTTATTTTACCTGGGTTAGTAAATACTGCATAATTTGTTATTTTACCTGGGTTAGTAAATACTGCATAATTTGTTATTTTACCTGGGTTAGTAAATACTGCATAATTTGTTATTTTACCTGGGTTAGTAAATACTGCATAATTTGTTATTTTACCTGGGTTAGTAAATACTGGATAATTTGTTATTTTACCTGGGTTAGTAAATACTGCATAATTTGTTATTTTTCCTGGGTTAGTAGTAAATACTGCATAATTTGTTATTTTACCTGGGTTAGTAAATACTGCATAATTTGTTATTTTACCTGGGTTAGTAAATACTGCATAATTTGTTATTTACCTGGGTTAGTAAATACTGCATAATTTGTTATTTTACCTGGGTTAGTAAATACTGCATAATTTGTTATTTTACCTGGGTTAGTAAATACTGCATAATTTGTTATTTTACCTGGGTTAGTAGTAAATACTGCATAATTTGTTATTTTACCTGGGTTAGTAAATACTGCATTATTTGTTATTTTACCTGGGTTAGTAAATACTGCATAATTTGTTATTTTACCTGGGTTAGTAGTTAATACTGCATAATTTGTTATTTTACCTGGGTTAGTAAATACTGGATAATTTGTTATTTTACCTGGGTTAGTAAATACTGGATAATTTGTTATTTTACCTGGGTTAGTAAATACTGCATAATTTGTTATTTTACCTGGGTTAGTAAATACTGCATAATTTGTTATTTTACCTGGGTTAGTAAATACTGGATAATTTGTTATTTTACCTGGGTTAGTAAATACTGCATAATTTGTTATTTTACCTGGGTTAGTAGTAAATACTGCATAATTTGTTATTTTACCTGGGTTAGTAAATACTGCATAATTTGTTATTTTACCTGGGTTAGTAGTAAATACTGCATAATTTGTTATTTTACCTGGGTTAGTAAATACTGCATAATTTGTTATTTTACCTGGGTTAGTAGTAAATACTGCATAATTTGTTATTTTACCTGGGTTAGTAAATACTGCATAATTTGTTATTTTACCTGGGTTAGTAAATACTGCATAATTTGTTATTTTACCTGGGTTAGTAAATACTGCATAATTTGTTATTTTACCTGGGTTAGTAAATACTGCATAATTTGTTATTTTACCTGGGTTAGTAAATACTGCATAATTTGTTATTTTACCTGGGTTAGTAAATACTGCATAATTTGTTATTTTACCTGGGTTAGTAAATACTGCATAATTTGTTATTTTACCTGGGTTAGTAAATACTGCATAATTTGTTATTTTACCTGGGTTAGTAAATACTGCATAATTTGTTATTTTACCTGGGTTAGTAAATACTGCATAATTTGTTATTTTACCTGGGTTAGTAAATACTGCATAATTTGTTATTTTACCTGGGTTAGTAAATACTGCATAATTTGTTATTTTACCTGGGTTAGTAAATACTGCATAATTTGTTATTTTACCTGGGTTAGTAAATACTGCATAATTTGTTATTTTACCTGGGTTAGTAAATACTGCATAATTTGTTATTTTACCTGGGTTAGTAAATACTGCATAATTTGTTATTTTACCTGGGTTAGTAAATACTGCATAATTTGTTATTTTACCTGGGTTAGTAAATACTGCATAATTTGTTATTTTACCTGGGTTAGTAAATACTGCATAATTTGTTATTTTACCTGGGTTAGTAGTAAATACTGCATAATTTGTTATTTTACCTGGGTTAGTAAATACTGCATAATTTGTTATTTTACCTGGGTTAGTAAATACTGCATAATTTGTTATTTTACCTGGGTTAGTAAATACTGCATAATTTGTTATTTTACCTGGGTTAGTAAATACTGCATAATTTGTTATTTTTCCTGGGTTAGTAAATACTGCATAATTTGTTATTTTACCTGGGTTAGTAAATACTGCATAATTTGTTATTTTACCTGGGTTAGTAAATACTGCATAATTTGTTATTTTACCTGGGTTAGTAGTAAATACTGCATAATTTGTTATTTTACCTGGGTTAGTAAATACTGCATAATTTGTTATTTTACCTGGGTTAGTAAATACTGCATAATTTGTTATTTTACCTGGGTTAGTAAATACTGCATAATTTAATGACAACAAAAGTTTTAGTTATCAAGGGCCCAAATAATAGATTATATTTTTACAAAACAATTTCATTCAATTTTTCTCCCAATTTTTTTTTTAATTTACAAAACCACGACATTTCAAATCCATGAATATTAATGATTCTAAAAAAAATTTAAAAAATTGTTTTTCTTCAACACACAAAATACATTTAGATTTCATTAAAGCTGTTGTTGTAAGTTTTTTTTTTAAATCTGGAATTTGTAATGGAACATAGTAATTACTAAGTACCAATGACACACATTGTATATTTTTGTTCAAAAACATTGAAAATTTTTGTCAAACATTTTAAACTCACTGGTATGAAGAATTGAATCTCATGGATTAATATAGACTCAATATGGGTATACACATTACCCTTTTAAAAATACTGAAGTTCTTATTCAGTTTGTAAACAGACATGAAGCAATGATGATGACTGTTGTATATTGATGGAACAAATAAAACCCTTAACACACCTTTCATGTTTTCAAATATTTGAATACGAACTGAAAACTGACATGGACAAGTAATTTTTATGGGTACAAGTGAAACTAAGATGGTGATTGTCAGACCCAACCAAACAAGTGGGTAAAAATTCTATCAAGTCCTTATTACATTGAGACCAAAAAATAATCACATAAATAACTGGCAATATACATGTATCAAAAGAGTATAAAATAGCTCACTTTCTGCTTGGTAGTTCGTTTGGATTATCTACATCATGAACGTTTCTTCCATCCCTGAGAGTTATCTCCCTTGCTAGTGATCGGGGAGACATTTGAGCTTTCAGTAATAAGGCTGGTTCATATATCTGTCTCTGATCTCCAGAGTCTGGTGGCAAGCCGGTACATGTTATATCTTTAGGTACCCATGTATAAACCCGATTCATCAGGGATTCAGTAAATTTCAACAACGCATATGATCCTGACAAAGTTTTGATCCTAGGGTCTGTCACCTGCAATTCTCTGCTATTCAGAATGAGATTCAATGTTCTATGTACAAATTTCAAAGACAGTGCCATTAAATGCTTATTGATGATATCAAATCTGAGCAGTTCCAGGGCTTTTCTGTATGTATTTATCACGGTGAACAACCTCGGGTTTTGAGCAGATGTGTCAATATTTTTCTGTTTGATAAGCACCTGATCTAAACCTGGACAATCCAGCATAACATCCACTAGTTTTGTCAAATTATAAAGATTTTGTTTTGTAACACTATCTACATCTTGCATCCAGAGATCTGGATAAGACACAGCAAGTTTCCAGGCACAAAACAGATTATCTTCAGCAACAGACAAGTGTCTGGCTGTTACTTGAAGTTTACTTAACCCTGTCATATCCATTGGGTTTTTATATTTAGTTTCGCATTCTGCAAACATTAATTTTCCTTCATTCATACCACAAAAATCCGCATCAACAAAACTAGACTCGCTGTCAACTGTCGTATTCAACTGGGACTCTGGCGGTTCAAACTGAAAATTCTTCATCTTTTTTCCACTTGGTGGAATTCCAGCTCTGCTAAACCTATCATCTGTGGAAAAAAAAAATTATATCTTTCAAATGTTATCATTTATCACATGTGACAGTAACACACTAAGCAGAGCTTTTTTTTCTATTTTACATGACAGTATAATTAAATTTAGGAATCATAAAGGGCGCAAAATGGATTCTAGTTTAGATAAAAGAGAAGTTGGATAATTTCCTCCACCAACCCCGATTTAACCACCATTACTCCAGTCTACTCTAACCTGAGTATTATTACCATATGTTTGTTATATCAATTTTTTTAGTTGCCTAAGATTTATTTTAAGCTTTTACTGTCACATTAAAAGAGGAATTCTTGTCACTATACACTACCTTTTCCAGAGGGGAGTTTATAAGCATCAACAAACGACATGTCCAAGTTTTCTCGTTGTGTCAGATGTTTTAGATGATGGGTTGATGTAAGTACAAAGTCCTTCATCACTGACACACATGTTATATCCACAGGAATCTGGAATACAGTGACCATAAATCCATCGGAGAATAAGACAATTGGCAGACTGGGATGTGACGACACTGAGAACTTTTGCTGTTGCGGATTTGACTCTGAAGTTACTGAACTGGGCGATACAGATCGGCCATCTCTGGACACTACTTTGTTATCATCACCACTAAAACAAAGTTAGAAAATTTATCATTTTAAATATTTCTATAAGGGGTTCTATATGATCAAGCCTGTCTTCAATGGTTAACAATTGGTCAACAAAAATTTAATTTGAAAGTAAAATCTATCTGTAATATACAGGTTATTCATTAAATAGGGACCTAAAAATAGTGACCACTAACCACCTTTAAAAGGCAACCAAAATGGACAGGTGTTATATCAAAAGTGATTAAGAACCAAACCAATTTTAAGGGAGAAAATGCAATTCCTTAACCCTGAGATGTCAAGCAGTGTCAGCCTTTACAGAAAATGTACTAGTAATTCATCTAGCTTTGAGAACATGTGAGTGTCAATTTTAAGGAAGAAATGTAATTTATCCACCCCTAAGAAGACAGTACTAGTATGCAGTTGTGTTAATCTTGAGACAGAAGATGCAATTCATTCACTCCATAAGAAGATGTGAAGATGTTTTAATCTTGCGTAAGGAGGACACTAGGGGCCTCAGTGGCCGAGTGGTCTAAAGCGCGCACTTATGGATCACAGTGTCTCTCACAGCCTGGGTTCGAGTCCCACTCGGGACAGATCCTAGTGTGAAAAGTTTGTCAGTTCGCTTGCCGAAGGTCGGTGGTTTTCTCCGGGCACTACAGTTTCTTCCACCTTCCCAGAACTGACCGCCTCGAAATAAGTGAAAGATTCTTGACTGGGGCATAAAACACCATTACTCCACTCCACGCCACTCTTAAGGACACTAATACCCCTGCAGATCCCCCATCAGCAGACCTACCATCTGGATTTTGTGAAAAACAAATTCAATTTATGCAATCCATTGTTTTTCAGGGCAATGACTGAAAAAATCAATATAAATCAAGTAGCTTCAATTATCTTCATGTGTCCAATACAAGATAAGTAACACTTTCAAAGAAAAAATTGTATAAAAGGAACATGAAGTAATTTCTTAATTTTATGCATCAGAAACTAAACACGTAAAATTATCTTCTAGTTTTCATTGAAAAATCATGGTATTAAGAAACTGCATGCTTACAACACAGATACCAAATATCAAATCAGATTTGCCAATGAGCTTTGCTTTTTCAGAAAAAGAGTTTTTTAAATTTTATGATTAAAGGGTAATGACTCCTGTAAAAATCAATAAAATGAAACAGAAATTGAACTCAACATTTATTATCATACAATAAAGCAACACACCAAGTATAATTAAAATTGGTCAAATATTTCTAAAGTTTTTGTCCTGAAAGGAATTTGTCAATGTTATGCCTTATAGAAACTAAACAAGTAAAAAGTGTAACCTATTTTACGAGGAAAATTTGGGTAATTAATACACTGAATACTTAAGACACTACATACCAAATATTAAGTCAGTTTTTGCTTAAGAGCTTTTCTTTTTAAGAAAAGTTGTTTTTTTTCAATTTTATAATCAAAGGGCAATAACTCCTGTAAAAGTCAATACAATAATACTGAAATTGAACCCAATGTTCATTGTCAAACAATAAACCTACATTCCAAATATAATTAAAATTGGTCAAATATTTCTTGTTGTCAGGAAAGCAAAGTGTCTACAGACGATCGGACTGACAGACAAGCTGATTCCTATATACCCCCTAAACTACATTTGCTGGGGATATAATAATCAAAGACCAGGGACAAAGTAGGCTACTTATATAAAAAAAAATTTTGTTATGACCATATATCAGTGACCAATTATAGAAATCAAAACAATATGGTTATACTGTTCTTACCCTAAAATTAACAGTGGGTGTAATGGTAAATAATCGGATGGTCCTAATTCTACAACATTTCCCGATGTCTGTATTATTAACGGTTCTCCCAGTCGTGTTAACACACAAACTGAGCCATTCTTCATACAGCAGGCCAGGAACAAATCATCACAAATCCAACATATATCTCCTATCCAGTAGTTCCTATAAGAATTAATTAAAAAGTTTTTTCCCCCATGATTCCAGTACTAAATTCATAGGTTATGCATGTCTAGATAAAATCAGGGAGGCCTCAGTGGCCATTTCGTCTTAAGGGTCACAGTACCACTCACCACCTAAAATTCCACTTAAGCAGATCCTAGTTAAAGAATGTTTGTCGAAGTTCAATGGTTTTCTCCAGGCACTCCAGTTTCCTCCACTATCCTTAAAACTGCCTTAATATATGTGAAAGAATTTTGACTGGGGAGTAAAACACTATTACTCCACTCCATTCCACTGTAGATAGTAGTCATGTGATCAATATCAAGGACTGCACATGCTAAATCAGTAAAGCCATATCACCAATGTGATATAGATATCAGACCAATCACTTAAAATTTAAAATATATTGCATATGAAAAACATATTAAATAATAAAGGATAACATTAAATATAGAATCCATATTATATGTCCCATCTGACTTAAAAGAAAGTGTGGTAATATGTCATATGATATAGATTTCACCATGTTTTATTTTCTTTATATTAACAATCGAAATTAATTCCCTTCAATAAACTATTGGTCTAGGAATATGTTTATGTTTCAATAAATCGATTACTTCATGCTAGACTCTTCCTCTTTCCTTGATGTCACAAAAAAGTTCAAAGTTGTTAATGTCACAAACAGAACATGGTGAAGGAAGAATACATTGACCTGGTTGTGCTATTTTTACACAATATTTTTGACAATTTTATTTTAAATCAGATGTTGGGATCGTAAATATAAGCAATGAACTTTGATTGTAATGGATTTATTGGTGTGTAACTCTATTGGGTCATATGCAAATTTTCCATGAACCCCTTAGGGGTTCATTCAATCTGCGCATGACCTAATAAAGTAACATGCCAATAAATTGATTACAATCAAAGTTCATTGATTAATTACCAGTTGTCTTTTACAAAATAAATGATGCAAGCAAAACAAAAATTCAGTTGGTTGTTCATAGCACTTAGTCTCTCTCTTTCAGAACTAGAGGTTCATATGACATTATTAATCAGTATTATATTGGGTTGAATGCTGTTAGTTCTTTAGAAATACATAAACAATTAAAACCTGTTTACATCATGTATACCTTAAAACTCTATCTTTTATCACATGATCTGCTTAATGATTCTGAGATATCAAAAACAATGCATCTATGAGATACTTCCATCTTATGGGAAAAGTTAATAAAAGTAGAACATAATGTTATTTACCTTCCTTTCTTTGTTTTTGGATTTTTAACACCACATCCATTCATACTTGCTACCAGTACTGTGTCTGTGAGAGGTGAAATATACATCATACTGGTAGAAATAGGATGGTTCTGATTGGCTGCCACAGCTAACACCTGACCACCACTGGCATACCTAGTTGAATATGCACCACATGAGCTGATTGGTTGAAAAGCTGGATGGATGTATTTGAATGGATATCTTATTACAATCCACTCAACATGGCAAGATGGAAGACTACAAATAAATAAATCAAAATGTTACAATATTGAGAATTATAAAAGAAATAAATATTTTACATTTTCACTTGTGTCACATGATGCCTGCTAATGTATATTTAGAACTTCTTTTCATTTGCACTGGATAAGAATTAAAGATATCTTGGAATAGTGTCATTTATGAAAAGTTAAATATAGAAATTCAACATCAAATGGAATTTAATTTTTTATACATGTTGTTTCAAAAAAATCAACTCACAACAAAAATAAAAATAATAATAATAAAAAATAAATTAATTAAAAAAAAAAGTGAAAGATTTTAATTCTCATCACTTTTTATGTTTTTATACTAATCACTATATCAACAGAACTTACTTAAGAGTTGCTATATCAGATGGTGGATGAAATCTGAGTAAAAGAGTAGTTACATACAAATCTTCATCTCCGTTATGTATTATAGATGTCTGACAACAATGGCCTAACCTCTGGAAATAATAATTCCTAAAAAATTAAACTCATTTGCATACAAAGATTTTTTGTCTAATTCCAATTACTTTTCATAATTTTACAATAATAAGTCAGGAAGGTCCAAGGTTCAAGTCCCGGTTTGGTTGCTGCATTTTTTCCCTTTCATGTTAAACTATGAACTTTCTATCCATTATACAACTATAGTGACAAATACACGTATGTAAATATTGTATAATTTGATCCTGAAAGTTACTTCACTGTTTACGTACTGTATATGATTTTTTTTTTCATGGGGAGGGGGGGCTGCATAATTTTTTGCAAATTTTGGCTTTTTCTCACATGGTCATTATGCTGTTTATAGATATCAAGAGGTTTTTTAATAGTAAACCTTTTATGGGTAAAAGTTAATTAGCAATAATAAGTTTATCAATTAATTATCAAGCGATCAATTAATATACCAATTACGAAGGATAGGAAAACCAGAGAATAAAGATTGTTTATGTGGGGTGATTTACCAGTCAATGATTGTTATGATGAGAATAAGTTAACTGAACATTGACTTCATTGTTCCAAGGGTACTTAAAGCTACATTAAGCTTTCCTAGAAAAAAATTAAAATGGTGCTGATTTAGTTAATGATGTTCCTAATGAACAATGTTAAATTTGGTTCAACGATAAAAGCTCGAATAAATATAGATATAGGCTAGCAGTAATTTCCCAGTGAGATGTAGTTGGGAGGATCTAATTTTAGAACATGATTACGTCATAAAAAACCGATCATGTAAAAACAACATTTAAAGCAATTAGTCAGGTTTCCCTTTTGATTCATTCAAGTCTCTGTACATCAGTGCACATGCTCCAAGCTTATAATAATCATCATTAAACAAGTGACCAACTCGTTAGAGGATTCCATTCATTTACAGTTAATACGAATAAAATTTTAGAAAATGAATCTCATGGAGCTTGATTAGAAGTGATCTATTTTTAAAAAATATTTTTTTTTAACAAAAAAAAAAAAAAAAAAAAAAATTTAGAAAATTTAAAAACTTTATGCAGCTTTAAAAATATTTCACTAAATGTTGTTGCAAACTTTTATTAGTAGAAATTTTACCAATAATATACACTTACATGATGTGAAAAGTACACTGTATCTACACATAATTCTTTACAATTATCTGCAGCAGGAATATCCACATCCGATGGAACAGTTATTTTCTGCCATGTGCCTTTTATTTCTGGTACTTTTGAATTAAGAACATACTCTCCTTCATTTCTCTCCCATAGATAAATCTCTGTGGTTCCAATCAACAACAAAATATGCTCACAATCATCTGATGGGAATATGTAACATTTACCTAAAACAGAATCAAACAAGAGCTATAAAGACCACAGATCAATGCCCCTTCTGCAAAGATGTAAAAGTTTACATTTATTTTTTCTGGGTAAGCTCTAGCTCAAAATATTTTGTGGCCAGCAATATCATGAAAAAAAAAAAAAAAAAAAAAAAAAAAAAACCTTGACTGAAATTTGTATATTTTGATGCCAAAATAATTAGTTTTCCATATTAATTCACAAACAAGAGGCCCAATAGGGCCTGTGATGCTCAACTGGCTGCATATGTAAGACAATGTTTGTTTTGTTTGTAATGCTGTTTAACGTTCAACTTAAGAATATTTCACTTATACGGAGACTGTCAGTATTGGAAATGGTGGAGGACACTGGAGTATCGAAGAAAACCACGACCAAGCAGCAAGTTAACTGACAAACTTTCCCCATGCCATAAACTCAGCTGGGTTTAGCCAGTTGAGCTTAAAATGGATCAACAATGGCTATTTTTTTTTTTTTATATCTAGTAACAACGGGCATCTTGGACTGGTACAAACTTTTTTCAGGCTGATATAGGAACCTTCCACACGAAATTTGGTTCCAATTCGCCCAGTGGTTTTAGAGGAGAAGATTTTTACTAAATATTACACCTAATTTGTATATTTCTTGAAAATTGGGTCAATAAAAATTTTCTCAGAAAAAACACCTTATATATTTTGAATCCCACACAGTATACTTTCTATATTTAAAATTTGAGCTCAATCGATGGAAAAAAGCCAATTGGCCCAGTGGTTTCAGAGGAGAAGATTTTTGGAAAAACCCGTCAAATATGTTGAATCCCCCACAATATACTTTCTACATTTTGAATTTAAGCTAAAAAGGTGGAAAAATGGATCCAAAATGGCCATTTTTGTGTTTTTTCTATTTATAGTAACAGCGGCCATCTTGGATGTCAGGCGGGGTTGCATGGTACAAACATTAGTCAGGTCGACGTAGGGATCAACCACACAAAATTTCGTTGCAATTGGCCCCGTGGTTTCAGAGGAGAAGATTTTCAAAGATTTTGCTAAATATTACACCTAATTTGCATAATTCTTGAAAATTGGGTCAACGAAAAATAGCTCACAAAAACCTGTTACATATGTTAAATCCCCTATGATATACTTTCTACATTTCAAATTTGAGCTCAATCAATGGAAAAAAAGATCCACAATGGCCATTTTTGTGTTTTTTCTATTTATAGTAATGGCAGCCATCTTGGATGGCGGGCGGGGTCGCCTGGTACAAACTTAAGTCTACCCCAGCTAAGGACCTTCCACACCAAATATGGTTCCAGTCGGCCCAGTGGTTTCAGAGGAGAAGATTTTCAAAGAATTGATTAAATATTACACCTCATTTGCATAATTCGTAAAAATCAGGTCAACGAAAAATTTCTCAGAAAAACCCATTATATATGCTGAATGTCCCGCTTTCTTCTCTCTTCATTTCAAATTTGAACAAAAATGGTTAAAAAATGACTTAACAATGGCTATCATTTGTTTTTGCTATTTATAGTAACGGCAGCCATCTTGGCCAGTTGAGCTAAAAATAGCCAGTTGAGCTAAAAATACCCTGTCCATAGAAGCCTGATTTTTGGTGCTACTGTTTTTTCAAGAAAAGCAAAATTGGCAACTTTAGTGAAGCCAAAAGCTAACCCTGTTTTTGTATTCATTAATGGTATATAGTGTTTCATACTGTAAATTAACTTTTAATAAGCCTTAAGGTTGGAATAACTGAAGGGATATTTGCAAGCCTAGGCTTATCAAGGCCCTCAAAAAGTTTTACAGTCTTTGTCACAATATGGTTGATAACTATGATGTTGCTGTATCCAAAATTATCCTGGACATATTTGATGTCCCACAGTTCCGTGCTCCTTTCATTCCCAATTTTGATTCACACATGACAGATGTTGCTAGCTAGACAGGAGGAATTTATTCTTCTAGTGCACCCAGCTTCAGCTGGTGTATGTTCATGAGTTTAACTTAAATTGACAGTTTTCAAAGTTTTTACTTTGCTTTTTGAATTGTGATTTAAACATGACTGGTATGTTTGTGCTTGATAATATCATAAGACCATACTTAAAGGAGATGTTAAAGCATGCTTAAAGAATGCATGTATTGACTTAATGTACCAGGCTTTAAATCGTCTAATTGTAGAACATCAGCTAGTCCTCTTATCATCTTTACAACATCTTTATCTTTATGCCAAATGAACAGATCGCCATTTCTTAAAAGCCCCGTCAAGTAATGTCCTGTAATAAATAAAAATAAATACAAATACAATGTGTATGACAACAGATCCAAGGAGTGAAGTAGAGTTAAATAATGGTGTTTAACACCCTAGTCAAGATCCCTACACTTACATCAAGACAGTCAGTTCTAAGATGGTGGAGGAAACTGGAGTACCTAGAGAAAACCATTGACTTCGGCAAACAGATAAAAGAAGATGAAGTGGATTTTTATCAGTGTTTCTCTCTACAAGAATATTTACAGAAAATAATGTCATTTTTAATATAAGGATTTAGAGTTTTTGTCAAAGGGTATGTAAATACTTGAAACAATACACTAGCAAAAATGGTAAAATAAACTTCTGTAAACATATTCATATCTTGACAAAAACCAGTGCTGGAGAGAAACCAATATCAAATCTGTTCCTAGTAGTTACAAAACACAATTTGGAAGCAGAACTGATGTGCATCAAGCAGACATGGGTCAAATTACATTGTTTTGTAATACATTACATTATAATTACATGTATTTTTGAAAGTAACACATTACATCACAATTACTTTGACAAACTAGCATTATATACATGTATTTCAATTACAATTACTGTACATGAATTTTAGAAAGAAACACATTACATCACAATTACTTTGACAAAACTAGCATTATATAAATGTATTACAATTATTACAATTACATGAATTTTAGAAAGTAATGCATTACATCACAATTACTTTGACAAAACTAGCATTATATTACAATTATTTCAATTACATGTATTTTTGAAAGTAACACATTACATCACAATTACTTTGACAAACTAGCATTAATGTTGTCAGAGTGGCTGCACATTATATTTGCATTTCAAGAAACAATCGGACAGAAACAACTTTGACATAATGCAATAAATTAAATTATTTTGCGACCATTTGAGACACAAAGGAAGAGTGCTCTAAAAATTGTCCCCAAAAAAAAAAAAAAAAAAAAAAAAAAAAAAGAAGCATGTCCATCGGACTTTTACAGTAAAAATTCCAAGAGTCCAAAAGTAAAATCAACAGGTCCCAGACCTCGGACCCCGGTAATTTTGAATCCCTGATTCTCTTGTTTATGTCAATAAGCATTCAATAAAAATCTTTACTACACCTACCATTTTTTGTACTTCTGACACTCACAACATCTTGTATCAAGGGAGATAACTTTGGTATTTTCTTTTTTGTTTTCCCAGATGGCACATAAAGAACACTGACTCTTTGATATTTCTCATCAAGTAATAAAAGACTTTCATGCTCCTGTTAAAAATAAAGAATATATGTACAGTATATCAACATGAAAACATTGTTATTTAAAAAACCCCACTTCATTTCAATAACCTATCTGAATGAGATTGGATTAACAGTGTTTAAAGCCCCAGTCAAATTTTTTTCACTTATAGCGAAGTTGTCGGTTCTGAAATCGCAGAGGAAATGGAACAACCAGGGAAAAACACCTTCTGAAAGAAAACAAACTTTCTCAAACTAGGATGTACCAGAGTGTGGTTCAAACCTGGGTGGTGAGAGGTGCTGTGATTTGTATACCAGCACTTTAGGCCACTCGTCCACCCAGGCTCATAAAAACAATAGGAGTAGGCATGCACACACACTTATTGTCCTATAGGCAGCTAGGTGTCTACATAAGAGTGGATTGGTGTGGAGTGGAGTAATGGTATTCTACGCCCAAGTCAAGATTCTTTCACTTATTTCGAGGCGGTCAGTTCTGGGAAGGTGGAGGAAACTGGAGTGCCCAGATAAAACCACAAACCTTCGGCAAGCAAGCTGACAAACTTTCTCACATAGGATCCGTCCTGAGTTTCATTCAAACCCAGGTGGTGACAGACACTGTGATCTGTAAATGTGCACTTAAGACCACTTGGCCACCAAGGCCCCTTGTCTAAACAAGTCTAGGTACTGAATGTCATTTTCAGAAAAAAAAAATAAGTAGCAGTAATCCTAACTTTGAAAAAAATGCACTTTTTAAAAATATTTATAAATATCCTTGTGAAATAAAAAAGGCTGCAGAATAAAAACCACAGCAGAAGAAATGTAAATGCAAACAAGACATAGCCATTATATGCAACTATGTGAATAAAAAAAGTGCACAGGTAAGCTCAAAAGCTAAAAACATAATAATTTTTCATATAAAAGGATTTTTCAATTCCTGTTAATATATACATGTATTGCGAAATAAGAATTAAGTTTGATGATAGTCAATAAAGACTAAAAGGAAGTTCTATAATACTCAAACTCTTTATTATATATAAAAAAAACCTTCAACATTAATCCTTATCATTGTGTTTTTAAAACTAACAAATGACCTTGGAAGTGACCTTGACCTTATCATTCAGCTCTATCATCATTCTCTTCTTTAAATTAGTATGCATTAATACTTAGTAAAATATTTTGAAAAACTGAACAAAAAATAGTTGAAAAACTTTTACATTGATTTAAACCTGCTCACTACAAGTTAGAAAGGGTTTTTCCTTGTCAAAGGCCTAGTTTGCTCAGTTGGAAATGGATGTACATGTACTGGTCTCTATTCAATATTTATCTGCAACACTGTGCACACTCTAAAAGTCACCATCTGTGTGCATTTGTTCAAAGCAGATCAGTTCTCAAGACTTAAAGCTGCATTAAGTTTTTATATTTTCTAAATTTTTTGCTTTTCTAAAATTTCATTCCTATTTGCTGTAAACAATGAAATCCTATAACGTGTTGGTAATATATCTAACAATGATTATTATTAACTTGGAGCATGTGCGTTGATGTACAGAGACTCAAATGAATCAAAGGCGAAACCTGACAAAATGTATTAATTGTCCATAAATAATATCCAAATATATTTACAATGGTGTTATTTATCCCTTTCAAAGTCACAAATGACAAATTTTATAAAATTCGGTGTTTTATTTATGGTATTTCACCATTTTGAAAGTTGTGTTTACACAACCTGGTTTTACTATGAAGTAACCATGTTCTAAAATAAGATCCCACAGGTCTACATCTTGCTGGAAATTACTGCTATTTCTAATTTATTGAGCTTTTATCATTGAACCAAATGTAACATTGTTCATAATTACTGGTAAGTAGATTAGCACTGTTTTAATTTTTTCCTAGGAAAACTCAATGCTGCTTTTTTTAAAAAAAAAGCAACATTGAACTGAAAAATCACTACAGCAAAAGGCAATTTTATTGAGAAAAAAGCCACATATCAAACCAAACTTCACTTCATTTTGCTTCAATGAAACAAGTACAATCTATGTTAAATCTATGTTATCCTTACCTCACCAAGCCAGATAATCTTGGGCCAAGGTTTATTTCTTTTAATGTTGGTTGAAGCCAACACTTCTAGGTCTAGCTTCATTGTGACTAACAATCCTGTTCCTTGTTTACTGGTATATGTATCATTGTACTAAAATCTGAAGAAAAAAAAAAGGTGTAGTAATTAGTGATGAAACGATTATCAGAAAGAATTGATAAGTGTGTGTTGAAGCCTCCCTGATTTTTATTATTGATTATGTTTTCTCATAATCCATCACCAGAGGATTAAATGCTTAAGTCTCTGGAATCTGTGTTTCCCCATTTCCATTCCCTGTTTTACAAAGCGCTAACTTTATGTTTTTCACAAGCCACATGGCTAATGCAAAAATCAGGCAGCCGGCCAAAGCTGCTACATAGTGCTAAGGTTTTTCTAAATGCAGAGTGAATATCTGCATCTTAATAGGCTAACAAAAAAATCCACTCATTTCATGACTTAAATTTAAAAATACATGTATACAATGACATTTTAAAAAGTCTCAACCGAGAATCGTCAGTAAAATCACATCGGAAGCAGCCAACCGATTCCAACTGATTATTAGTTATGATTTTGAACCGATGTTGCAACACTAGTAGTAATCCATTTGTGGTTAAAAGGACACAAACAGCATTAAGTGTAAAATGATCTAAGTAGAATTTCAGTCGGAAACATGAAACCAATTACTATTTATTTCACTGTGTTTGTAACTGTGAATTGCACAATGTGCATACTAATTTACCATAAATACTACTCCTGTACAATTGTACAGCAAACATCTCTAGTTACAACAAAGTCCCTATAGCAATAACTGGACTAGCATATTCTAAATGTGGTCTTATGAGACTTTATATAACTGAAGGAACATCTCTTTACCATATAGGGGAATGATATTCTTATTACACCAAGAATTCTTTGGCTTTGTTGACAAAAGCAGCATCGTGATTACTAAACTTCATGTTTTCAACAAACATAACACCAAGATCTGATTCTTCTACAGTCTGCTCTATCATGCTAGTTCTTCCGGTTCTTCGACAGGATGTTAATGAGTACTTGTGTTTTATATTACCATGTCCCAAGTGTAGGGTCTTGCATTTACTATGGTTGAATTGTAATTCCCAGGTATCTGACCATTCCCCCAGTTTGTTGATATTGCTTTGGATTGTCCTAATTTCAACACTTTTGCTTACAGAACTGTAGATCTTCGTATCATCTGCCAACAGCTTGATAATGATGTCTACCTGCTCAGGAATGTCATTTATATAAAGCAGAAATCACACTGGACCTAGCATGCTACCTTGTGTTACTCCACTTTTTACAGATGTCCATGTTGACTTTGTTCCATTTAATAAGACTCTCTGACGTCTATTTGACGGGTAATTTTCAATCCATGTCAGAAGTCTTCCTTGGAGACCATATCTTCGTAACTTAAAAAGATGAGGCACTGTGTCGAATGCCTTTGCAAAATCACAGTACACTATATCAAGCTGATTGCTATCATCTTATAATTTTATAAAATCATCTACGACTTCAAGGAGTTGGGTGACTGTTGATCTAGATTTTCCTAAATCCATGTTGGGCGTTTGTAAGCAAGTTGTTAGAGCGGCAGGACTAAAACAAGTTCATGGAAAGACCATAGAAAAAAACTTGCATCCATGGTGTTTCTGTTTTATGTAGAAGTGTGAAATTTGGAAACTTTAATATAACCTATTCATTATTGCATTAAAATATTTTGATAATCTAGGGAAAAATAATTGCATTTTGATCCATTATAATTTTGCGTGTTGCATGTCTTTACCGGTACACTGCACATAGAGAGATTACTTTGTTGTAGTATTTTGAATTCAAAAATTAATTTAAAACTTGTATTCCATGAGATATAAATAAGTTGAATGTGTACATACAATGAATTCAGTTATGCCAAAATGGATGCCGTTACTGTTTGTAAGTTAAAATATAATTAACCAATACTCCACTAATTTTCCATATATCAGCAAAATATTTGACATCAACAATAAAAAATGTATTCTATGTTATACTTTAAAATTTCACACTTCTACATAAAACGGAAAGGGGGGTTACTTGCATATATCGGTATGCCTCTAATACTGATAGCCTTTTAAATTTTAACACAAAGACAGGATATATGCACAATAATGAGTTTGTATTGCTTCTTACTTAAATGTCCAATATTTGTGATTAGATCTGATCACCAAAATTACTTTTAGGTGTAATTCTCGACAATAAATTTATCCCATCGTGTTCTATCTTGTTTCAATAGGCCGCCATTGCTGTTGTAAACAAAAAGGGCGACTACTCTTTGTATAAAAACTCCGGAAACAATTCAAAGCACTTAAGCCACTGAAAACACCGAATGCACGGAATTAATTTATCCCCGAAAAACTTTTGCAACATATATATGCCCTATATGAATTAAAAAATATCTTATGTTTTATTGAAACTGAACACCAAGGTTTCAAAATAAAAAATAAAATTGTGCTATTGGTTTCATATTAATACACTATGAGTAAGAATTAATACATGTATCTTACAACCTGATGATGAGCAGTGTTCAAAATATTGGTTCTCATGCCGTTACCGTGGTATCGGTTTCCGAATGGTCTAACTTAAGAGCACACTTACAGATATCAATGTTTTAGTTTTAGTTTTTATTTATTTTTATTTAATATTATTATAATTAATTTTTTAAAAATTTATGTTATTTATCTATTTATTTATTTTTGGCTGAAAATCGTGTTTTTTTTCTCTCTGACTACGCCGACTCTCTCCACTAGCATGTTTTGTTTTGTTTTTGGTTGAAAGTCGGTGTTTTTCTCTGACTACACCGGTTTCCTCCACCAGGACAGTAGACCTCAGTCGTGATAAGACGGGATGGGGGACAGGTCAAAAGTAGTGCTTATAAAAAACTCAGGGGTCTTTACTAAGACCCTGCTCAATTAAATTTGTTAATAGATAGCACTTTGCAATTTTGCCAAGGTGAGAGCTTCTGAGGTTTCCTAAAGAATTAAGCTGAGTTGGTTGACTATATCGCACTCATGATATTTCCGGCGTAATGACCTGAACCGCACAATGCACTTCCTATTCCTGGAACACATTTTGCATGTAAACATTGCCATGTGCTTTTAGCATGATTCGGACACATTTTCCAAATTCAAGTTCTGAAAAAATGAATTCGACAAGGTATTGTTTTTTTTGTTTTTGTTTGTTTTTTTTGAAAAAGAAAAAAAGTAATATTGAGGATTCAGGGACAATATGTGCCTTTATATGTAGCTCGGGGTTTGTTAGCCATCAGATTCTATGAAAATGGTCTATTTTGAGGTAAAATTTTACAATTTTATGTGTGATTGCCATGGTAACAAAATGTTTGCTAAACTTGTTAAAATTTGCATTTGGGTCATAAATTCAATATAACTGAAATAATGTTTGAATTCTTATTTTAAAAAAGTATCAACATTCCTGGTGTAACTTTAAAATTATTAAAATATATTGGTACATAACACTAAAGGTGGAATGACAAAAATTGGGCAATTTTGGCTCGCAGCCATTTCATGACTGAGGTCTGTAACCAAGGATTTTTTCTTTGACTACGCCGATTCCATCCACCGGAATTTTTTTTTCACTGGCCATGCTAATTCCCACCACCACGATCACTCATCAATTCCTTTCCACTGTTTTCACTTTACTTAATTTCACTTCATTCTATTCGTGCTGGTGTTTAAGATGATCAGATGAGTGCATTTACTTCGCATTAGCAATTTTAAAGTTTCTCGCGATAAGAATGTTTCTTCTAATTTATCTCAAGGATTTATTTAAACACTAGTTTATGGGGTTTATGAGTTCCTCATATACTTTGTACTTGTATTCACTTGGGCGGCGACCCGTTGATTGTAGTGCACTTATCCACAATTGTTTCGAATAAAAATCACAGACCGCTCATCTCATTATACTATTTCCTAGAGCCAGCAAGCAGGATCCTAGGACAAAAATCCCAATTTAACAGGGGTTTACAGCGTGGCGCCTCTCGCCGTCTTTTTCAAATTCAATTAAAAATAATGTGAGAGATTCTGGCAAGTGTTTACTGAAGATTGATTTTTTTCTACACCGTCTCTGAACTCGGTGATTTAGCATCTTTAACAAAAAGTCGTACTAAAGGCGCACATCATACGCACACGCTAACATAATCTTACATAAATCCGTAGGTGTGTCGTGTGCCGAATATTGAATTTTTACAAAAATAAATATTTAAAATTCTTCACATTGTTTTGGAACATTTCTTTTTGTAAAAATTCAAAATTCTTCATGAAAGATGTCATGAACTTGCTCTCCTCGTTAATTTAGCTGAAAATTGCTGATGCGACGTTATACATCATAACAACCAACCAATCTACGACAAGAAAAGACCTTTTCTCTCAAACTTGAAAAGTCCCCGTATGTAGTTTTTTTTGTACATGCTGTTATTTTCAATATATAATTGTTAAAAGTTGATTTAAAAAAATAAGAGATTAGAAGATAATAATTTATCCTGAAAATAAGTCAATAAACGTGGGTAGATAGTGAGTTTACATAAGCATGGCATCATTTAATTAAACTAAATTAATTTAAAAAATCAGCGTAGACAGATAGACATAATCGATATGAAAATTTCAATTTAACAGTTTTTTTTTTTTTTGTTTGTTTTAAAGCTGCATTAATTTTACCAAATTTCTGATTTTTTTTTGATTTTCTAAAAATATATTTTTTTAAAAGTACACAATGTAGTTATCTTCTAACCACGATCCGTGACATTCATTTTCTAAAATTTCATTTCTTTTAGCTGTAAATAAACGGAATCCTCTGACTGGTTGGTCAGTGTTCTACGATTGTAATTATGAGCTTGGAGCATGCGCA
The DNA here is from genome assembly GCA_029721355.1 of Tegillarca granosa. Taxonomy (NCBI): domain Eukaryota; kingdom Metazoa; phylum Mollusca; class Bivalvia; order Arcoida; family Arcidae; genus Tegillarca; species Tegillarca granosa. Next base: position 17,869,440 of record CM056598.1, on the reverse strand, counting down.
CGGATGTACGGAAAATCCTAGAATCGAAAGTGAAACATGACAGATTGCATTCATTGTCCTTCATTAATATCCAGATGTATTTGAAATGGTGTTATTTTTCCCTTACTAAGTCACAAATGACAAATTCAACGAAGTTCTTTGTTTGATTTATCGTATTTCAACATTTTGAAAGTTGTGTTTAAATGACCCTGGGTTTTGATGACGTAACCATGTTCTAATATTAGATCCCAAATGCTGCATCTCGCTGGGTAAATACTGTAATTTCTGTATTTATTTGAGCTTTTATCGTTGAACCAAATGTAACATTGTTCATTAGGAACATCATTTATTAGATTAGCACCATTTTATTTTTTTTTCTTTGGAAAACTTAATGCAGCTTTAATTCTGAATGATGGTTTTATTGCAAAGCATATAAACATACTATAGCAATAAATAACATTGTGATATAAATATATGATATGTCATATATTCATTAATATTACCACTGCGGTAGCTCAGTTGGTAGAGTGCTCGCTCCGTAAATGGGAGGTCATAGGTTCGAACCCCGGTCGGGTCTGACCCAAGACTCGAAAGTGGCTAGTGACTGTTCTTTCGCCAAGCACTCGACATTACGAAATGAAAATCACGATTCTTTCGAATGGGAACTTAAAATAAACGACTTCCCGTGTCACGATAGACGTGTCACAATAACGAATCCTGCTGTATAATGCGATCGGCGCAACGCATAGGCAGAATTTCAGCAATTTCGCTTGTAGATGGCGACGCCTCGATATAAGTGAAATATTTCTTGACTGGGACTTTAAACACCGTTACTCAACTTAACTCTTAAAGTCGCCGGATTTCGGAACTGAGACTACAGTCCTTCCAGTCCTAAGGCTCATCAGATCGATGTTTATCTAAGTTTAAATGACGTAAAGCGTTTCCCAGTTGAATTATCAGTCCCTAGAATTACCGGATCGGATCGGATCGGATCAGCCTGTAATTACCACTTGACGCCGGATCGGCCCTTATTTTAAGCTGATATCAACATTTATTTGTTGTTGTAATGTGATGCAAATCATGTATATAATTTATAAAAATATTTTTAGAAAATAAATCGATTCATTTTTCATGATTTTACTTCCGATTTGATAATAAGCGCATCCTGTCTCAAGCTAAAAGGTGTCAGAGGATCGGCGGGGAACGAATTATAATCATGGTAAACAGTTCTGAGTCTGCACAATGGCATTTAGAGTGGGTTCTGCTAGCGAAGTTTTTTTTTCAGAATTTAGCTATTAACTACAGTAAATTATTATTTCTCGGTAAACAGAGAGCCCCATGATTTATGGCGGGGGTGGGGGGGGGGTGAGTGGTTCTCTCTAGTTACTTCCGTTTCCGACCTCCACCATCTATAAGAACTGGATGCCTCGATATGAGCAAAATAACTTTTACTGGGGCATGGAGGGTGGGATGACTGATGTCCCACTTAAAATCTTTATTATTCACTTTACACTATAATACACTACAATATACAATGTCTGTGTTAGCTTTACGCAAAAGAGTGTTAATGCTAATAAATTATAATATTCATTCATTTATTATTATCTAACAATTCGTTAAATTCACGGTCGCCTCTTTCAAATATCTCGCACAGTGCTAAACGTTTTCAGATGGCATGACTGAATGAGAAACAAAAACGACCGAAGACCGTAAAACATTCATTAAGGAACAGGGGCGATCATGTCAAGTTTGTTAGCTCGATTTGTACAACCACCGACCAACCCCCTACCCCCACATAGTTATCATCTCCAATACTATACTTTTTATCCAAACTTTCACCGCTGTTTTCTTTCAAACAAAGTACTTTAAATAGGCCATTATATATATGTTTCCATATTGTAAATTGACATATGCTTTGGGTGTTTAGAGAAAAAATACATTCAAAAACAGCACATGACTTGACTGTATTTTATTTAGTGCATTACTTAATACTCATAAGAGTACATATAATCAATATCTTAAACGAAACGATTTCCCTCAAGTGTCAGAATATAACATACAAGATTCAACAGCTTACATAAATTTACCACCCCTGTCATATCAATTTTTTTTTTTTTTTAATTTTCTGAATGAAATATTCAAAAGTTCATAATAGTTGTCACATCGTTGAATTTCTCTAAGCTGCTCCTTAACTGCGTCAACTCGATCGGTAAACTCACCAGCTGGATGTAATTTAAAGAATGTAATATTAATTATAAATTTTATTCAAATTAGATTTTATTCTCCTGGGTAACATAGGCAGAATTCTTGTTTTGATTCAGATTTAGATACTGTATTGTAAAATTTTACTCTACATACAATGCTATTTGTCATTTCGAAAAAAAAAAAAATCACCCACTTTGCACATAAATTAAACCTTTTGTAATCTTTATATGAATATTTATTTCAAAACTAAATTTTTAAGAAGTAACAAATTTCACAGGTATGATACGAGAACACACCACTAAACAAGTCTCCTAATTTCCTAATTTTGAGGAAGGTAATAGCAATATTTTGAGTCCGTTCCTTGCCTTGATATTCATTGCGCAAATGTTTTCCTCCAAATCAAACAAAAGATAACCAGACTATTAAATAAATATTGGTATCTATTTCAAATCCAGTAAATGACCATCACCACTTGAAATTTTGAATATCCATACCATTTGATTTTGTAAGCAGAAAGTTTTAAGACAACGTTTTAACTTTTTTTAACATGCTAAGTAAAATTTTCATAAATTTGTAAAGCAGTAGAAAATCAGCTAAAAATAGCTCATCTATTTAATTGGTAGATAAATTCAAATGGCCATATAGCTTAAACCAAATTCTTTATTAATGTAACCAGTGTTAAAAATTTAGAGCTCAAAAAGATTTTAACATAAAAACTTCCTTGATAAAACATAAAAATTAAAATGACTTAATAGTACTATACTGTACATAATGCCAATATCATTTGAGATTAAAATAATAATTTTTCCCCTTTTTAATATTATTTTGTAAAAATAAATAAATAAATAAATAAATAAATAAATAAATAAATAAATAAATAAATAAATAAATAAATAAATAATTAATTAATTAATTAATTAATTAAATAAATAAATAAATAAATAAATAAATAAATAAATAAATAAATAATAATAGTTATTATTATTATCAATTAGTAGCTCTTAAGTTAAACGTTTGTAATAAATATTTCCCTAAATTTGACAATTGTTTTATATCATTAATATCATTAGAACAACACAAAGATTACCACGTAATATTCGCGAGCGCGAGTGTCTGTGTTTTATATTTTTTTGTGTGTGTTTTGATATGTTTTACTCATTTTTGTTTTGTGAATGGAAAATGTGGAAGATTTTACTAATATATGACAGTTTTCTCTCCTAAATGACAATAAATTGATGTAAATATCTATGACATGTTTATTATCTGCAAAGTAATATAATAATAAGCGTAAGGAACAAACACGATAACTGAAATATCAGGTCAACAGCCCTTAATATTTGTGTATCACAGTATGAAGTATCTATAATATATTCAAACTTTATTTTTACATACAATTTTTTTCTAGTAAAGATCCAACTAATTATCACTTAATTAAAGGTGTCAGATCAATTACCTAATTAATTTTATTACCTGCCGAAACAAACAATAAATCTGTGAGAGTCATCGTTGGTAATACTCTAGTGGACTTAATTAACAAGGTAAAGATGATTACTCTTCTCGAGTGACATTTACCTGTATCAAAAGGTATCGACCAATCAGATTAGAGTTAACGCTCTTTACCGCCAATCAGATATATACGGGTTTATGCGATTTCTAAGACACTTCTTGTTATTAAAGAAAGCTTGAGAGACATTGGAGATCATAAAGAGATCTATTTTATTTGTGGTATAACATTGGATTTATTTGTCAAAGAAGCATTACATTTTTTTTTTTTGAAAAATGACAACATCTGTGAGATTGTAAGTAATTTTGTTTTCATTTTTATTTTCATATTAATGTTATTCTAAATATGAATATCAACAACATTGGGTAGGATTGTAATTTCCATTCAATATTACGAGAACGCTTATATTTTACAAAATTTAACATTAGTATCAGTACTTAATAACAAATAAAAATATTGTCATAAACTTTTTTTAAATGTGTTTAATGATAAAATTTCATATGACAGTTTATATATAATAACAATAAACAGTGTCATTGTTATAATAAATATAATTACGGCCAGACTAATACTTTAAATATATATGATTAAATTTTAAAAAAATGTGTTTGATATTTATTCACATTTTATGATCTAAAATTATATACAGTATACTGCAGTTTGCCATAACTAAAAATGTATGTTTATTGGGGTGCCACTTATACTTCAATTATAAATTAATTTTAAAACATCAAATAAAGTCCGTCCTTCTTCGGTGACGATAATTAACAGGTCAATCCCATCATCATTTTTTCTATAAGGGATCATCATAATCGTTGATTGAAAATTTATAAAAAAAATAACAAAGAGAAATTGAAGAGGAATTTTTATTGCGAGAAACTATCCGCAAATTAATCAGGAATAAACCATTAATTGAGTCCATTAGTGCTTTTAACATTATTACAGATTTTTTGAATAAGTTTCTTATTTTGTTGTTGTTTTTAGGTGTCACATAAACAATTTGGTCTTAGGCGTTTTTTCTTCTCTTTTTTGAATGGTAAATTTATTATTATTATTTATTATTATTATTATTATTATGTGTCATGTGCTGCTTTTGCAATTTCTATTAAAATAATGCCATTCAAAATCTGTCATGTGCTGAATTTTGAATGTGCGTAAAATGATTTACTGAAAATGTACATTGACATGCGACACAACATTTTAATTGAATTTCATAATATTTCAGCAGAAGTATTGGCCTGCCATCGTGTTAATAATCAAATTATAAACACACTATTTTTTCGGATTTGCTAAAAAAATGTTGTCCAAACAAACAAAATGAGCAAACCAGAAGAAAGCCACAAACAATAGGCCAAATGAGAAAATAGCTAATAATGGCTAATGAACTGTGATGTCTACAAGCCTTCTAACACAATAACTCGTAATTAAATGTTATATTTGTTTAATTTTGTAGATTAATACCGCTCGTGTTGTGTGGTTTAACTAATGGGGTTTATGATGAACCAGGTAAGTAAAACTAAATTTGATTTCGTCTTGTATTTAAGTTTTTTTTCTTTTTGAAATTCCTTTTATCCATTTAAACAAAAAGAATTTTGATCACACACACACACACACACACACACACACACACTTCAAAACGTATAGCAAGTACAAAGTTTAGTACATATTAAATAATTGTATTATTGTATCCATCCCTCCTTAGTTAAAAAGAATACAATTATCAATTTCAATTATCAAGTTCAGCATGTATGGATTCTGGATTTTTAAGTTCTTTTAGTAAAAATATAATTCCAATCTATCTGCTACATTTAATTTTAAATTTTATCGTAAAATTCATGAAAAGGCGAGTAGAGGAAAGGTTCACTTCCACATCATGATGATATTTCATAGAAAGAAAGAAAGAAAGAAAGAAAGAAAGAAAAAATTTATAACAAGGAAACCATTTTACTGGATTATTAATGGATTATCATTGTAATCCTGTGGATAATGTTTTTCTTGATATAACTAAAACATGGAAATATCTACTTATGATTTAGACATTACAAAGGAAGAGAGTTTAATTCCATTGTTTCCTTAATCCCGATCAGCTCGTTAACGGCTTAAACCCTTTTGCGGGATAATCAGACATGGTTTAGCGTAATTTTTGTTATCAAATGTGTAAACTCTGGTTATGACATGTGTCCGTTTACCATAAGGGAACATTGGTGTTCGAGTGATGTACAGCGCCTCTCACCGCCAACGTTCCAATCTACTAATTACAGATCCTAGTGTGAGGACTATTGTCAGTTCACTTACCGATGGTAGGCGTTATTTTTCGGACACTCTTGATTTCTTCCGCTATCCCTAAACTGACCGCCCGGGTTAAGTAAAAGATTGACTCGACTTTACACCTCTCCACCCCGTTTACCATAAAACACCGACATGTCTAAATCATTCACGTACATCATGATTCTAAGTCGTATTGTCATATACCACTTTTTGAATGTATTTTTATAGGGGTATTGTCATATACCACTTTTGAATTTTATCATAAAAATACATTCAAAAAGTGGTACATATATGTAATAGAAAAAATTCCGAACTTGTTCTTTTCTCCGTCTGAACTTTAGGATTCAGTAAACAAGGTTTTATGTGCTACACACGATTGATTGATTATTCAAATTTAATTGATTAATTAAAGTTTCAAATAATGATCTGCAAAGATGCTGAGCGTGCATGATCGCAGCATCTTTACCTACACTTAATAATACGACGAAGCAAAGGAGAAATTTCCCTGTTTCATAATGAGACAAGAACCATTTTACACGGTAACTGGAAATTAGTAAACTCATTGGCCAAGACATCTTTTCGTATTCTGTCGCTTAATTAAAGAACAAGAAACCGCCACCTGCTAGGAATTGATCTTGCATCTAACTTACAATTAAGACTACTTTTAGAAGAAGATTGTTGAGGTTTTATGCCCAAGTCATATTCTTTAACTCATTTCGAAACGATCAATTTTGCTATGGTGGAGGAACAGAGAGTTCCCCGAGAAAGCCATCTAGTTTCGACAAGTAAACTGACAAACTACGATTTGTGTGAGGCGCAAAGATACGTAAGCGCATGCGCCTAAGACAGTGATCCGGATCACATCTTTTAAGCCCAAAAGATGTGTAGGGTTTTCTTTATAATTTACATTAGATATGGACGAGTATATGTTGTAAATATTTTGATTGGATTTTTGTGAAATGATCTTGTCTTAATATTGAAATGTATGATTTCAATTGTCGCCGGTGGGTTATTTTCGAATGCATTACGTTAATCAAAAGAAGCATGGGACTAATTTATTCTATAAATACTTAGAAAATATTAATTAATACATGTATATGTATTTTTAACATCTACCTATATTAACTATTAATATGTAACTATAATTCCATCTATAGCTTTTAACATGTTTCACACAGCACAAAAGTGATTCAGCAAATTAGCAACGTTGTCGTCACGTTTTATATACTGCATATCTTTACAAAAACCGGAACTTAACAACATTGATAATTAACTATCATTGCATAAGAAAACTGTATGAAACATACAATATATGGACAAAATGAATAAATAATATATATGAGAGAGAGAGAGAGAGAGAGAGAGAGAGAGAGAGAGAGAGAGAGAGCGCATTTGATGCTTGGTTACTGATGTACTATCAATATACTAGATAATAAGTAAATATTGTGTTTAAATAAGTTCCGTGACTCACTAAAAGTCCGTTGTAAATATATATATTTACTGATAATATGTATTATAATTTCAGTTTTAAAACCCCGTGATAAATATGCCAGTATTCGACAGTTTATACCCCAAGTAAAGACAAATGTCCATTTAAAATTAGCCTATTCCGCGACCATGCTGTAATCAGCGTGTCTGGCTTACAAAAATGTCCAAAAAGTCGGTGATAAGAAATAAACGATTCACCTTCTCTTTCTGATAACTACGTGGCGCACCTTGATTGCTTCTTTGTATATTTTATATGATAAACCAATTAATAATACAAAACTGTCAAAATTCACCTTGTGGAATTCTGTAAATTAAGGTATTTCAACCGATTTAGTAATCTTATCTTTTTAATGTTGGTAATATGGTCAATAATTCTACGCTAATAGATTTGTTAAAGTATGTTTTTGACACCAATAAAGATTTGACTTATTGGCAAATCAAAAATCATCTACAGAGGAACGGTTTTCAAATGAACTTATTAAGATGAATTATGTTCCGTTTGGAAGATTCTAGCACACTAGTTAATGAACACAAAGATAGGACTTAATAACACGTGCTTGACTAAATAACATGTGCTTGACTAAATAGGCTAACACGCGCTTGACTAAATAACACGTGCTTGACTTAAAAAACACGCGCTTGACTAAATAACACGCACTTGATTAAATAACTAGTGCTTGAGTTAATAACACCGCTTGATTAAATAACACGCACTTGACTTAATGACACGCACTTGACTAAATGACACGTGCTTGACTACATGACACGTGTTTGACAATGCAAAAGAACACTACTAAGAACAAACCACAGCAGCAAGAAAAATATGATCTAAGACGCAAAAATAAACAAACTAACAATTAAATAAATAAATAAATAAAAATTCTCTTGTAAGTAGTTATCAAATACTTGACTTTGAACAAGCACTGCATGTAATGACTAAAAGGTGTTCAATGAGGGTTGCTCAGATATTAACATAATTTATTATTTATAACGGCGTCCTTTGTAGCATTTATCAGCTTCATCACACCAACATTGATATGTTGCACATACAATCTCCCCTAACATGCTTTCTGGAAGCACAGTATACTTCTCTGCAGTATTTATCCGTCTTAACTTTTGTTTTTTTTTTTTGTAAAAATAACTATTTATAACATATACATCCAACGAACGGTTCGGGGTTCATTGTTTGGTAAAATTAGACTCATTTGAAAAGTGAGCATTTAGAAATAACTAGTTGGGATGGTTAAGGGCCAAAAAGTAGTAGAGATTTTGATTGCGTTGAAAGTTGCCAAGAATATTTTTGGAGTTGCTTATTTCTTTCTTTTATTTAAAGATTCTTTGTCACTATTTGGTATGATTTCTGTTGTCTTTTAATTTTTTTTTTATTTTGAAACTTTGGTGTATAGTTTTCTCTTCTATTGAATGACTTTTCTTTTGATTTTTTAGGAAAAACCGTTAGATAATCCTGTGGGCATACTGCAGTCAAACAACAAAAGGCCCAGCAACACACTTAACGAAGTTGTGTCAACGAAAACGTCACACTAAAGTCAGACACGGCCATGGTAAGTAATATAATAATAATAATAATAATAATAAATAATAATATGGTCCGTAAGCGCGCGATTTAGACCACTCGGCCACCGAGGCCCCCGACACTTTAGAGGCAAAATATTTATATTCAACTTATCCGGAATGTAGAGATACAAATCGGATCCCACTTAAAAATAATGCTAAACGGTTTATTTTAGATTTTTAAGATTTTATTTAATATGTAAACAAATTGATTTTATTTATTTACTAAATACTTTGATTCCAAAGTTTTACAGAATAATTCCTTAATAAGACTTCGCGGATCAAAAGGAAGTACTTTATCATAATCTGCAACACACTTAAGGACTTATCTGGGAAGTACTAATAAATATTTTAGTTGTCGTTAGTGTTATTATTGGAGATAAGACGGAGAGTTGTCAAGTTATTTTTATTAGTCTTCAACCATCTTTAATGAATACAAATATATTATCATAATCACACCACAATCTCCCGTTGCTATGCAGACCGATATAGAGTTTGGCTTTGGTATATGTTTCTACTTACCGGATATGGTGGACTATTTATTTTGTTGCTAGTTTGTGTACATGTTTGGTTTTCGTATGCTGGTCTTAGATTAGACTTTGTGTTCAGTTTATCTGTGAATAAACTTTGAGATTTTTTTGTATCGACAACAGTAAAAACAAAGCATTGTTTATCTAATAATAAGGTGTCATTCTAAAGATGACTTCAAGCTTATAACATTTGTTTTTATTATTTAACATTTTTTTGTTAAGAGGTCGCCACAATTTGCTCATTTTAAGTTAAATCTTAATTTTAAGGGAAATCTTAGTTAAGGAATAATTGTGAAACCCTGGCCTGGTGTACACATTATAAAATAAATAAATAAATAAATAAATAAATAAATAAATAAATAAAAAAGCCTCTGTAAAAAAATGTTCTTATACTAATATTCTATACTAACTGAAAAAGTCTAATTTCTTTCACATACATCGGTTTCGACGAAATCACCTTACCCGAGCTTAATAAAATCCGATTCAAAAGTCAATTATTATATCATACTGTACATTGCATGTGCTAATATTCTGTTCTCCGAGTGTTTTGTATAGAGTTATTACCTGAAACCAAACTTACTGTATATAACTCTATTTCTCCTGAAACTATGATTAAACATGCGCAATGTTCCCTCAAAAGTTGAAACTCTATTTCACCTGAAAAATTATTTAACACCCATAATGTTCCCTTAAAAGTTGAAACTCTATTTCACATGAAAAACTATTTAACACCCACAATATTCCTTCAAAATTTGAAACTCTATTTTACCTGAAATATGATTAAACACGCAGAATGTTCCCTCAAAAGTTGAAACTCTATTTCACCTGAAATATGATTAAACAGCACAATTTCCCTTCAAAAGTTGAGGTTTCAATCGCGGTCTCGATAGTCTTTTACTTAATTGTTTTATTTTTCTCTGTTTTAAGTGAATATGACTATTTATTAAGTACGTTGTATTCGATACCCGATACGATATCTAGATGCATTTTCAAAAACATTTGGGTAAGCTGTCTTTTTAGATAATGAAGTTGATGAGACATTAATATGAACGGTAAGCATAATGAGGACTATCGGTATTGCACCTTGATACCTGAAATGTATTTATTACCGTTTTCTTTTATAGGGACAGATAGAAAGAATGACTGTTGTAAGAATGGTGGAACCTGTATCCTTGGATCATTCTGCCAGTGTCCAAAGTAAGTTGACTATCTCTCTTTCTCTCTCATAAATAACAAATTATGCATGGCGACCTTAATAAAAAGCTTCGTATGTATCAACTTAGTTGATTTTTGCTTTCATTTTTAACATATCAATCCATTTCGCCTTTTTAATGTTAGTTGCATAATTTAGCTTAACAAGGAAATCGTTGGATATATTTGAGTAGCCATGGCTCTCATCATTAATATAATTTTACGTGAAATAATTCAAGTTGGAAACTAAAAATTAATGTTGGAAACGGCGAGACATATAAATACGAGAAGTTCTTTTTTCTACTTTGTAATTTGTTTTCTTATTTTATTATTAGGGAATATCACGGGCGTTATTGTGAGATGAAGGTACGGGGGAAAGAATGTGCCCTAGGGATTCCCCATGGAGCTTGGTTCAGATCTGACTGTGATCTATGTCATTGCTTTGAGGGAGAGTTCAGTTGTATCCCAGAGATATTTCCAGGATGTAGTAAGTATTTTAAAGCAAAAAATTGAGGAAGAAGTTTTGAATGTTTTAAAATTATACGTTGTCTTGGTATTTATGTATGAATTTTCATGAAATCACGCAATCAAAGGTAGCTCCTGAAATAGATATCACAGTTGCATTTTCGTGTTACATGCGTATGTCAAGATTAACCAACATTATTATTTAGAAAACGACAAGCTGCTTACAATAAAATTGTAAGCCTAGGCTTATCAAGGCCTTCAAAAGTTTTATGGCCGTCTTATACTGGATATATTTGACGTCCCATTGTTCCATGTTCCTTTCATTTTCAAATTTGATTTTGCACGTGACGGGTGTAGCTAGTTAGACAGGGGGTATTACCCTTCCGGAGGACCCTGTCTCACTTCATTAATGGAAGTTTACGTGTGTAAATGAATTGACTTTTTTAAAAATTAGCTTTTACCTTTTTTTTAAATTGTAATTTGGACATGGACTGGTTGGTTTGTGTTTTATTATGAACAATTTTATATTTTGTTTTATAAAAACCGTTAAAAGTTTACTTTCTAGATTGCTAGTACGTGTATATAAACTGTAATATTCCACAAATTGTCGACAAATTTTAAAATAACGCTTTTGTACCTTTGCATAAAAAATACCACAAATTAACAAACACTAATATGCTGTTTATGAGTTAGAAAAGAAGCTTCGAAAACTGCAAATTTTCACGATTCCTACAAAATTAATAAAATCATTTTTTTAAAACATTAAAACAATTTAATTGATTTCATGTACAATGTTTTGATCATTTTGTTTTCCAGATGAAACAGGATATTTAGATCCACTGAAAGAGATTGATCCCTTGGATGGAGAGGATATAGAAATATTGGAAACGAATACACACATCGAAGGTTTATCTGTAAACATGGAAGACCAAGAATACCTTGACGGATATTATTACTATGACGACAATGTCCAAAATGGTGTGGCAAGGTGTAATTTATGGACTGGGTTTTGATCTTTACAGCAATGATGATATTTATTTGAAGATTATGTAACATGCCGCTGAAATGAACACAGGGAAAGTGCAATTAAACACAAAGTTTGCCAAAGATGGAGGCTTTTTTTCTCCTATTTGAATTTTTTTTTTTTAAATTAGTGCCTTGAAATCCCGTTGTAGCAGTTTTTTGTTTAGGAAAATTTAGAGAATATTGTACTGCCTTGACATAAAATCCGAATTATGTTAATAAATATATGTCATGTGAATTATTGTAAAAAAAAAAAAAAATAAAACACACACACACACACACACACACACACACATTTAGTTAAGTGCTGGACATATTGTTTATTGTCTTACTTATTGTGCCATTTTTAGTTGAGAGAGAGAGAGAGAGAGAGAGAGAGAGAGAGAGAGAGAGAGAGCATTTAATGTACATGTTACACTTGAATATACCATTCAATCTTATTGCACAGTTTGCATGCATTTGGATAAAAACAGTTGTTATTATGTATGACTTCAGGCATGGTTTTAAAAGCTTGACTAAGAGTGAAACTGAATTATCAACTGACAAAAGGTTACGAAATGCTTTAATATATTTAACTAATATGACCTATAATTTCTTTAAAAACATTCAGTGTTGTAGCATCCGGGCACTTTTGTAATTCGTAAAGGCATATTATATATACGTTGTTATTAATGAATTTTACGCAAAGATGGATCCATTTGGGTAGTTGACAATTCAGACACAATTTGTTAAAATATTTTATTTTTGTATTTATCTTGTTGATAATCGTTATTTTTGACTACTCAACTCTTGTTAATGTTTTATTAATTATTTTTTTTTGCATGTTGTTAGTTATTATCTTGAAAATAATAATAATAAATAAAACATTTGCATTTTAAGTGAAATTGTGATTGGTTGTTGAACGTTGCTTTACGTCACGTCAGCAATTTTTCAATTAATGGTGATGAAAATCTCGAGGATTAATCTTAACACAAGTTAATTTGGTGCACGAGAGTGCAAGTCATTCTGCGCATTTATGGGGTCTTGTGAATGTTAGTGCATTTGACCATGGTGATGATGATTATCATGAACATCATCCTCTTCTTCAACACCAATAACCACCATCGTTCTCTTTATCATCTTTCATTATTTTTATTATTATTATTACCACCTTCATATTCGTTCTCCGCCTCCGCTTTACAATTATTATTATCATTTTCAACAACAACATTAATTCTCAATTGTCACCATCGTCGTCATCATTAATGTCATCACCACCGTTTTTTTCGAGATAAAAGTTCTTTTTAAGATTCATACTAGATCGTTAAAATTTATAGTCCTCTTTATGCGTCAAAGAGGCACCCTTGCAACACCATTGCGTTGAACGCCATGGCATAAATGTGGTCGACCTCTTTATGCGTCGGAATTGCCCGCATAGACGTTCGGACGCGTTTATGCGGCAACACTGCTACATTAGGACCTACGACTAGGGAAAACCTATGTATCTATGTTTTTTTAAATCATAAAGTTGTTTTCAATAATTTGGTTCAAGTATTTTAATTTATTGTACTCTTGTCATCCTTAAAGCAAACCCAAAGATGTAAAGGATGAACCGGTTGGTCTCCGTGAAGCGCGTGCTAAACAGATCACAGCGCCAATCGCTGCCGATAATTACCCTTATACGGTACTATCCTTAAGTTTTTTAATAAACGCCTGCAAGTAATCGATGTGGGCGAGAGGTATCAAATGGTGTCAGTGACCAATAACTGCTGTGTCACAAATAATTTGCTAGGTCTCGAAGCAGTTTTATAACAATCAATATAAGTTTACAGTAATGCCAAATAATTGCGGTTGTCATGTACACGTTTTTATTACTTTCATTCTATAAAGTCATAAAAATTGCTCATGGCAATCGTTTTCATGTAAGACAGGGCCAAAACAATTGTCTTTAGATAGATAAATACATTAAGCTACACAAGCCAGAAACAATAATTAATTAAAGGAAGATTGATTGATTGGACTGTCATGTCATATACTGGACATCACCAGCTTTGTGTAAATGACAAATTAAAAATCTTTACAGTGCTTTGCATACCTTCTTTGGCATGCGTTCGTCTACTATGATACGAGGCATTAATTTTAAAGATCTCTTTCGAAGTACTCTTGATTTTCATATCTAGAAGCAGAGTACTTAATAAATATATATCTTTACGCTTTTTTCGAATCTTGTTTAGACCTTGTCATGTTTCGAATCTCGACCCTCTACATATAGAGTTAGCACTTTACAAGCAAAGTAAGAGAGAAGAAAACGTATAGCAAGCGGTTAAGAACACAGAACACTGTCATTCAATCCATGCTACGGTGTTCTTCCACTTTTTCATTTTCTTAAACTGTCTTTAACCAATGCCCGATTTAGAAATACGTTAGCTTGATAAAAATATTTTGATCAAAGTACTATATCAAAGATTATAGACAAAGTTGCACCTTTTAGTAGCATTTTAGGTTTGACAAGTGTTTGGATCTTTGAACTTTTATATTGGATAGATATTCGCTTATATTTAAGTTATTGTTGTGATTTTTTTTTCATAAAAATGAACAATATTGTTATGCCTATCCCTGTTTACAAACATGCGACAATTAACAAAAATCATTCTATTTATTGTCAATGGGAATTCAAATCGAAAACACAGTATTATAAGGTGTGGGTGATAACAAGCATGTATATTTAGTATTTGACAAAATAAACAATAAACATGTTGTTTCTCCCCTCATTTACTCCTACACAAAGAAAAACAACATCTCAACCAGATAAACCCCCACATCATTACAGTTACAGCGCACTCCTGTGTTTCAAAACTGAAACTTCTAAATTCGAGATCTATTTAATTTATATGTAGCTTATTTCATAAGTAGGATATTGTAACTCCGACATTTGACCATGGTTTTGTTATATAACATTTTTGAATTTGATAATAAAATAAATTCAAAAATGGTATATTATAATATAATGTATTTTATAATTAAATTCAAAAATGGTATATGACAGTTTTCATAGTGAAAATTAATGTTAAAAAAAATAATAAATAAAATCTGCATTTTTAATATGTTTGAAAATTGCAAAAGCAACATAAACACTGAAAACTCCTTGTAATGTTCTCAAACTTTAATACTTGATATATAACTAAGACCATTCTTATAGCAATTTAAACATTTTTTATATGAGACCTGACTCCTACTTTGATTTTGACTTTATTAAAACCAAGAGGTTAAAAAAAAAAAGGCCTGCAATGCTAAACTGGCAGATGAAATGCTTTGCTAGGTATGAAAAATGGTTTTGACATAAGTTGTTCAAATTTAAGAAATGTTTCAAAATGGCTAAACTGGCAGATGAAATGCTTTGCTTGGTATGAAAAATGGTTTTGACATAAGTTGTTCAAATTTAAGAAATGTTTCAAAATGGCTTTCAACTAAGGAGTTGAGTTAAGTAATGGTGTTTAACATTAACGTCGCCAGCTATATGCGAAAGTGCAGAAATCTTGCCTGTGCGTTGCGCTGATGGCAGTACACAGCAGGGTTCTTTATCGTGCCATGCCTGCCATGACAAGGGACCTCGTTTATTTTAAGTTCCCATCCGAAAGAACCGTGACTTTCATTTCGTAATGCCAAGTGCTTTGCGAAAGAACAGTCACTACCCACTTTCAAGTCTTGGGTCAGACCCACCGGGGTTCGAACCCATGACCTTCCACTTACGGAGCGAGCACTCTACCAACTGAGCTACCGCAGTGACCGCTTTTAACTAAGGTCGTAAACTTATGTTATAGTATTTTAAGTTAAAAGTAACGGTGACTGTCTTGGACTAAGGTTCTGGCTGATAAAATAACAAACCCAATTTGGCCAAGTCTTGCAGAGAACAATCAGCTATATTAAGCTGTGAATTGCACCTTGTGCTAATAACATACACCAAATTTGAACCAAATTGAACAACAAATTAATAGATAAAGACAATTTATCTGTTTTTAATATTTTAAGTAATGGCGGACATCTTGAACTTAGGATCAGGTTGAAAATGGTAAACATTTAATCTACTATACATTGGGACCTTTTAAAACAAATTTAGTTTCATTTGTTTTTTTTTTTTTTTTTTTTTTTTTTTTTTAAAGAAAAAAAAAGGATCGGATACTATTAAACTGCTAATTTGCATATTGCACTAATAACATGCCAACGACAGAGGTTAAGGAAAAACTTGCCACAACACACAACTGTGCATTACAAAACATCCAGAGACCAACCAATTTTGTCACAACACACAACTGTGCATTACAAAACATCCAGAGACCAACCAATTTTGTCACAACGGACACAGCTGTGCATTACAAAACATCCAGAGACCAACCAATTTTGTCACAACACACAGCTGTGCATTACAAAACAGCCAGAGACCAACCAATTTTGTCACAACACACAGCTGTGCATTACAAAACAGCCAGAGACCAACCAATTTTGTCACAACACACAGCTGTGCATTACAAAACAGCCAGATACCAACAATTTTGTCAATATGCTGTTCAAATTTTTTTGTTCAGAACTAGGAGTTTTACAATCAGCGGTATCAATATGTATTACACAATGTCTTTTCCCCTCCCATTGCTCTGAGTATTGTGAAACAGCATATGTTACTCAGCTTATTATTATTATTTTTTTAAATGGCTAATATATGTTAATAATAATAATAATAATAATAATAATTATAATAAATGTAATAATAATAATAATAATAAAAATAATAATAATTGGATTTAATGACAGACGGAAACTAAAATTTAATATCCCCCTCTTTCTTCGAAAGGTGGGTAATAATAATGTACAGTTAATGTTCAATTCCAACAATTTTTTACTTTGTTGTTCACATCTTTCCATTTATTAGATGTCATGCCAGTTTGGTAGCATTACAAGAAAAAACGTCAGTGATGACAACAAGGAGCTGTTACTTACGCACATTAAAAACTGTTATGCCCTCCTGGTTGAAATATTTTCAAAAGTTCATTGGTAATCATCGATACTTATGTTTTCAATATTATTAAAATTGCACATTAGATAATAGTACCAAGTAAACCCTATGTAAATGCCCATCCTAAGGTATCATTTTACCCTAATGCTAGCATACGACCTTGACCTTTGACCTTCACAAATTTTTAACTTTTATTTTCAAGAAGATTTATTAATTATTACATGAAAACCATAAATCTAATGATTGTTATAGTGACCTTGACCTTTAGCCTCTAAAGCTTAGAGGTTATCAATGCTTTCAAGAAAATCTATTGTTGTATATGATAAAATTCATTTACAGGATTTATATTTTATAAACATTTTAGTACATGTATTTTATAGTATTATATATATACACACACACACATGTATATATATAATTTGTTTGTCTTTTTTTGTTTGAAAAGGACTGCATTGAATATCAAACTAGTTTTGTATTTCAAAGTTCTAAAAATTGTGCAAGTTTGGAAAAAAAAAACTGTTATCATGTATTACGATAACAGATAAGGAGATTTTTTCAAACTTGCGCAATTTTTAGAACTTTGAAATACAAAACTAGTTTGATTTTCAATGCAGTCCTTTTCAAACAAAAAAAGACAAACAAATTATATATAATTATTATAACATTACCTTGCCACACAGTGTGACAAGGTTTTAAAAATTTGAAAAATAATTGGGAAAAAAAATTCATTACTACGTCCATGAGAAAATTTTAATTATAAACTTTTATTAGTACTGCTGAACTGGTCCCAGTTTCTATTTTATTTTATAACTAATTTTTTCCTTAACTTGAGCTTAGCATATTTTTGGAATTTTGATTTTTTTAAAAAAAAAAAAAAACTAAAAACAAATGTTATAAGCCTGAAGTGATTTTCAACACAGCACCATAAATTCCTTACATCCAGACATAAAGTTGATTGTAAGTTAGGGAAAGACAAATGGTTAGGATGAAGGAATGTTAGAAAAGAAATATATATATTTCTATTGTACCTCAATACTGATACAATCACTTATTCCATTAAAAATATCATGCATTGTTTTTGTGTTTTGTTTTTTTTTGATTGCTGATTTGTTGGAAAAAATCCCTTAAAAACAAACACTGTCATTTTTTCTAAACCCTTTTACTATTGCATTTAACTGGACTTAAAATCTTTTTGAAAAAAATCACATAAAAACAAACACAGTCATGTTCCTGAACCCTTTTACTACTGAGCGGCCTTGGTGGCCAAGTGGTCTAAGGCGTGTGCTTACGGATCACAGTGTCTCTCACTGCCTTGTTTCGAATACCACTCGTGACAGATCCTAGCGTGAGAAAGTTTGTCAATTTGCTTGCCAAAGGTCGATGGTTTTCTCCTGCACTCCGGTTTCCTCCAACATTCCAGAACTAACCGCTTCGAAATGAGTGAAAGATTCTTGACTGGGGCGTAAAACACTATTACTCCACTACACTTCTTTTACTACTGAGTTTAACTAGACGGAAAATATTTTTTCTCATACTAGGGATGCCTTTAAACAGATGAAAGTAGTTACATTGCTTATTTATTTTTCCACGTATACTGGGTTTCGTTAATTACCCTTGGTTTCAATTTCTATCCTTTTCAAATACATGTGTTTCTGAGTGTGCATGTTTTCAGCAATGATCTCAGATATCCATTGCATATTTATCAGATTCCAGTATCTCACCGCAGGCATTAACCAGAGTTACTCTGGACAAGAAAATTCAAAGGGACATAACTCCAAAGAAAATTTACATAATAACATGTACATTTCCTATCACATTGGATACTATCTACTAAGTTTAGTAAACTTTTGATGAACTCAAGACAAGAATTTTCAATTTAAAACTACAAAGTTCCAAAATTTCAAAAGAATTAGCAAAACAATAGGAATAAAAATGTGAGCATCTCCTTACTCAGTTAATGCTTTGAATAAGTTTTGTAAAATTGTGATCAACAGTTTTTAAGAATTATGCCGGATAAAAAGAGGGGAAAGATCAACAGAAGGATGAAAAAAATACACAGACAGAAATTTAAATTTTATATACTGGCCCCATCCTTTCATATTTTCTTTGAAAGGCAGGGATTATAAAATCTGGGTCAAATTTTAAAAACATTCAATTCAGCTGAGCTAAATCAGTAAAAAAAAATCAACTCATCTAATCTTTCACAGATTTTTTATTGCCATGTATCTGTTTGGAGAGATATGTGTAAAAAATTGTGTAGAAATATAATATCTTTGACAATTTTCATACCTAAAGAATTAAAATTAAAGCAATCAGCAGTATACAGATACCAAAAATTTTTTTTTTTAGAATTTCTCAAATTTTGAGAACTTTTATATAAAAAAAAGGATTTTGTTTACTCAAATTAGCAACATAATTATAGCTTATTAACAATAAAACTTAACTGTACAATCTTATTATCTCCTTTTCAATGTGGAAAGACAGTAAAAGTTGATTTAAACAACCACGAGTAAAATGTTTTAAAAAACTGTACCAAGATATTTTCATAACAATCAGTTACCGGTATCTCTGCATTCTTTGACTTTTTTGCCAATTTTTCAACACATCACATTACTTTTTACTCATTACATACATATTTGCCAGTGCAGTCAGCAGTTTCATCATATGTCTATCAGATATCTTCCAGATATCTACCAGATATTTTCCATGCTTATCAAATTTCCTTCTTGTAGGCATCCTATTAGATATCAATTCACCAGATATCTTTTCAATTGTTTTTTTATTTCTTAATATTACACATCCTACTGGATATCTGCCAGATATCACTTCCTTTGTTATCAAAATTAATTTTTTAAATATCATATCAAATATTCACAAGATATCCCTTCCACTTCTATTGGATAAGGATAAGATATCCCTTCCACTTCTATTGGATAGTTTAAGAATAAAATAACCCTTCCATTTCTGTTGGATAAGGATAAGATATCCCTTCCATTTCTATTAGATAAGGATAAGATATCCCTTCCATTTCTGTTAGATGAGGATAAGATATCCCTTCCACTTCTGTAAGATAGTTCGATGACAAGATATCCCTTCCACTTCTGTTAGATAGTTCAATGACAAAATATCCCTTCCACTTCTGTGGAATAGATAAAAGAAAAGATATCCCTTCCACTTCTGTTGGATAAGAATAAGATATCCCTTCCATTCTGTTAGATGAGGATAAGATATCCCTTCCACTTCTGTTAGATAGTTCAATGACAAAATACCCCTTCCACTTCTGTGGAATAGATAAAAGAAAAGATATCCCTTCCACTTCTGTTGGATAAGAATAAGATATCCCTTCCACTTACAAAGAAAGTTCAATGACAAGATATCCCTTCCACTTCTGTAAGATAGTTCAATGACAAGATATCCCTTCCACTTCTGTTGAATAGATAAAGGAAAAGATATCCTTTTAAGTTAGTTTAAAACAAAATGTCCCTTCCACTTCTGTTGGATAGTTCCAGGAAAAACTTCTGGTACTTCATGCATTGGTTCTGTTTGGTATAAAAATATTAATAGGTCTTTTCACTAAGCTGTACAATTTTTATATTTTAAATATGCATCACAGGATAAGAATATATTTCTCAAAAAACAATTGGACACAATTTCTAATCAATCATTGATTTGGATCCACAGGACCAGGTGGATTTGCCGGATTATCTGCCCTTCCTTCTGCCCTATTTTGAATAAATTGTCTATACATTATGCTTATATATATTGCTAATAAAAGTAATATAAAGAAATCGTCTAAGAATCCTAGAATTCCAAAAGCAGCCTCTGGTATTATATCTAAAGGTGAAATGAAATACAGAAAGGCAGCTAAAAAACAAACAATTATACGAAGTCGAAACATCCATATTAATCCTCCGACAGAGAAAAATTCTGTAAATGCGTGTCTCAATAATGTTGGCATATCTTGTAGATACTCCATAACCTGTAAATAAACAAAAATAAATATTAATTATGTAAGTCAAAAGGTAAAAAAGAGGATTGTTCAAGAGAATGGTTACTTTCCACTGGCTCATGCGTACAATTTTTTATGTCTGTTGAATGGATGCGAGCAATCAAACTGAATCTATGTCTTCAAAATCCATCCAAGGGTAGCCATCTTGAATTAAAGGCCAACAACCTTATGAATGTGAGCAAAGGCACTTAATTTCTTTCATATTGCTTCAGTCCATAGGCTGCTTAATGAATAGGTTCTAGCAAATATATACACATATCTATCTTAACCTTGTAATGGACAGATATCTCCTATAAGGTGGGATAATTGTATTCTCAATAAATTCATCATGTAAAATGCGTACAAGTAAAGTTTGACGAGTGCATAGGCTTGGGACCAGGGCTCCACAAACGCCAGTAAGGTCAATCAGCAGTAGGCAAAGGGTACATCAACATTTTAAATCAGATTTTGTCTTACTATTATGGGGAAAAAAGCGGATTCGGATATTTTTCAATCAGCTTTTTTAAGTTTGAATCGGCGTTATTTTTTTTTATAAAAAACGGCGTTTGTGAAGGCCTGCTTGGGACGGATTTTAATTTCAGCTTCTAGCTACAATTGTACATGTATTATCATGTTCCTGGGAAAATGTCTTTCAAATTAAAAGTATAAAAGTATAAAACTTTATATTTTATTATTTTGGGGCCAATAATATCCCTTTTTTAATGAAACAATGACTTTGTGTGTATGCCATCTTTTATTTTCAGGCTTACAATATTAAATATATTACCGTTCTAGGTTCCCCGGAGAATCTTCTATTATAATCAGATATTTTTCTTAATATAAGCTGTCTCTGTTCAATATCAGCAGGTTCAGCTGAATTTTCTTCAGCAGTGGTAAAATTTACTAATAAAAGTGTAACCTACAAAACACAATAGAAATCATGAAATCATGAATTATATTGTCGTACTAGAACCATCACTAAAGGTGATTTACACCCCCCCACACACACACACACACCTAAATTAGTAGGACTTTGATTGCCAAGTGGTATAACTGTTGCAAGCTTAAGGATCATCGTCACCATCACTGTCTGTCGTCACCATGGTTTTCATCCCACTCAAGCAGATTCAACTATGATGAGAAGATTAATATTCCCCAAAAGTCAGCAGTTTTCTCCAGGTACTCCAGTTTTCTCCATTATTCCAAAACAATGCTTTGATATAAGTGAAAAAATCTGGACTAAAGGGTAAAACATCAAAACTCCACTCAATTTCAAACAACTTGTTACAAACATGCTGCCTTTGGAACCTTATAGATTCCTCAAGAGGTAATAATGTAATAATAATCCCTGCACCATAATGGAGTTTGTAGGTTCACAAACAGTTTACTAATGTTCTGATAAAACTAGTGAAAAACTGTGTAAGGAGAATCAAAGACAGTGTCATGTACCAAATACAAAAACTACCCAAAATTCCACAAAAAGGGCAATAACTCCTGGAATAATGGAAAATTTCTGGGGCATAAATTCCCATAGTAAATGTAATTGCTGTTATTTTTAACAGAATAAGAGAAACTAAAGAAATGTGACCAATAATTCTAATGAAAAAACCACCGCCTTTCTCTAATCTAATGGTACTGGTAATTGCCAACTTATCCAGCTGCAATTTATAATAATCTTTTTTCCCTCAGGAACCATATTCCTATTTCCTATATACATGTACATGTATATTGGTTGAATGATTTAGGGAAAAGAGTTTAAGAAAGAGGTCTTAATGGACAGGTGGTCTTAAATAGAGATGGTTACCATGGCAGGTTTATTTTTACTGTATATGCACATCATCATCACAATATCTACCCGGTAATTTCAGATTTACCTGTTGTCTACATACTGGACAGTTAACAGCTCCTAGCCATCTACCATACTCCCAATATGTTGTAATACAATTGCCTAAAATTAAAACAGAACAATTTGTTTGTAATCAAAATCAAGAACAAGAATAAAATCACAGTGACCTACTTTGATGAAAGAAAGTAAAAATCATAGCAAAAAAAATGTATAATATTTTAAGTTATCCACAAAATGACATTGCATAAAAGTTAGATAGAAAAATAGATTGCTTTTTATCCAGATAAGATTAACTAAAACTCCTGTGAAACGCTTTAAGCTAATAAAGATGTAAAAGGTGGCAAATGAAATGTTCAAGTTTCAACTGTAGGTGCGCGCCATATAGGGTGCCTGTGTATCCTTTGACAAGGTTGTTTTGTAGAAAATTGTCAGAGTAAAAAATTCTATATACATGTATATTAACTATGAAATATATGAAATATGATACATAAAATTAATTTATTGTTGTTTCCTTTTGCCTGCTAATAGCTGATTAACTTACCACAAAATACATGCCCACAATTAGTTTCTATTCCATATTCAACATTTCCAAGACATATTGGGCATACTGCTTCCTCATCACCTCGATTTGCAGCCTGTCTTCGTCTGGTCGACACCTGAATTATTTCCCTTGTGGATTGAACTCTCTCAGCATTATCTGGATGAATAGGTACTAATGGTTGACGTCTTCTTGTTGAAATAAAAAAAAAAATTTGTAAGTGTCAAATACAACTGAAATCTTGTGATGTAATTTTTCCCTTACATTTACCGTACCCATAATATTTTCAATTTATTTTTTTAAAATCTTCTGTAAAGTGTAAAATTGTAGTCTACATTAAAATCTTGTTATAACCAGTGAAGTAATTGTGTTTTACATCCCAATCAATATTCATTCATTTATACTGAAATTCAGCAAAGGCCAGTTTTGGGATGGTAGAGGTGACCAGGGAAACCAATGAACTTCAACCAACAAATGACATCCAGTTTCCAGGGAAACCAATGAACTTCAACCAACGAATGACATCCAGTTTCCAGGGAAACCAATGAACTTCAACCAGCAAATGACATCCAGTTTCCTGGGAAACCAATAAACTTCAACCAGCAAATGACATCCAGTTTCCTGGGAAACCAATAAACTTCAACCAACAAATGACATCCAGTTTCCAGGGAAATCAATGAACTTCAACCAACAAATGACATCCAGTTTCCAGGGAAACCAATGAACTTCAACCAACAAATGACATCCAGTTTCCAGGGAAACCAATGAACTTCAACCAGCAAATGACATCCAGTTTCCAGGGAAACCAATGAACTTCAACCAGCAAATGACATCCAGTTTCCAGGGAAACCAATGAACTTCAACCAACAAATGACATCCAGTTTCCTGGGAAACCAATGAACTTCAACCAACAAATGACATCCAGTTTCCAGGGAAACCAATGAACTTCAACCAGCAAATGACATCCAGTTTCCTGGGAAACCAATGAACTTCAACCAGCAAATGACATCCAGTTTCCAGGGAAACCAATGAACTTCAACCAGCAAATTACATCCAGTTTCCAGGGAAACCAATGAACTTCAACCAACAAATGACATCCAGTTTCCAGGGAAACCAATGAACTTCAACCAACAAATGACATCCAGTTTCCAGGGAAACCAATGAACTTCAACCAACAAATGACATCCAGTTTCCAGGGAAACCAATAAACTTCAACCAGCAAATGACATCCAGTTTCCTGAGAAATCAATGAACTTCAACCAACAAATGACATCCAGTTTCCTGGGAAACCAATGAACTTCAACCAACAAATGACATCCAGTTTCCTGGGAAACCAATAAACTTCAACCAACAAATGACATCCAGTTTCCTGAGAAACCAATTAACTTCAACCAGCAAATGACATCCAGTTTCCTGGGAAACCAATAAACTTCAACCAGCAAATGACAATCTTTTTCACACACTAGCAAAAGTGTATTTCTAACACAGTGAAGTTGCATTTATCTATTGGTATTTGATTTCATTATACATGTACATATATTTGTGGTTGGACTTTAAAACAAAAAACACTCATACAACTAAGCATATAGAATGGTGTTTGAAATAACTACTGTATAGCTTTATTAAAAAGAGATAATTTCAAAAATCAAAAGAATGAAGACAAATTATTCATTTATCTGCAAAATTCAATTAGTAATCGAAAAATAATGGTATGGAAAACAATGCATTGATATCAATAAATTGTAATTAATATGAACAGAAAAGTAATATAGGTATGGAACGCCGTAATCACATTTATTCGTTAAAGTACATTAACGGTCGTTAAAGTACTTTAACGGAATAAAAGTGACTTTGGCGCACATTAACGAAAAATAAATTAACGGAATTTCTACTTAACGATCGTTAAAGTACATTATCGGTCGTTAAAGTACTTTAACGAATAAAAGTGACTTTGGCGCACATTATCGAAAATGAATTAACGGAATTTCTACTTAACGACCGTTATAGTACATTATCGGTCGTTAACCGTTAATGCATATATTGTCAGTTAATTAGGTTCTCCCTTACCCTTCTGTGACATAATTTTCACTGGCTTTTAGAATAAATTACAAATGGCTCTCGATACTACTTTCGATTTGTTCTCAAATAGTTTATTTTGGGAAAATTTCTAATATTTATTTGATTGCTTTTTAATTTTTTATGAAGTTATGTTTTTAACATATCATGAATGAAAAACAGGTTCTATCGCGTGTGTTAGCGTTTTTGTTACAGACCTACTTAAACTTATTGTAAGTGTATACAGAGAACCCTCTTTATAAAGACCTTCTTTACAACAACATTTACACTTATCAACAAAAATACTGAGGAAACGAACATACACAAAGCATTTTACGACATTTACAGCTTCCAGCACAGACAGTAAATTTGGGGAACAAATGTGCATTTTCTGCACATTTAAAAAAATTCTTTACAATGACAAAACATCAATTTAATCTTTTAACTGGTTCAGTCATGTGTGACAAAAGTCACACCTGTGAGTGTTACTAGTAGTTTAACAAAAGTTTTAATTACCTGAGGATGATGGATCAATGAACCATGAGTGACACTTGTGTGTACTACAGATTAAGAGATTAATAGATAATCAACCTGTTAATGAATTGTATAGCGATAGGATAATCATTAAACAAAATCAAAACTGGTGTTATTTTTAAATGCCTATAGTTAGTGACTGATTAATTGCAACTCCAAAATCCAAATTGTTTTAATAACTATGAATCTGCCAAGAATATTCTTAATTTAAGTTTAAAACATCCAATTCAGAATATATTACTGCGAAGAGATCACTTGGATTCATGCATTTGATGAAACATTTCATATTTAGAATGTATATATCAACTTTACTATAATTTTAAAAATCGATGTTGTAAATTTATTTTTCAGTATTTTAGCTTACCTGGCCACAGGCCATGGTGAGCTTTTGCCATCACTTGGCCTCCATCATCGCCCGTCGTCTGTCGTCTGACGTCCGTCCGTAAACTTTTCACATTTTGACTATCTCCTCTGAAACCACTGAACCAATTTGAAGCAAACTTTACAGGAATGATGTATGGATGGTCCTTTACAAAGATTGCCGAAATTTCCCGGATCAACCAAAAAAAAATGGCTGCCAGCGCAGGACATAGTTTAACATTAGACCCTATGGGAAAAGCATATATTGGCTATCTCCTCTGAAGCTACTGAAGCAAATTGAATCAAACTTTGCAGGAATGATGTATGAATGGTTGGTTACCAGGATAGCCAAAATTTTCCGGACATGAAAAAAAAAAAAAAAAAAAAAAAAAAAAAAAAAAAAAACATGGCCACCAGTGCAGGACATAGTTTAACATTGGACCCTATGAGAAGCATATATTGGCTATCTCCTGTGAAACAACTGAAGCCAATTGAACCAAATGTTACAGGAATGATGTATGAAAGGTCCTTTCCATAGATTGCCGAAAAGTTTTTTGAATCTGCCAAAAAACTTGGACACCAGCATAGGATATTGTTTAACATTGGACCCTATGGGATAAGCAAATTCTGACTATCTCCTCTGAAGCTACTGGTTTAAATTAAACCAAACTTTACAGGAATGATTTAAACATCGTCTACTAAGATTACCTTGCCCAGGTGAGCGATACAGACTCAGCCTTCTGAGCCTCTGGTTTATTTGTTAAAATTGGTCAAAATATTCCTATACTTAGTACATATAGTAGAAGTACCTGGATGTTTCGGGGGGGGGGGAATCATTATTTATGTCATTATTTCTTTACAATCGCAATTTCTTTATAAAGACAAAATTATTTGGGGACAAACATGGTCGTTATAAAGAGGGTTCCATATATATATATATAGCCCGATAATACGTCTATTCAATTTAGTATTACAGAATACACAACAACATCTACCAAATCATGACATCAGCTGAATGAAAGGGTTAACCTTTCGTAAATTAACATTGACTCTCTCTCTCTCTCTCTCTCTCTCTCTCTCTCTCTCTCTCTTAAATACATGGGGTTTTCTTATCAAATGATGCTCCATATTTCACACCGCAACCACATCATATCTTTCCAGACACTTGAAAATTGCATTTTTATTTATATATGACCATAGTATTACTAAACTTCACATTTTTTAACAATGACATTTTTCTTTATAGATTTATTGCTTATGATTTTTCATGATATTTCAGTTAAGAAAAGAACATTGTGTTCATGATAGATTACTCATCAAATACAGTGTTTAAAAATGTAATGTAGTTTTTTGTCCAGGTTAAGATAATTTTCCTTATTGGCATTTTTTACAAATTGGAAATAAGAGTATCTTTAAAAATTCACTGACCATTATAAAGCAAGTAAACGGACAACTTACACCCAAGGATCTGTTTCAACAGGTGGTAAATAAAAAATTTCACACCTATTATTAATGATGTAAGTAAAATTGATAAAATGATAATATAAATTAAATCAAGCATCAAAGACCTGTTAAATATTTTAACCTGACATCAAGCAGTAAAAAACATCCATAAATTGTATTTTTCCAACTTCTTTATTATCAGTTACCATACAATAATATTTAACCTGAATATGTAATAATAATTTTTCTGCAAGAGTTACAGCTATGTATTTTACAATTTCTTAACATTTTATAAATACGGTCTAGAATACTATAGATTGAAGACTCATGAAATCTTGATTTTTTTTGTATCCAAGACGAGATGAATACTGTTATGTAACAAGGCCTCTGATTGGTTGTTTTCTTTTTCATTATCGGTTTTGTGATATTCATTATCGCGTTAAGCGTTAGATGGAAATTCTGTTAATTGATATTGTTAATGTGCACCAAAGTCACTTATTCGTTAAAGTACTTTAACGATTGATAATGTACTTTAACGATCCTTAAGTAGAAATCCTGTTAATTCATTTTCGTTAATGTGCGCCAAAGTCACTTTTATTCTGTTAAAGTACATTAATGACCGATAATGTACTTTAACGATCGTTAAGTAGAAATTCCGTTAATTCGTTTCCATTAATGTGCGCCAAAGTCACTTTTATTCCGTTAAAGTACTTTAACGACCATTAATGTACTTTAACGAATAAATGTGATTACAGCGTTCCATATATAGGAGTGATTCATGGCTGACAACAACAACAACAACAATGAAAAAAAAAAGGAATGAAAAATCAACAAATGTATGTTCTCCACTATTCACTCTCTTAGGCAATACAGAGCATATTTATACACATATTTAAGATATGGTGGTTGATGGCTTTTCTGCTGCAGAATCCATACAGTAATTAGTAAATCTAAGCTACTATAATTGTGACAAGAAAGTTAAACTTGTTACATATTTGCAGTTAATTTTTTGAGTTAACATACCTGTTTCTCACATACATAATCATTGGTATGAGAATACCGAAGAACGCAGCAAAAGCAAAAATAATTTCATCATCAAGTCCTTCAATTATGTGCGCTTTCCTCATATAGTGCATTGTCTTTTCTTAATGTAGAGATGGCTTGTATTTATTCATAACTCTCTTCTTTAGAAATGTTTGTATTATCTCTATAAAATAGATAAAAAAATATAAGAATGTACAGTAACAGAAAGAAAGAAATTCCTTTTGTACCCTCCAGTTAATCATTATTTCCACTGAAATGGCCTAAAAAATGATAAAACCAAGCCAATTAGAACAATTCTGTGAAAAATATTTTGTTTTAATTTTAAATAGAATTTAAAGCTGCATTAAGTTGTTCAATTTCTGAATTTTTTTTTATTTTCTAGAAATATATTTTTTTAAAAATAGGTTTCTTCTTACCACGATCTGTGACATTCATTTTCTAAAATTTCATTTCTTTTAGCTGTAAATAAATGGAATCCTCTAACTGGTTGGTCAATGTTTAACGATGGTAATTATGAGCTTGGAGCATGTGCATGGATGTACGGAAAAACCCATGAATCGAAGGTGAAATATGACAAATTGCATTAATTGTCCTTAATTAATATCCAAATGTATTTGAAATGGTGTTATGTATCCCTTACTGTCACAAATGACAAATTCAACCAGTTCTGTGTTTAGTTTATTGTATTTCACCGTTTTTAAAGTTGTGTTTAAATCACCCAGGTTCTGATGACGTAACCATGTTCTAATATTAGATCCCAAATGCTGCATCTTGCTGGGTAATTACTGTAATTTCTGTATTTATTCGAGCTTTTATTGTTGAACCAAATGTAACATTGTTCATTAGAAACATCATTAATTAGATTAGCACCGTTTTATTTTTTTCTTTGGAAAACTTAATGCAGCTTTAAAGGGTTGGGGGTAAATAACAGAATAAAAAGTTTGTTAACTGTATATCACTTTACTTTTTATTGAGATTTCTCCTACAATTTTTAAAATAAGCACAAGTTTAAATCTTCAGTGTCCAAATATGGGCAGAATCATCTTATTAAGTGATCGTGCATTGGGTCTAAAAAGCATTCTAAGTGCTTCACTTCAAAGTACAAACATGTTCATATACACTGCCAGACAAATTGTGATGAGATGTAAGGAGGCGTGTTACACCTGGAGAATTATAAAGCACCTGTAGAGTTAGAGAACACATTGAACAAAACCTAAATGATAAAAAAGTTATTAAGGTTTCTCAAGTTATGTGCCACCTGACACGAAGAGGAATAAGAAATCTCCAAAGAACTATCTCTTAATATTTTTGCAATTAGTTCAAGTCAAATGATTTAATTGATTTTTCATGTAAAAGGTTTAAGACTATCTTCATGAGGAATCGGAACCATTAGAACAGCTTCACATAATACTGGACAAATTTAATGTGGGTCGCAAGCCTTAAGACTTATTAGGTTACAGTTATCCACCATAGGAAAACCTACAGCATTTTGCAGGCAGTATTAGTACTTTATTGTTTATGAAATAAGCAAAAATTTAGCCTAATAATCATTATTTGTGTAACATGGGACAGAAAAAAATACTTGGTCAAACCAGGAGTAAAAGGGAATTCATTCACAATATAGGTGAGTGCTCTACCAACTAAGTTACACTCTTCAATCACCAAGTTTGGTTGCCAGTGTGGCCTTCAGAGGTGGTAGACAAGCAATTGTGAGCCATATACAATTTATCTGAGGGAATTTAGGCTGAGCTTTCCTATAGGATCATGGGAAATTCCAGAATGACAGGGGAGGAATGTAACAGTCTGGGTACCTCAGTATGTAGAGCACTTGCCTAAAATGTGGGAGGTCCTGGGTTTGATCCCCAGTCTGACCCTGTATTTTTTCTCCATCCTGTTACATTTCAATGTGACTGTTCTCTTTGTGGACAAGACAGCATAAATGTTAGGTGAAGACAACAGGCCTTTGTAGAGTCTAGGTTATGACAGGTAGACATGTAGCTCAGCAACAAGGGACTTGAACATAAAAGAACAAGTGTTATCTGAGCATGTAGTCATAAACACTCTTCTGTATAATAATGGAAACATGAAATTTATTGTTGTATTACATCGCAAAGATTCTGAGTTATGTCTAAAAATACATGTAGTAAACATTTTTGCATTTTCAAAATTTACTGAAATCTGTTTTAATGTTAAAAAATTTTTATTGTAAATTCATACCATAAATCATTAGACATACTTCCTTTTGTATCCTCCACTAAAATATTAGTTTCTACTGAAATAGTCTAAAAATGATGAAATAAACCCATTTTGAACATTTCTGTGAAATACATGTTTTTCAAAAATTTTACATCAATTTTAATAGATGGGGGTATAAAAGGAATTCTTGCTAAATTATCTTCTTACAAAAATTATGAATACCAATCTAATCTTATTATGACTGATAGGTTTCCATATCCTGATTAACCATGTTAACTAAAACGGGATTTTTGTTGACATCTTCTACACGTTAAATATAAACTTGTCGTGGGAACTACAATAACCATACAAATCCTGTACTAATAATAAATATCTTACTTGAAACTGAAAAAAATATTTACCATCACATCAGCGAAATAATCTGTCAACGAAAGTTAAGTAAGTAAAGTGAAACAAGACAACCGGATGTTGATGTGTGCTAAAATTAAAACGTACCATATTCCCGAAACCATGCATAATTTAACCATATTTGGAATAAAACACTGTCGTTCAATGATTGATGGTTGGTTAGAGGGTGGATGGATGAATAGATAGATGGATGGGTGTTTGAATGTTTGAAAGTACACGCAAAAATACAAACATGACAATCACAGACAGCGATGCACCAAACACCTAGTGCAAATTTCTTCTCAACTTAACACACCGTTTATGCTCGACGGCTGTGTGCATTACTAGGGATCCTAGTGCATAACTTGACAGTGTGTTAAGGTCAGAGGAAAATCGGACCAACCAAGTATCTTTATGTTACAAAAATACCACATGACGTTAAAATAACAACATAAACATAACTTTGAAAAAGTTATTTGAAAAGTTTTATCCCTTTTATGATACTACAAGGTCCCAGATTCACAATGGTTATTATCCAAAACTTACAATTAGCAAATTTTGACAATTTCTTTTGGAATTTCTTTTTCTGTTGTGATAAGTTAATTGTGATCAGCTTGAAAATAACGCTTTAATTTCCTGAATATCTTAATAATTATCAATATTGTTTATGGTGTCAAATTTGCGAGATTTCAGTTGAGAAAAATCCGAGTTTCTTGAGGAATTATTTTTGAAACTGGGGCATGTGGCTGCATCCCGTCAGCTAGACGAGGAATGTTGTTGATGTGAAGATGCATTTAAAACTAAATAAAATATAAAAATAAATATATTTTTTAATTCAAATGAAACTTGTCGGTTTTCGTAGAAAATAAATGTTGATATTTTTTGTTTCGCAGACGCAACTCAAGTGTATGTCCTTTATTTTTGAAAATGGTGAACAATCAACATTTCTTTAGACTCATTTTTAGCATGAAATTCAACCATTTTTTCCACAAAGGTTTGCTATATTTCCTACTTGTTATAGTGAAGCATTTAAAATCTAATTTGCGTTTTTCCAGATAAGTTTACCGCGTCTGTATATAATCCGGAAGTGACAAATAAGTTATTATTTATTGAAAAAGTACAAAACACCGCAACAAGCCATAAGGCTTACCATTGATGTACAGATCAGATAAATCAAGTAAATCGGGTAAATTTTATTATTTGGTTATTCTTGACCAAAATATTTGTTTCGGTTTATGTGAGTGCTTATATGGTATCATTTCCATGTGGTACGTTTACTTGATTCGAATTAGCTCCCTTTCTGTAGCCATTTTGGCAGACAAAATTTGATGGGAGCCTTCCTGTGGGCGGATGATACTTCAAAATGGATAGAGAAGAAGTTTGCGAAAGTTTAATAACATGGGTCTGTATATTTTTTTACAACATATCGACGCGTATAACATATGTGATTGCGAATGGAAATTTTCTCTTAAAATTATTTTTGACAGTTCTTGACCGTGTTGACCAAGTGTCAGATTTAGTCCAAAATTATTCACTGCGATAAATTCTTTGGTTATTACATGACATATCCTAGTATATGGTATTATCGTACAGCTAATACTCTGTATATTGTTTATTACATTGTTGAGCCAACTAAGTAAATTTTGCACCAGTCGGCATTGTATTGTATACCTTAAAAATAAAAAAATAAATAAATCGCAGGAGAATACTAGTATTAAGGATATTTACACTATAAAATTGATGTATTTTACGAATTTTATAAAATTTTAAACACGTGTTACTGAAAAATATGGAAGTTTAGTGTCAAACATCAATGAAAAAAGTTAACCCATAGACTTTTAAGAGAGCAAACAAAAGGTAGGACACTTCAGTTTTTAAAAAGGTACTGTGGGGGTATTTCTGTATTTTTTTTTCTGGAACAGCAAAAGAATTTAAGTGATCATTTGCATTGTATAGCTTGTATAAACACAGTTGCTCGCACAAGTAGTTGTAGAATTAAATGTTTGCAGATGAGATGAATGCACCAATGAGTTGTTGATAGTAACTTGCTTCTAAATCTATAACAGACTAGGTTTAAAGGTTGTGAATCCATTTAATGTATACATCTTCATTTCCTTTGGTACCACTACAGTAGCTAAGTTGGTAGAGTGTTCACTTGTATGTAGAAGATTAGGGGGTTTAAACCCCAAATGTGTCTTACCAAGACTTGAAAAAAGGTAGTAACTTCTTTCACCAAGCACTTGGCATTTAGATATGAAAGTCATGGGGTCCTTCTGTGGAGACCTTAAAAACCAATGTCTCGTATCATGGTATGCATGGTACACTAAAAAACTTCCCTTCACATTGCTCTGAGCACACTGCAAAGGTCAAATATTCAGGACTTCATCTAAAGCTGATGATTTCTTGATATAAATAAAATATTCTTAACTGGGACATATAACCACATTCAGTCAATCAATGCATTTCCTTTGAACTTTTCAGCTAGTCCTCCAGCATTATTGATGCAAGATATTTTTTTACTAATGTCAGTAGACACCAAATTTTAAACTTCCTTTGGGAAATAAAATTTTTCAGTAAAATACAATTTTATCATATATTATCCAGTGTTTTCTTAATTACTTATCTGTGATATAACTGGTTTTTATCAGTTTAGCATTAGTGTTAACATCTTCTATCCCACCGATATTTAGTTTTATTGTCAAGCCTGGCATCGCCATAAGGCGAGACTTAGGTGTTACTTTTCCGGTGTCAGCAGTGGCGGTGTATGTGGCGGCGGGTCGAAATGTGAAAGTTTATGTTAAAGTCAAATACTAACCCATCGAGACATTTAATTCTGTGGAATTTTGTATTAATATAATGTTTTATACATAATGATTACAAAAAGCTGCAATAATGCTGATATGGCTTCAAACAATAATTCACTCACATACTCAGTGACATTTTCAGTTCAGGCAAAGCACAGAACCAAACTTAAAACAGAATTACATAAGAATGCTTTTACACTTTTTTGTTTTGTATTATTTGTTGTAGTTAAAGACATTTGAGATTGATGTCCCACATGAGACTCCAGATGATTTAAGTAATGGAGTGGCTATGGCACAGGTTTTACATCAGATGTAAGTATATGGTAGTCATATTTACGACAGATTCTTGAGTGGTTCAGCTTTGTATGTGGATAGTCAGGGGTTCCAACCCCAACCAGGTCTAACCATGACTTGAAAATAGTAACTGTTCTTTCGCCAAGCACTAGGCATTTTGAAATGAAAGTCACAGGGTCCTTCGGAGGAGACCTTAAAAACCGATGCCCTGTGTCACGGCAGGCATGGTATGCAAAAGAACCCTCCCTGCACATTGTCTTAAGTGCACTGCAAAGGTAAAAATTCCTGTCACTTCACCTATAGCTGGTGAGGTCTTGATATTAGTGAAATATTCTTGACTGTGATGTAAAACCCTATGAAATAAAAATCAAGTGGTTCACATTTATTTAACTTAATTGAGAATACTAATAACTTAGCAACAGATAAACTTTATGCTGTATTTAGATCTATTATTGATTCAGATATTTAAGCATTTCATCTCCTGATTTCATTTAGTTCTTTAGGCAAATAAACTGCATGCAAGATGTGCATGTTTTAGCAATCTATTTTGATTTCAATAATAAATTTATTGTCATTGAGAAATTGAACTGCATGAAAGACATGAACATTTTCTATTAAGTCAGTAATTTCCGGAGACAATTACTCCTAAGAAAAATTGTACTGGATTAGAAAATAGTTAGATCTCGTCTTACATTATTGGAATCATTATTTTAATCTCATGCTTTGGTAGTGCTAGTTGTCTTTCATGACATATAATGTATTTATATTAACCTTAATACAGTTTTGGAATGAGTCCTAGACTGGTAACTTTTGGGAAGGACTTTTTTAAATCAGTTTCTTATATAGAAAATTCTGAAACTTTCAGACAAGGATTGGTTGAAAATTTCAACTTATTTCCAACACAACTTACAGTTTGTTTTTTTGTTTTTTTCACAAACCCACCTCTGCAAACAGTTGAAACTTAGTTTTAGGTAGCATATAAGAATCACTATGTTTGTCTATTTGTCTGTCCATGTAAAATTGTGTTTGCTCCATTACTTTCACATCTGTTGACGGATTTTGATCAAACATTCTATATATGTATACAAACAAGACAATGTGTTGCACACTACATATCAAAGGTCAAGTTCACAAGGTTAAATAAGATGTTGGGGATGAGAATAATTGGTACTAAAGAGACAGTAGTTTATTGTCAAATGTTCTTTATCTGGTACAAATGTATTCATTATTTAATCTTGGCATTGTCATTCACATATAAAAATATGTATCAACTTTATCACTGGCTTATATTTTCAGAGCACCTGATTATTTTAATGAAGGATGGATGTCTAAAGTTCAAACAGATGAAGTGACCAATTGGAGACTTAAAGTAAGGATATATTTTATAGCAAATTTTTTGTATGGGAAGGGGGTTGGCTTGATTTACTGTGCATTTGGTCAAACTTGTTTCTGTTTCTGTTGGTGATCTAAAATTAATTCTGTTTCATATCATACATTTAAAAGACATTAATGCATGATTTTTTTTTGTATTGATGGAAAAATTCTACTTTGGAGCTAAGAGATTTTGTCTAGACTAGCTCTTACATTGGATCAGATATTTTCCAAACCAGAAGTTTTGTTCATCTTTTTATTTACATGTATGTAAGATCCTTCATAGGGCCTTGGTGGCTGAGTGTCTAAAGCATGCATATGGTATCTGTCACCACCTAGGTTTGAATCCCACTCAGGACAGATCCTAATGCGAGTGGAGTGGAGTAATGGTGTTTTATGCCCCAGTAAAGAATCTTTCACTTATATCGAGGCGGTCAGTTCTGGGATGGTGGAGGAAACCGTAGTGCCCAGAGAAAACCACCGAATCCAGACGGTAAGAGGCATTGTGATCCAGTAAATATCCTAATGTGAAAAAGGAAGTTTGTTAGTTCTCTTGCCAAAGGTCTGCTGTTGTCTTTTTTTCCAGGCACTCCAGGTCCCTCCACCATCCCAGAACTGTCTGCCTTGATATAAATAAAAGAATCTTGGCTGGGGTATAAAACACCATTACCCTCACTCCCTCCACTTCTTTATTTACTCAGACATTTTATTCATGGCGAACAAATTACAATTACACTTTGTATATTATAATCACCCTGTGCTTCCAATTGGAAAAGTTGTAGACTTGATCACTATAGATCAAGTATTTAGCAGTTGTGTTCATGTACAGAGCTTGGTTGTAAAAACCTTTCCTTACAGTGATAAATACTTAACACCTATATACATGTATTTATAGGCCTAAGATATTTTAGCAACCAATAATGTTATACATATTTTCAGATTAAAATATATATATATGAGGAAAGACTTAATGCATATGTCAAGGTACATAATCTTTTACTTTTAAGATAAAAATATATATATCATGGCATAGAGAATACATGAATGATGATTTGAAATTTTAAATTAATGCAGTTGTTAAAAATTCATATTTAATACATGTAGCTTAAATTGTGACAAATTGATACAATACTATTTAGTTATATGTTTTATACTACTTAGGTCAGCAATTTAAAGAAAATTTTAAAGGGCATTTTGGAATACAACTTAGAGGTAAGATGCATTGAAGTGCAAGGGGTCGACTTATAGATACTGCAAATAATGGCATTTTTACAAACACATTCTATCTGAAACATGAAATGTGCTATTTTATGGGTGAATACAGGGAACATTTTCACAGTGTCATAATCACTGAACATGAAACATAAACTTTGCACATATCTGTTTTATTTCATTTCTGGAAATTGCATATACAGTACAACCCTATATCTTTAGGAATTATTTAGCAAAAATCAGTAATTTTTAGCTCACCTGGCAAAGCCAGGGTGAGCTTATGGAATGGTAAAGCGTGCGTGCGTCTGTGCATCCATAAACTTTAATCTTCTTCTCTGAAACCAATAGGCCAATTCAAATGAAATTTGGTATGAAAGGTCCTTAGTTGCTATAGATTTAAAAATTATATCCGACATGTCCATGTCCTAAATCCAAGATGGCTGCTGTTACTATAAATAGCAAAAACCTATAAATGGCCATTACAGATTTATTTATGTACCGATTTTGTTGAAATTTGAAACATAGAAAATAGATGTCGGGGGATAAAACATTATATACGGGTTTTTCCGTATGATTTTTCGTTTGTGCAATAATTACGTAATATGCAAATAAGGTTTATTTTTAGCCGAAATCTTGAAAATCTTCTTCTCTGAATTACATGGCCAATTGAAAGGATATTGAGTGTGGAAGGTCCTTGTGTGGTATAGATTCAGAATTGTATTAGACATATCTGTCGGAAATCCAAGATGGCTGCCGTTACAATAAATAGCAAAAATAAAAAAATGGCCATTATGGGTTTATTTATGTCCCGATTTTGTTGAAATTTGAAACATAGAAAATAAATGTCGGGGGATAAAACATATATAACAGGTTTTTCCGTATGATTTTTCGTTTGTGCAATAATTACGTAATATGCAAATAAGGTTTATTTTTAGCCGAAATCTTTGAAAATCTTCTTCTCTGAAAGTACATGGCCAATTGAAAGGATATTGAGTGTGGAAGGTCCTTAGGTGGTATAGATTCAAAATTGTATTCGACATGTCTGTCGGAAATCCAAGATGGCTGCCATTACTATAAATAGCAAAAATCGAAAAATGGCCATTATGGGTTTATTTATGTTCCAATTTTGTTGAAATTTGAAACATAGAAAATAGATGTCGGGGGATAAAACATATATAAAGGGTTTTTCTTTATGATTTTTCGTTTGTGCAATAATTACGTAATATGCAGATAAGGTTTATTTTTAGCCGAAATTTTTGAAAATCTTCTCTGAAGTACATGGCCAATTGAAAGGATATTGAGTGTGGAAGGTCCTTGGGTGGTATAGATTCAAAATTGTATCCAACATGTCTGTCAGAAATCCAAGATGGCTGCCATTACTATAAATAACAAAAATCGAAAAATGGCCATTATGGGTTTATTTATGTACTGATTTTGTTTAAATTTATAACATAGAAAATAGATGTTGGGAATAAAACATATGCAATGGGTTTTCTGTACAATTTTTCATTTTTGCAATAGTTATGTGACATGCAAAATAAGGTTTATTTTAGCCTAAATCTTCTGAAAGTACACGGCCAATTTAAAGGAAATTTACGATAAATAGTGCTTGAAATAATAGAAAATAAGGATATTGCTAGTGAGTTTGTTTAAATTTTACTGATTGGATATATTTAAAAAAAAAAAGCAAAGAACAAAATAAGGGTATTCCAGGTGAGCGATACAGGCCCTATTGGGCCTCTTGTTACATTGTATGTTTAGTGATCTGAAATTACCTACAATCATATACAAATTACAATTAAAAACTTTAGATGAATTAGTTGCTTCAAAATCATCACCGTTCTGGTAGTTGTAAGAAATAAAAACATTAATAAGTATTACATCTAGTTGCAGTGTTGATGCATCAGGGTGCCATAGTAGAAAACAGTTAACAAACACCTACAAATTGTTTCTAAATATGAAAATACTTTATACATGATTCAAAAGCATGAACAAAATAATATTTAGTTGACTTAATTGCAGGTACTTGGTATACAGATTCAAGATTTCCAAATGCCTGATGTAAACTCTATAGGTAAGTTTAAGTGCCAAGTTTGTAGCTGTATAATGGTTCATGTACTAACTACTTACATGTGTGTACTTGATGATAGACAGAGCCAGCAACATGAACACAATATATCACAACAACAAAACATCAAAGAAGAAAGATTAAAGAATCTATCACTACTTGTGGTGCCAGATAGGGAAAATCTCGACCAGAGTTCTAATATATCTGGTCCAGAATGAGGCTTGCCGTGTTCTGGACCAGATATATTAGAAAGAGAGTTGAGATTTCCCTATCTGACACCATAAGTAGTGATTGATTCTATTTCTTGCACCAGAAAATATACAATTTCTCTTAAAAATCAAAATTCAACATATGATGGAAGTGGCGTGTGAATACAAAAGACAAGAACAAGCGTGACGTCATAATTCATGCAAGTGAACTGACAAACTTTCTCGCATTAGGATCTTCTTGAGTGCGATTTAAACAAAGGCAGTGAGAGGCACTGTGATACGTAAACTCTGTATTTGATCACTTGGCCTCAAAAAAAAAATATAAATAAATAAAATAATTAACATCACATACGAGGGAAAACTACCTGGATCACAGAGGACAAATTAAAGGTCAGGTTTCCATTTCTTAGCATATTTTTGTGCCAGGTAACCTAAATATTTGGACACTTCTAGTTCATGTTTTATTTGTACATGTATTTGTTTTTTAAAATGTATATACAGTGTCTCATAAGTCTTGTGGCTGGATATCATAAAGTGTTTTAATTCAAGTTTATTCGATTTTTTTGTGAAAGTTTTGCATAGTTAACTGTCACAGTGACTCAGCCAGTAACTTTTTTTTTTTATCAGGAGAGCATGGGAATGTTTCAGAGTTGGGTAGATTGTTACAGTTAATTCTAGGATGTGCTGTAAATTGTTCCGACAAACAAGAATATATACAGAGAATTATGTCAATGGAAGAATCGGTACAGCATGTAGTCATGAATGCTATACAGGAGGTAAGTCATATAGAACAGTCTACAAAATATTTGTAATGGATTTAGATTGATTAGATATGCATTCATACATTTGTATTCATTATCACTATTTGTTTGGTCATTTTGAGCATTAAAAAGTGGTTTAAGGATAAATCAAGGGGAGGGGAGGTCTATTTTGAAAATAGAGGAAATGGATTTGGGACTTTAAAAAGTAGTGGCAATAAGCCAGGTAGCAAAGTTATTTAGGCACACTATAACAAGGTTTTACTGTACTTGAGCAAATTAGTTGTTTTGTAAACTTTGTGTTATTTTGAAATAATAATGAGTACTAGTATGAACAAGACAAAACAGCAAACAGGATAAAATAATTCTTTTAGTTTGTCTTCAGCAAAATGACCTATAATTACATCATGTAAGATGATGAATTTATCCCATATGTGTCATTTTGAAGCACCATTGCGGTAGCTCAGTTGGTAGAGTACTCGCTCCTGTAAGTGAGAGGTCGTGGGTTTGAACCCTGATTGGGTCTGACCCAAGACTTGAACGTGGGTAGTGACTGTTCTTTCGCCAAGCACTTGGCATTACGAAATGAAAGTCACGGTTCTTTCGCATGGGAACTTAAAATAATCGAGGTCGTGGCACGATAAAGAACCCTGCTGTATAATGCCATCAGCGCAACGCACAGGCAAAATTTCTGCACTCTTGCCTATATCTGGCGACAGTCTCGATATAAGTGAAATATTCTTGACTGGGACGTTAAACATCATTACTCAACTTAACTCATTTTGAAGCCTGCCATTAATGTTATCAGATCACTTGAGTATGTGTAACAATATGTATAACAACTTTACATAATATTGTACAAGAATCGTTAATCAATGGAATTTAAAGTTTACTTCAACAGACTATTTTCTTTAAACATTCCTGATTTTTAAGCTCTTATCATGATGAAGTTAATTCAAAGTGACAATTAAATAATATGAAGATGAATATGAACAGGTCTATTTGTACTTTCGTTTGTTTCTGCTAAACAGAAAATTTCATGTGTTTGTTTAATTTTATGTAATTTGCATGAGTAATGGATAGGAAAATGAAATGAAGAAAATTCTTAATTTGCAGTGCTTGCAATTTCAATCAATTTTGATTAATTTCTCTTGCATTTGCACTGATTGTTATATGACAACTTGGGAATAAAGGTATGCGAATATCTTCCAAAATTGCTTCTCATGATTTTTTTTTCTCTCACAATTTACAGTATTTAAATCGATCTATTTACAGCTAATGACAAAAGAAGTAACCACAGCTAATGACGGAGACTCTGAATTAGGAGAACAAGTAAGAATATTTATGTTATTTGTTTTTTGTTTTTTTTTTTTGGTGTTCAATCTTTACTTGGCAATCATTGAATTTTTGTATGAAGCCAGTTCTTTTTATCATTAAAGACAAAATTCTTTTGATCATACTTTAGAGTGTATGGAAAACCTGCTAGGAACCTTAATATAGTTTACATCTTCTAATAATTACTAGTTAAAAAATTGATATAAAATTTTCTGTCTATTCAGAAAATTTTTAATTTAAAAAATAGTATCCTTTCATTATTAGAATTATTTTTGCTAGATATTTATTCTCACCATTTCTTGTATAATGTATATCATGACATTACAGTAATTTTGCATTGACACCTGCTTGTATACTGAACCTAGCAATGAAATATGAAAAATCACCAAATAGTTTATAACTAATTTTGGAAAAGTAAAGTGGAGATTTTGGGTAATTGGCTAGAATTTGCCAGATGTCAACATGTATGTAAATAAATACTTATGTAAAAGGGTGATTTCTTGTCCTAATTATTGACTAAATAAGTAAAAAATGTAGGTGTATTAAAAGCTGCCAGTCCATTTTATTAGTTTTAACATTATTTATCTTTTTCAACTAATTAATATGTTTATCTTTCGTGACTTGTACCATGGTTTATTTTAGATTCTCAATGTCAATTCTGCATTGTTTTTATTTGATTTTTTAAACTCTAACACTTTTATTTATAGTTAAAGAGAACTGTTGAAGATTTAAACAATGCCTTAGAAGCAAAAGAAGAATTAACTGAAAGATGTCATGAATTAGACCAACAAGTAAGATACTTTGTTATTTAACACTAAAATTCCTCTCTTGTTGGGGGGGGGGGGGCACTCTTTGGCTGAGTGGTAGTACCTGCCTGTGGCACTATAAATTCGTGGAAAGAACTCAACAATCAATTGACTGCTTTTGGAGATTTTTTCGACCAACCATTTTTGCCAAAAAAAGACCCAGTGTCATCACATCTGTCTGTGGAACAAAACATTTCTACCGGCCTAGGTTCAAATTCAACTTATGCAGGTCTGAGTATCAGAAAGTTTGTCAGATATCTTCTCAAAAGTAGGTTGTGTTCTGGTTTTCTCTGCTTTATTGAAACTAACTGACTGCCACTATATGACTGAAATACATGTACTTGTTACTGAAGCATAAAACAACATTGCTTTACTCGTTCTCTGGTAAATCAGATTGTAATCATGTAAATAGTATTAGACTACAGCAGTCATATCAACAGAAAACCAAATACTCTTTAATCTTACATTCAACAAGAAAATGTTGGCTTAATTTGTTTGATCTGAAATACATTAGCTTAACCTGAGTTTAAATTATTGTAAAATATTGAAAATCTGTAGTCTTACAAAAAAAAAATTGGGAATCTTTTTTATTTAATTCATCAAAATTTGTCTTTTTTTCATTTTGATGTATATATATCATTAAATAGTTTTTAGTGAATACCTTATGTTTTAGAAGCATTTTAACACTTATTATCTGTGTACTAGTATAGCATTGTATTTAAAACTATCATGTATTTCAAGAATTAAGATTTTTTTAATTTCATGATTTGTTTAATTATTTCATTATTTACATGCATTTATTAGGTTGCCACACTGTCAGAGGAAAAACAAAGTCTTGCTGTAGAAAATGAAAAATTAAATGAAAGGTTGAACCAGGCTGAGAATCTTGATGATCCGAGGTAATATTGTAAAAACACAAAGAGATCCAAATGGCCTTGGTAGACAAGAGGTCTTACAAGAGAGCTTATGAAGCACAGCACTTTTCACCCCTTGAATTTGAATGACATTTCTGCAGATTCTGGTGTGAGAAAGCTTGTTAGTGTGTTTACGGTATGTCTTGGTGTTCCTCATGAACTCAAAAACTGACCATCTGAATAATGTGAAAAGTTCTTGACTATGTCATGAAATACCCACAAAGAATATGGACCAAATTTGTTGATACATATATTTTAATTTCTTTACTTACAAATGTACTTGCATCAGCTATTTGCGATGTTCTTGGACTCCTATGATCATGCGTGAACATTCAAAACAAAAGAGTTACCTCCCCTAGAATATGCTCTCCATTAAATCCAGATCAGTTAATGTTTGGGCACACCGTATTTACAGGAGGGAAAATTCTTTCTGCCACTTGTTTTACCTACAATTGAAGTGATGATATATTAAGTTGTATTGACCAACTCTCGACACTTTATTTTATACTTGTAAGTCTGTTCAAATTTGACTGAGAAGTTTTCTTATATTGTAGCACTCCAGCTGGTAAAAGATATCAACAGTTACAACAAATGGTAGAAAATATTCAGGAAGAAAATTATAAATTAGAAACTGGTAAGTATATCTTATTAATGAATTCATTCATTCAATTTGTTCGTTTCATTCATTCATTCATTTTCTTTATTTATTCATTCCTTAATTTCATTTCGTTAATTCATTATTCATTCATTTCATTAATTCATTATTCATTCATTTTATTAATTCATTATTCATTCATTTATATATTACATGAAGTTTTCAGTCTTTTCCTTTTGTGCAGCTAAACATTTTCAGGAGGATATCCTATTAACAGTTTAAATGCTTACATGTATTTACAAACTTATTATTGTTGTTGTTTCAACATGCAGAAAGTGCCATGTGAATATTAAATAAAGAGTAAAACCTTGAATCTTTTTCCTGTATGTTTTCAGTTAATTTTTATCATTTAAAGGGAGTTTTACAACATAGCAAACCTTGTAAAGTAAAACTGAAAAAAAGTGTCATGATTTGCTTATAAAAAAAGGTGAAAATTTAACCAGCCTTGACAGTAACTTTATGGAATTTATTAGATTGTTTATAGCATTGCACCATTTACATTTTGTCTTTTTTCAA
This sequence comes from Tegillarca granosa, assembly GCA_029721355.1. NCBI lineage: Eukaryota > Metazoa > Mollusca > Bivalvia > Arcoida > Arcidae > Tegillarca > Tegillarca granosa. The sequence goes on along the minus strand of CM056598.1, from coordinate 17,824,895 downwards.
TGCAATATAAATTGTTTTTCAGCTCGGGATGACTTCCGCATAAAGTATGAAGTTTTAGCAAAAGATTTCGCAGAGTTAAAACAAAAGGTAAACCCAAATACATGTATTAATTTATTGATGGATACATGTATAATACAGTCTATAAGAATATAAGTTTTCTATAGGTTTTGGGTACAAAAACACTAAACAAGATTTCAAACTGCCATGCTAAAACAATTGATTATAAATCAAACTTACATTAAAGTTTGATCTCTGATGTCAAATTGTAGGTAACACTTTCATATCTGGTACAAAATCAGAGATTTCAAATAAGACTCACAGACCTTGTATTTTAGGGCTGGCACTTAGGAGTTTTAATGAGTGGGTCATGCACAATAAAATTGTAGCCTGATTGTCCCTATAAGGCGAGAAAAAAAATATACTAAATGAGAGTGTCTGCATTTATTGATCTTGAAAAAAAAAAAACAAGAGTATTGATAAAAATGCTAAAGCAGTATTAAAAAACACCAGCTATAGGTGAAGAGGCAGAAATTTTGACCTTTGCGGTGCACTTAGGGCAATGTTCAGGGAGGGTTCTTTAGCGTGACACTTGGCATCTGTTTGTAAGGTCTCCGCTGAAGGACTTGTGACTTTCATTGTTTATGCCGATTGCTTGGAGAAAGAATGGTCACTACCAATTTTCAAGTCTTGGTCAGTTCAGGCTGGGGTTTGAACCCCGACCTTTCACATATGAAGCAAGTTGATGAATATGGTGTAATATTGTCTGTAAAAAAAGAAAATATTGACAACTGATTTTCCCAGTCTTAAAAAATTTTTATCCCACTACTATTTTGGTGGACATGATAAGATAACTGTGTCACTTATAATATTAATTTCTTTTTCATTTTTATCAGAATGGAGAACTCGGTATTATGGCAGAAGAAGCCAGATCATTGAAAGATGAGTTGGATGTTCTACGACATACATCAGAACAAGTTGTAAGTTGTACCTTTCTGTTGCCCTTTTGGCTGCTCTGTATGGCTTGGTGTTGTGTAATTATATGTAATTTTTGATTGGCATTTTTATCTTTGATGTTACGGCCAGTCCTCTTGTACTATAAATTTGCCTTAAGTCCCCTCAACTGTAAAAATAGGGGCCTCAGTGACCGAGTGATATAAAGTGCTTGCTTGCAGATTACAGTGCTTCTCACAATATGAATTCCAATCCATTTTAGGGAGATTATACCTTGAGAAAGTTTGTCATAATACTTACATAACCATTAAAAATAGATGTGCCTAAACTTTTGTTTTGATGGTTCAAAATTTTAAGTAATAAAAATAAGTCTAGCTGCAAATGGCTGAAAAATTGCTTTATCACTAAGGCTCCAATTTTTATCAAGATAGAGAATATGATTTCTAAAAAAAAAAAATTTTGAGTTTTTTAAAAGTTTTTGTATAAATTCACCAGAGTAAAAATAACTGAAAATGAAACATACATACATATTTATTTAAATATAAATCAATTTCATTTGCATTGATATCTGACAATGTGAAAAAACATAATTATCTTAAAATCTCAATCCTGGTTAAATTAATGGACAAGAAAATAAAATCTGATTTACACAAGTTACATTTAAAGTCTGTCCTGGTCTTATAGACTCATAAGGCCCTAACTCCTCCTTATTTCAGTGCCTAGGTACAATACTTTCCCATTAATGTGTTGTTGGTGCATTGCAATGTTAACTATCAGCATATTTACTGGTACCTATTCATTTGGCAGCTTAGTAAACAGGAACAATGTGAATTAAATATCTTGCTCAGGGACACATACAATCTTGCTAGGATATCAGGAACTAGTTATTGGATTTTCAATTGTGAGGTTTTTTATCCCTTCGTGTAATCTACTGTTTTAATTTATTTCATAGGCAAAGTATGAAGCAACCATAGAATCATATAAGAAAAAGTTAGGTAAGTGTTGAGTTGCGTTTTCTCTAAATGTGTCTGTTGAATAGTTGAATAGTTTGTTTAAAATTCTCTAAGTAATTTCTCTTAATTCAAGACTATTTACCACTTTCATGAAGAGTTGCATTATCTGAGTTGGAGTTTACAATTACAACTGTCAACAAGAGTACTTCCAAAGGAAAAAGACTTTTATATGAGAATTATTCCATCAGTCTGACTAGTTTTCTGACTTCACAATGGTAAACGGGGCCTCGGTGGCCGAGTGGTCTAAAGCGTGCACTTACGGATCACAGACTAGTGTGAAAGTTTGTCAGTTCGCTTGCTGAAGGTCAGTGGTTTTCTCCGAGCACTTTGGTTTCCTCCACCATTCCAGAACTGACCGCCTCGAAATAAGTGAAAGATTCTTGTCTGGGGTGTAAAACACCATTACTCCACTCCACTCACAATGGTAAACCCTTACCTTGACAACCAAAGTATTTCTGTAAGTAGTTTTTGTCCATTTCCTCACTTATGAAATAGATTCCATTTGTCAATCATTCCTTAACTGGTTTTCTATTTATGACACTGCAAGGGTAATCTCCTTCTTTTCGAAAAAAATTAAAATTAAAATTTATTTTTCACAATCAGCTGTTCTGTCTTTTTCAAAAAAGTGAATTTTCTTGTCAAACTGTTTATAAAATGGGTAATTGGAAAAGTTTTCAAAAAAGTTAACTAGCTTTTCCTGAAGAATTTTTTTTCTCAGTCTACTGCTTCTGTCAGTCAGTTCCTTCCTCGAGAGCTTAATTTGTTCTCAGTAACATCACAAGGATAAAATTTATTCTTCACAATCAGCTGTTCTGTCGTTTTCAAAAAAGTGAATTTTCTAGTCAAACTGTTTATAAAATGGGTAATTGGAAAATCCAGTATTAACTTCAAATTGATTTTATTGATTGTATTCTCTCCTGTCTAAATACACCACTATGGTAAGCTCAGTTGGTAGAGTGCTCGCTTTGTATGTGGGAGGTTGGAGTTTCGAACCCCAGTTGGGTCTGATCAAGACTTGAAAATAGGTAGTGACTGTTCTTTCGCCAAGCACTCTGCATTTAGTAATGGAAGTTACAGGATCCTTCAGATGAGACCTTAAAAACTAATGCCCCTTGTCACTTCAGGCATGGCACATTAAAGAACCTTCCTTGCATATTACCCTAAGTGCAATGCAAAGGTAAAAATTTCTGTCACTTCACCTATAGGTGGAGACATCTTGATATAAGTGAAATATTCTTGACTGGGAGGTAAAACCCCACTAAATCAATTAAATAAATCAAATCTTCTGTCTAAAAAGTTTTAGTCAATCTTTTTTGAATTTTTTAGAGGAACTAAGTGACTTAAGAGGACAAGTGAAATTATTAGAAGAGAAAAATACCAAGTATATGCAACAACAACTTGAACTAGAAGAGGTAAAAAGTTTTCTAGAATTTGTATTACATTCTACACCAGTATATGAAAATGGTATAAAATACGCAAAAAAAAAAAAAAGAATTTTTTTAAAGAACAAAACTCATTTATCAGCTATAGGGAGCTTCATGTTTGAGCATCTGACTTAAGAGGAAGATCTGATTCAACCAAATGTTCATTGCATTTGTACTGATCATCAGTCTATGTTTACATGTATTATGTAACCCAAACAATTTTTTTGAACTGGCTTATACAACCTGAGGCCTGTTCAAGAGACTTGTTGCTTTCCACTGCACTCACGCATACAATTATTATGTCCAATAAATGGTCGTGAGCAATCACATTGAATCTAAGTCATCATAATCATCCAGATGCTTGAAAAATAATCTCCTGTACAAAAGTTGTAACTAATTCTGTCATTCAAATCCCTTCTAGAGCGATACCATACACTTGCACTGAAATATAAATTGAAATGCATGTTGGTTTCAGAATTTATTTGAACATTCCTTATAAACTTTTGTCTGAGGGACGCCATCTTAAATCTTAGGCAAACAAACTGATGGTTGTTACAGCAATCACACTTGCGCTTGAATGAACAATCATTTCTGAATGACTTGCTTGCCAGAGCAAAACATACAGTACATACTCTGACTTAAATGGGCCTCTTGCTTATAACTAACTTTGTATTTTATATCATGTACATGTAAATTGTACATATTTATTCATTAATGTTTTTATTTATGACCCTGACAGTATAATGTAAGGATTAATAAAGTCAAAGTAAAGTTATAAAACATTATATAAAAAACATGTACATAACAATACAAGTTCAGACATTTTTTACATCCATCCATCAAGTCAGATGGAAGGATAAACAGACAGGGATGAACAGACAAATGCATCCATCAATACATGTATCCATCCAGTTGGAGGGAGAATAGATGGACAGGGATGGACAGACAGACAAACACATCCATCAATATATGTATCCATCCAGTCAGATGGAAGGGTGGATAGATAGGGATGGACAGACAGACAGACACATCCATCAATACATGTATCCATACAGTCATGTGGAAGGATAGACAGACAGGGATGGACAGACAGACAAAAAAATCCATCAATACATGTATCCATCCAGTCAGATGGAAGGATAGACAGGGATGGACAGACAGACAAACACATCCATCAATACATACAAGTATATCCATCTTTATTTTAAAAAAGTTTTGGACATCATTGTGTAATACACTTGTAATGTATACTTGTATATTTTGTTTTACAGGAACTAAGGAAATCAGGAACACTCAAGCAGCAACTAGAGCATTATAAAAGACAAGTTCACGAGCTACAAAACAAAATATCAGAGGAAACAAAACGAGCAGATAAAGCAGATTTTGAGTGTAAACGTTCACAGGAAAAAATGACTACAATACAAAGAGAAAAGGAGGTAATGTTTACTTACTAAAGGATGGTTAATATACCTGGAGATTAAAATATTTTGGGTGTTTGTTTACAAGTGTTATCATTGTTTAATTACAATTATAAATATTATAAATTAGATCTCAACACTAATTAACAATATATTTCTACTACATCTTCTTGCATAATTGGGTTGATCTGTCTTTGTGAAGTCTCCGTAAGTGGAAGGTCGTTGGTTCAAACCCCGGCCGGGTCTGACCCAAGACTTGAAAGTGGGTAGTGTATTTGATAGTCTTGATTGGACAGTCAGGCTTCAGCCTTGTTAAAGGAATAATTAAAGGCCTGGATAATCTAAATACGATAATGATGATGATGGAACAGAATACTTTCCTTGTGGTATTGGAGAAGAACCGAACCTGTGGAACAGAATACATGTACTTTCCTTGTGGTATTGGAGAAGAACCGACCCTGTGGAACAGACTACTTTCTTTGTGGTACTGGAGTAGAACAGATCCTATGGAACAGAATACTTTCTTTGTGGTATTGGAGAAAAACTGACCCTGTGGAACAGAATACTTTCTTTGTGGTATTGGAGAAGAACCGACCCTGTGGAACAGAATACATTCTTTGTGGTTTTGGAGAAAAACCGACCCTTTGGAAGAATACTTTCATCATGGTAATTGAGAAAAACAGACCCTATGGAACAGAATACTTTCTTTTATGGTATTGGAGAAGAACCTACCCTATGGAACAGAATACCTTCCTTGTGGTATTGGAGAAGAACTGACCCTGTGAAACAGAATACTTTCTTTGTGGTATTGGAGAAGAACAGACCCTGTGGAACAGAATACTTTCTTTGTGGTATTGGAGAAGAACCGACCCTGTGGAACAGAATACTTTCTTTGTGGTATTGGAGAAAACCCGACCCTTTGGAGGAATACTTTCTTCATGGTAATTGAAAAAAACAGACCCTATGGAACAGAATACTTTCTTTGTGGTATTGGAGAAGAACAGACCCTATGGAACAGAATACTTTCAAAAATTTTACTGAACGATTTTTTTTATACAGAGTAAGTGATTAAAGTTGTGTTTTGTAATTCCAGAGAATATGCCTTGAAAGGGACACATTGAGAGAAATGAATGAAGAACTAAAGTGTACCCAGTTAGAAACACAGAAGTCTGGTACGAGTGATTTAGACCAGTCTCAGGATGTAGATATGTTATCACTTTCACCAGCGGTCAAGTATGTATTGATTAACAGTAGATATATTAAAATATTATTAAATCATTTTACTTCATTTTTCTACATACATGTATATATGTATCTGATGAACTTTGTATATTACTGTTGTTAAAATGCCATACATCAATTTCCAGTTTCCATTTTTTGTCTCACATGGGAACTACATTTGTCTCGAAAAACAGCCAGATTTAGGTTTTAAGTTTTCATGTATCTGCCATGACACTGTCTTGTCATGGAAAATGTTTTATCTTAAGCTAAGTGAAGCTATTTGATGACTATACATGTAGGTGCTAAAATAGATATACAATTTCACAGAATCCGTGTTCTGTTTTGATATTGTCATTATTGCAGGGCAATCTTACAGACTTCTTGCAATCACAATTTATAGAAAGTTTGAATAAACTTTTTTTATTTTTATATAAAACCCCAGAAAACAATGCTACACATAAAAATTATTATGTCATTAAGTGTTGAGGGATTTGTTTTACCCTATTCCAAAATAAAATTTCCTCAAAATGTTGATATTTAGTCTTAAAAATTTTGTAGATTGGCCCAAATGATAATATTATTTAAATAGAAAAAATGGCTTACTGGAAATATATGTATTGCAGTTTTTTTTTTTTTTATACATTTCTATATAAAAAATCGATCATCTTACTCTCTTTTAAAGTGTCTGGCCTGGTACAGGCATCAGTGATCATGGTTTTTCCAGACTTCTCTATTATAAGCCAGATGGATGAGCTCGTGGATCATTTTACTACAAAAATGCAAATCTTTAATCATATTTGCTTGATTATTCATATATTACTGCTTAACTTCCATAACTTCTCACTTTTAAAAAGTGTTTTTGCAAACTATCAAAAAATTGATATAAAAATATGGTCATCTTATGAAATTTCTTGGAAGGACTTCCTTTTATACCCCACCTATTAAATTTTATGAAAAGTACTGTAATTGTACTAATTTTAGTGGTGTATCAATTTTAGTGATTTTCACGCAAGGCCAGTAGCGTTAATTTAGGTACACCACTAAAATAAGTATGTAATGTAGGTGCTCCATTGTAAGGCTTGTTTTGCGCTAATTCAAATCCACATGAATTACCGGTAGTCAAGAATGTAAATTATGATAAAATACATACACACTAAAATTTGTATGTTTACAGTTTTAAAAATATTAATGATAACTAAAATATTCATAATTTTTTTGGAGGGTACAAATTAAAGTCCATCCAACTCTCTTGTACATCTTTACTCGGTGTTTTGACATTGATAAGGATCGTTTCGAAGGAGGCTTTGATAGCTTATCTGAGAAGTTGTATTCAAATTATGGATCAAAATGAAATGTTTTCAGCTGAAACATTGTATTTTTGTGATTGTTATTTATCTTTACGTAATAAAAATCTACTTATAACTTGTTGATCTTGTTCAAGTAGCATGGGAATGACCCATTATAATGTTAGTTTGAAATACAGTAAAACCTGTTAATAAAAACCACCTGTGAGACTTAAGAAATATGGACTTTGTAGATTTTAGACAGCTTATCTTTAAATTGAGTATCGATTTTAGACAACTTATCTTTAAATTGAGTATCTTTTTTGTGTACAAAATAAAAAAAAATAGATCTCAAAACTGGTCTTAATGGACAGATGGTCATTAGATACAGGTGGTTTCTGTAGCATGTTATACTGTATCTTACTCTTGAATATATAATTGCACCTGAACTGCATAGAATCTTTAACAACTTGCCTCTTAATGAAAATTCTTTTAATCTTTTAATCCACCAGATTAACACTGTAACATCGATTCTGATGTCGGAATTCTAACTAAAATGTTTGATATATATTATCTCTTTTTGTTTTTTTTGCCACAGTAAACAATCAAATTTGATGTTGTCCATGTCAGCAGCTGTGGAGTATGTATCTTCTTGTTGACACAACCATGTCATTTGTTTTCCTTTATTTGTTGTTTTTCCATTTGTTAACTTGTTTTAATTAAATTGTTAATACTTATTTTGTTGACCTGTATCACCTGTGGAAATAATACCTTTTAGTTTTCATTCACAATTAGTAACCTATGTTAAACACAAATTACCATGTGTCAGTGATAGAGTAACATCTTTTGTAACCCTTGTTAACACCTCTGTTTTAATTGATCATTGGCTACATGTTTTGAATACAAATTACATAAGTCAGTGATTGGTTAGATGTCTTGATTAAAAATTACCATAAATCACTGATTGGTTAAGTTGTTTTGAATACAGATTACCATACATCAGTGATTGGTTAGATCTTTTAAATACAAATTACCATACATCAGTGATTGGTTTGATGTCTGAAAAACAAATTACCGTAAATCATTGATTGGTTAAGATGTTTCAAATATAGATTACCATAAGTCAGTGATTGGTTCTATGTCTTGAATAAAAAATACCATAAATCATTGATTGGTTAAAGCTGCATTAAGTTTTCCAAAGAAAAAATTCAAACGGTGCTAATCTACCGGTAATTAATGATCTTCCTTATGAACAATGTTACATTTGGTTCAATGATAAAAGCTCGAATAAATACAGAAATTACAGTATTTACCCAGCGAGATGCAGCATTTGGGATTTAATATTAGAACATGGTTACGTCTTCAAAACCCGGGTCATTTAAACACAGCTTTCAAAATGGTGAAATACAATAAATTAAACACACAACTTCATTGAATTTGTCATTTGTGACTTAGTAAGCGATACATAACACCATTTCAAATACATCTGGATATTAATGAAGGACAATTAATGCAATCTGTCATGTTTCACCTTCGATTCTAGGGTTTTTTCCATACATCCGTGTGCATGCTCCAAGCTCATAATTACCATCGTAAAACACTGACCAACCAGTCAGAGGATTCCGTTTATTTACAGCTAAAAGAAATGAAATTTTAGAAAATGAATGTCACGGATTGTGGTTAGAAGATATCTATTTTAAAAAAAATGTATTTTCAGAAATTAAAAAAAAAATTCAGAAAATTGAAAAAACTTAATGCAGCTTTAAAATGTCTTGAAAACAGATTACCATACAACTGTGATCAGGTTAGATAGTTTAAATATAAGTTACCGTAAGTAACAATATGGTTAAGAAGTATGTGTAGGGGCAGATTACCTATTTTTTCTTTGACCTATCATTTTCATGTTTTATTTGTTTCATGGTTTTTGATATCAATATGTATCACAGAATAAGAAACATTACTAATTCCTTTGTTGAATTACCTGAAATGTTCAAGATATAACAGTTGTTGGGTTGTGGTCATGTGTTGTCATTGTTAACATTATGATTACCAGAGTTATCTCTGGCTCTTAAAAAATAAGGAGCCAAAAAATCAGTTATCTGTAAAAAGTTGGAGCCAATTCATATGAAATAGTTCCTAGTTAATCTCAGTAACTAAAAACTCATTATGAAACTGATGAAAATTTTTAGAGCAAAGGTATTAGCCAATATCAACATTTTGGAGTCAAAAATGATAAAAATTAGCAATTAGCTAAATTGGTGAATGGCAGAGCAACCCCTGGATTTCAGTTTAGCTTTTGTTCTTCTGACATTTTTCAGGCTAGGTGATCCACTGATATCTTGATTTAATTGTAACATTATTTTGAAGTCATGCTCTTATGATATTTCTTGTTTCAATATTTGCTTTCATAAGAACTCACAATATTTATCATTATAGAAACTAAAAATGCTGTCATTTGTTTTGTCAATACTGTATTTGTTTTAATAAGAGCTTGCAATTCAGTATTATGGATATGAAACCCTTGTTCTTGTCAATTGTTTTCATAATAAATACGGTTGATTATGATTCATATAGAAGATGTGATTTGACATTTATGTGTGCATGTATTTCATAATAAATTATGTTTTGAGTACGTCCGTACTTATTTGTAAGACATCTAGACTTGAGATTAACCAACTGATCAGTACTGAACCATGTAATACATGTACATGTCATTGGATACTTGAAACTGTAAACTGCTTTGTATTGGTGCATACTTATTTTAGCAATTTATCAATGCTAAGAGAGTTAGAGAAGTTTAATTTTAGCAATGTAGCATCCTTTTTTTCACCTGATATTTTGTTAACACACCTGAATAAGCATAATAACTCGCATCTTCAGTTTTTCAAAATGACGAGAGAGAGAGAGAGAGAGAGAGAGAGAGAGAGAGAGAGAGAGAGAGAGAGAGAGAGAGAGAGAGAATGTAAGCTGCTGTTCAGTCCTTCAACACCCCTATGAAAGCAGCAAATGATGAAAATTTAGAAGAAGAAGAAGAAAAAAAAAACAAACTTTATCACAATCTGTTGGATCAGATAATTCCATATGAAAGTACGAAAAATACAATTATGATACACCAGAGAGATACATGTTAAAATGGCTAAATATGATACACGATAGAAACATGCTAAAATGGCTAGATATGTCGTAATATTACATAGCTTAATTTGACAATGTTTCTTTTTAATTAAAGCCACCTTTTTATCTTGGCACCCTGGTTTTCTTCACCATCCCAAAGCTAACTGACACAGTACATGTGGAAAAAATGCAGACATGACAGAAAACACCATTCCAAAGAATCAATCAAACCAAAATTTTTTAACATCCTTTTATTCAGAAATTAATTTTAACACACAGTGATAATATGGGATGTAATTGTGTCATGTCCCTTTTATAATTTTTTTGTTTGTTTTGTTTTGCTTAAGCTATTGCTGGAGTAGTTTTAATGCCTCTTTTTGCAAAGTTGCAAATTCAATTTCTGCTTTGATTTTGCCTGTTTTTGACAGGAGTTATTTCCCTTGTATACTGTTTTCAAATAATGGAAAATACAATACATGTAGTTAGAAATGTTTGTGTAAAACATGTCACCAGACACACCTTCTTACCAATTGTAACACTGTTTATTTGTTTTAAATGTTAGTATGAGTTGACTAATAGTTTTGTGTAAGATATTGAAATGTTCGGTTTTGCACAAGTCTAACTTTAAATGCTTAATGACATTCATAAAGATTGTAAATGATTTCCTTAATAGTTATGTTATTTATATATCTTAAGAGTCTTGAATATCATTACATATCTTTCTTGGAGTTAAAACTTTCAACTAACATACTTTTTCATAATTCTCAATAACATTGATTCGATAGTTTCTAGCTTTCTTGCTTTTTGCATTTTTACCATCCTATTAATAAATTCCTTTCTTATTCATTGCAATAAAAATTTCTTTCTTATTCATTGCATCTACTATATATATATTCTGTAGTTTCATTAGGTTAAGATTGTAAGGCATGTCATGTTTTAAACTCAATATAACAGCTAACATCTTATACCTTGTTTTATTTGGCATGTCTATGAGAGAATAATTATTATAAATATTTACAAGTAACATAATTTTGTAAACAATGTGTGTTTTTTTTTTTCGGGAAGCATAAAAAAGAATACTTCCCTGGTGAAATAAACAGTAGTTCATATTTATAATTTTACATGAATTTTTATCATTTTTTTTAACAGAGAAAAGCTACTTCGACTGGAGCATGAAAATAAAATGTTAAAGCTAAAGACGACAGGATCAGAAGATGACCAGGTTAATATGTTACAGTCAATGTTAGATGATTCTGATGCCCGCAAAAATGAGCTAGAAACTGATATGAGGTAATGTTATATTCTGTATAATCAGGAATGACCATAAAAAATGGTGATTCATTCAAAAATAGCTGATCCCTGATCTGTACTCTTGTTTGATTTTAATGGGTAGTAGTGTGTAAATAAAATGATATAATGTATGTATAATACATATTGAATAAATGTATTTTTAATAGGTAAGTGAATTATGAGGCATAGTTCAAGACTAGTTGCTCTCCACTGTGCTTGCACATACAATTGAACGATTGTTAGCAATCACATTGAGTCCAAGTCATCATAATCATCCAGATAATTTAAAAATAATCTTCCTTAGATTTCGACAAAGACACTTGACTGAAGAAAAAATGTCAAAATATAAATTAAATTGGACATCTGTACACAAATTTTAATTCAAATGCTTTCTAGATAGAATCCATACACTTGCACTGATATATAAATTGAAATGCCTGTTGGTTTCAGAATTATTTAAACATTTCTTATAAACTTTGTCCAAGGGATGCCATCTTGAATGTAAGGCAAACAACCTCATGATAGTGATAGCAGTGGCTTGTGTGCACTTGGATGAACAATCAATCCTTAACAACTTGCAAGCCAAAGTAAAAGCTTACTACACTGTATTAAACGGGCCTATGGCATGTAGGGGTTGTCTTAGATATACAGGTTCAGTGAAATCATTCATTTTACCATGCAGTCCATTATTAAAACAATCCAAGGTCTTAAGTCAGCTTCTTTGGATTGTTAATGAAAATATCATGGATTTGATTTGTCTCCATGAATACCATCTCCCTCTCCTCTTTTTTTCTTTTTTTACCATAGCAATCAATGGTGTTTATGTGTTACTTGTCCAATCAGACATATGGCCATCAGTGTCAACTTTCCTTCTAGGGGTTTTAACTTAAGTTTTGAAATGTTCAGCAACAGGATTGGGCCATGTTATTACAGGTAATTCATGTTTTATTTCTGTTTACAGAATTGCTAATCAAAGAATAATGGAACTAGAAGCTCAAGTTGAGGATCTCCAGGAGAATCAGAAAACAGTGTCAAACGATGAGTTAGTGGAAATGAGGAAAAAACTTCAGGAACAAATACAAAAAACTCAAGCAAAAGACAGTAGTTTACAAAAGGAAAAAGACAAAGTAGAAGAAATAGAAACAAAATTAAGTGCTTCCAATGATAAAATACAGGAATTACAAGAAAAAATTGTCAAAATGGACGATGAAAAGAAACTTATGGAAGCTAGGTTTAAAAAGCAATTTGAAAAAGCCAAACAGGTAAATTATCTTTGTAATATGTCTAGTTCTACTCTGCAGGACGTAATTCTGGCCACAGTCAAGTTCTGCTCTGTGCATAATCTGAAATTTGTATATCTGCACTACTGCAGTTTTATGCTCTTTCCTTTCGAGGACAAAGAATGCCACTCTGACATACTCATAAATTATGCTCGAGTCTGCTTTGTACAAGTGTATACTTGAAGCAGCTTTAAGCCTCAAGTTTTCCAAGACTGCATTTGTAGAGATTGCTGCCTTACCATTTCATTAACCTGACATTAGATAAGTTAGCAGCAATGTGAAAGGAAGTGACTTACCTGAGATAACAAAATATGTCCCTGACGGGGTTTGAACCCCTGACCCTTGAATGTGAAGACTGGTGAAACATAAACACTGAACAATTTTTTGTATAAAGCTGTAGAGATTCTTTTTGAATCCCCTTAATTAAAATTTATTAATATGTTTTCTAGTGATCTTTTTTAGAACAATGATCGAGTATGGATTTCAAAGTCTCGATTCAGAATCTACAGACATGTATTATATTTGTCGGTTTAAAACATAATTTTTATATCACATGGCTTTTCAAGCATTGCATCTGGTAAGCTTAAAAATTCTGCATTCACAAAATTCTGTCAATTTTATGAGTAATGTTAAAAATATGTTTTTTTTTTTTTTTTTTTTTTTTTTTTTTTTTTTTTTTTTTTTTTTTTTTTCAGGTTATAAAAACATTAGATCCCAAACAAAATACAGGGCCAGAAGTACAAGCTCTCAAAAACCAATTGTTAGAGAAAGAGAGATATATAGAACAGTTGGAGGTAAGTAGGCATTAATAACTAAAGTGTATTTAGTTGTTTGTATTCATTTTAATTCATTATACGTTTTTACATTTAATAGACCACCTTTGATGTTCAGTGGTATAGCATCCACCAGGAGTGGGGGGTTGTGGGTTCGAACCCTGGCCAGGTCAAACATAGGACTTTAAGACTTGAGATATTGCTTTCTCACCTGGTACTAGCAACAAATGTGCTAGCTTACTGATTTTTCAGTATGCTGCAGACAAGCATACCACAAATCACATTGTCCCTACATTGGGTAAGCCAGTTGATATTCTGTCCTCTTAATGTCGAGCGCCAGGTAAGGACGCGGCATCTCAAAGTCTTATTATGACCAGGGCTAGGGTGTAAACCTTTGACCTCTTGCTTTAGAGTAGAGTTGAGTTGAGTAATGGTGTTTAAAGTTCCAGTAAAGAATATTTCACTTATATCGAGACATCGCCGGCTATATCGAAAGTGCAGAAATTTTTCCTGTGCATTGCGCTGATGGCATTATACAGCAGGGTTTGTGACATGGGACCTCGTTTATTTAAAGTTCCCATCCGATAGAACCGTGACTTTCATTTTGTAATGCCGAATGCTTGGCGAAAGAACAGTGACTACCGACTTTCAAGTCTTGGGTCAGACCTTGCCGGGGTTGGAACCCACGACCTTCCACTTACGGAGTGAGCACTCTACCAACTGAGCTACTGCAGTGGTATCTTGCTTTAGAGGTGAACACTGCAATTGATGCACATAAGTGGCTATTAATTTTGGCATTAACAGAATACTTAAAGAAATAAATGTGTTAAGCTTGTTGTGTTTTGTAATGTAAATTTTAGAACTTAAGTACAGACTTGGTAAGATGGCTTAATACATGTATGTGGCTTAGTATGTCAGAGTTATTGGTAAACAAAGTCATCTTAAAGCAACATAGATTCCTTGCTTTAGCTCTTTTGTCTGTCGTGAAATTTATTCATATGTTTTTTTTACAGAGAGAAAGTGAAAAAGCAAAGAGTTTAAGGGAACAAGAAGAAAGACTTTTAGTCTCAGCTTTTAATAATTTAGTAAGTGTCAAATGCATATATTTTATATTGTATGAACATGATAGATATGCTGTTGTAAATGTTTATATATTTCTGACAACTGAAAAGGTCAATATATTAATAAAGCTGCATTAAGTTTTCCTTTGCATAATAAAAAACAGTGCATTATTTCTTAACTATGCCTCTTATAAAAAAATGTAATACTTGGTTCCATGATGAAACCTTAACCATTATTGAAATTTGCAGGAAAAAGCTACTGCTAGTTTGATCTACCCAAGATCTTATTTTAAAACATTGATCACATGATTCTTTTTTTAGTGATAGAAAAAAATCTTGTGGTTGTTATCTTTACAAGTGTTGGACAAAAGGTGTGTGTGTGTGTGTGTGTGTGTGTGTGTGTGTGTGTGTGTGTGTGTGTGTGTGTGTGTGTGAGAGAGAGAGAGAGAGAAAGAGAGAGGGGGGGAAGAATGATTACAAAATAAAAGTATATTAAAATTTGTTGGCAAATAAGAAAGGCAGTGCTTGCAGTAGACTGGTAGGCAAGATACATGTACTGGTGTATCAGATAGGTGAAAAGAAAAAGAAAGTGCTTCTTGACTCTTGTTATGAAGATGATTGAAAATAATAATAATAATAATAATCCTCTTAAATAATAATAATAGTAATTATAATAATAAACCCTAATTACTATATATTGAGATTGTTTAAATAATTTTTATGTTTTATATTTTCTAGGGTTTACAACTACATAGACAAGCTTCAGAAGACAGATTAGCCAATAGTTCTTCCGGTCAGTCATTCTTGGCTCGTCAGCGACAAGTACACACAAGTAGACGTACACAGTCTATACCAAACTCACATTCTAATCCTTCAAGGTGATTACAGTGTGCTGATATGTATATTTATTTAGATAGATATTTTTTAATTAATATTTAGTGCAATTGACTCTTATTTATAAATATTATATGTGATTTTTTATGCTAAGAAAAACATTATTATTTTGCTTATTATTATTATTATTATTATTTTTGTATATTGGAGGAATATTTAAAATGTATTTGAATCTTGTTTTTATATCAGGTTTTCTTGCCCTTGCCATCAAGTTTACAGAATGAGTTGTAAAGATTTTATTTTTCAGTAAAATTTCTTTATGATAGTTGACATGTTTCTTCTGTAAATTAACATTGTTTTCAAGATCTGTATACTTCTAATGTTTTATTTTAAAAACAAGGTATATATATTAAAATTTCCTCGTTTTTATTGGTATTGATATTATAGTAACTGACAGATTTGGACAACCATTTAAACTTTATTTTAAAAGAAATTTTGTTGATATATGCATTATCAAATCCAGAGTTAAATTGCTCAGTAGCTAATTAAAAAGATGTAATTTTTTTTTTTTTTTTAGTAAATTTTTAGCTTTTTTTCTGTATATACTTGTAAATTCTTGTAATAACTTTACTAAAGACTGGTGGTTTATTATTATTTTTTTTTCTTCATTGACTTTTTTATTTTATAGAGATGCATGCTTAAAATTATGTTTTTGAAGCTCTGTAAAACAAAGATTGCTGTACATGCTACATGTATGTATATGAATTTTAAGATTGGCTAGTTAGCAAAGCTGTCTGGATTTATCTTTTTTGTTTGGAAAAAAAATCTTTCTGATAAAATGGCTTGTGAAAGAACTTTATATTTTATTGCTGCAACAGTGGGTAGTCTTTTTTTTTTTTTATAAAACTTGAGGGTAATGAAATTTGTGACATAAAAATTTAGTTTTGGATGTCAGTATAAAAGAATTAAGACTGCAGTTTTTAGTTGCATTGTAAAGTAAATTATAGCAAGTGTGGATTAGAGATTAAATTGACATAAAAATTGCAAGTCAGACACGACAAGTTATGCCCCTTTGGTAAGAAAAAAAAACAATATTGCTGAATTATATCTGCAATTAACGTGCCTGGACACATTTTGTACGTCAAATATCTTGCCCTTAATTAATGCCCTTCATTTTGCTCAAACTATCTAAACATTTTGTTGCATTCATTATTACCAGTGCTAAAATTCTGTATAGGTTGATTAAATGTTGTAGAATAAATCATTTATATTGTTTTGTTAATGAAATAAAAAAAACTACTGCATTATTTTAATATTTGCAATTCTCAGCACATGTTTATGAAATTCTGTTGAGCTTCTGTAAAGCATATTTCTTAGGGACTGTATACCTGAATCATAATGGGTAAGGATTTGAAGATGATGCTCTTCTGTACATCTTTATATGCATTTTGTTGTGTTTTTTTTTGGACTGGTGCTTTCTTATTTTCCTGTCAAGTGCTACATTTTTTATGTTACAAGCAGCTTACCATAGATTTGAACATTTATTTATTTTACATAGATCTGTTTTTAATCATTTACATTTTGAAGCACAAAATCATTTGCTTTTTCCATTATCACCAAGATATTTTGTTTGGCATTTTTTTTATTATTTTTGTCGAGCCTGACATTGCCATAAAGCATGATTTAGGTGTTAAATCATGATAGTTTATGTTAAAGTTCAATTCTATCAAAATCTAACCAGGCCAGACATTTAAATCCATGGAAATCTTGTTTTTAACATTATGTTTTTATTTATTAGCTCAACTGGCTAAAGCCAGATGAGCTTATGGCATGATGCGCGTGTGCGTGCGTGCGTGCGTCCGTCCGTTAACAGCAAAAACTCAGAAACTATTGGGCCAATTTTAACAAAACTTTGCAGGAATGATCCCTAGAAGAAGTAGATGAAAATTTTTACAATTGGTTTCCATGGCAACCAAAAGTAGGTCACAGCAATCTAGAATGTAAAAAACCTAAAATAAGCTTCTTCTCTGAAACCATAGGTTATATGCAAAATCTGATGTGATATTTAGCTTCTAGACACCCTTAAACACATAGGTTGTACATTTCGTGAAATTCTGTCAAAAACTAGGTTACGCGTTTTTAGCGTTTTTCTGTCATACTTCGTAAAAAGTAAAAATAAGGCTTATAATGAGATATCAACTTTGAAAATCTTCTCCTCTGAAACCATGAAGCCTTAAGCTTTCATATTTGGCAGTTAATATCAGCTTGAGCCCCTTAACCAAGTTTGTACAAATGGTGGCCCCCTGTCTATTTTTGGCCCCACCCCAGGGGTCCATATATCTGCATATGCATATATGGCTTATAATGGGATATCAACT
Source organism: Tegillarca granosa (assembly GCA_029721355.1). Lineage (NCBI taxonomy): Eukaryota > Metazoa > Mollusca > Bivalvia > Arcoida > Arcidae > Tegillarca > Tegillarca granosa. Next base: position 17,806,855 of record CM056598.1, on the reverse strand, counting down.
TTAAAAATCTTCTTCTCTGAAACCATGAAGCTTTAAGCTTTCATATTTGGCAGTTAATATCAGCTTGAGGCCCTTTACCAAGTTTGTACAAATGGTGGCCCTCGGTCCATTTTCGGCCCCACCCCAGGGGTCCATATATCTGCATATGTATATATGGCTTATAATGAGATATCAACTTTGAAAATCTTCTTCTCTGAAACCATGAAGCTTTCAGCTTTCATATTTGGCAGTTAATATCAGCTTGAGGCCCTTTACCAAGTTTGTACAAATGGTGGTCCTCGTTCCATTTTCGGCCCCACCCAAGGGGTCCATATATCTGCATATGCATATATGGCTTATAATGGGATATCAACTTTAAAAATCTTCTTCTCTGAAACCATGAAGCCTTAAGCTTTAATATTTGGCAGTTTATATCAGCTTGAGGCCCTTTTCCAAGTTTGTACAAATGGTTGCCCCCGGTTTATTTTTGGCCCCACCCCAGGGGTCCATATATCTGCATATGCATATATGGCTTATAGTGGAAAATCAACTTTAAAAATCTTCTTCTCTGAAACCATGAAGCCTTAAGCTTTCATATTTGGCAGTTAATATCATCTTGAGACCCTTTACCAACTTTGTACAAATGGTGGCCCTCAGTCTATTTTTTGGCCCCAACCCAGGGGTCTATATATCTGCATATGCATATATGGCTTAAAATGAGATATCAACTTTGAAAATAATCTTCTCTGAAATCATGAAGCCTTAAGCTTTCATATTTGGCAGTTAATATCAGCTTGAGGCCCTTTGCCAAGTTTGTACAAATGATGGCCCCTGGTCCATTTTTGGCCCAACCCCAGGGGTACATATATCTGCATATGCATATTGGAAATCAAGTTTAAAAATTTTCCTCTTTGAAAATGTAAGGCATAATGCTTTTATATTTGGCATTTAATATCAGCTCAAGTCCCTTTACCAGGTTTGTACAAATGGTGGCCCCTTGGCCTTTTTTGGTCCCACCCCAAGGGCCAATATATCTACATATGCATATATGGGAAATGAAATTTAAAAATCTTCTTCTCTGAAACTGTAAGGCTTAAAGCTTTCACAATAAGCTAAAGTCCCTTTACCAGGTTTGTACAAATAAAGGCCTCTGGGCCATTTTTGGTCCCACCGGGGGTGCATATATCTATTTATACTTATATGGGAAGTCAAATTTAAAAATATTCTTTTCTGAAACTGTAAGGCCTACAGCTTTTATATTTAGCATTTTACATCAGCTCAAGTCCCTGTACTGAGTTTATATAAATGGAGGCACAAGAACCATTTTTGTCAGTTGAGCTCCACAGGCCCTTTTGGGCCTCTTGTTTTATTTTTTGTGAAGTTCCACAAAATGAGTATGTTGGAGTTACTGTGTTCTTGACAGTGAATTGTGCTAATTTTTCATAAAAAAACCCCAAAAAACATGAATTAAGTTTGGTATTTTCGACTTACTTGTGTCTAGTTTAACTGAAAATCACTATGTACATCTGCAATCATCGTAAAATATTTCTGAAGAAAGGAAGCTGTTGCTGCTTTGGAGTATTTACTTGTTGAAAACAAGACAAATAAGTGATTCTTTTGTGTATACGATGTAATGCCTCACAAGGAACATCACTTTCACTGTAAACATCGCAATTTTTGACACGGAAAATCCCTGAAAGTTTCCTTTCTACAGAAATATTTTATGATAATTGCAGTTAGGCACTGTGATTTTCAGTTATAACTAGATTAAATAAGCAAAAATATTAAACACAATTCAGGTTTATTGGATTTTTTGATTTTCTTCTATGAAAGTTATGCATAATTCACTGTCACAAACACAGTGATACAAACAATGCAATTACTGTGTCAAAATTTTGGAACAAAGGTTACTATTCAAAAACATGACAAAAACAATAAAAAAAATATGTAAATGATGTTAAAAAGCAGTTGACTGCCTGAAAATGTCACATCACAAAAGATACATTGTGTATGTTAGCAAGCCAAAATTTTTTTAATATGGTATAAATAAATAAATAAATATATAATTACATGAATAAATAAAAAAAAAGAAGTTTTTTTAAAGAAAGTAGGGATTCAGATTTGTTTTTGAGATATGCTTAATGAAAAATGTAAGCATAAAACTATCCCACCTTAGTATTTTATTTTAAAGTTTGAATTTTTTAAAGATAATTCTGAATTCTTGAATATTAAGTACTACGGTATTTAGTTGAAGGTAATATGACACAAAAGACAAGATTATTTTCCTAGCTTAGAGTCTGCCATCAATTTTGTAGTGATTCTTAAACCTGCTTAATTTAAGGAATAATTGATCTTGGATGTTATTCCTGTGTGTTTCTTAGTCACTAAATAATACATGCACGATTTAAAAAAATGCATAATGGAGACTATGATAATCTATGAAAGGGTTGTTTTGTCGATCTAAATACATACACAAAACCTAGAACCTGTCGAGATACAAAAAGATTTAAGTCTGTCAGAGTTTTAGTTCAAATAGATCCTATTATTTTTTTTGAATATATACAATAAACCAGACTTTGTGTAAAAATACGATTAGTCAGCTACACAGTGAACAGCCTTCATTTTTAGCAGTACATGTATTATTTTTTTCTTTGATCAAAATCACAATTTTATTATGAAGTATGAGCAGGTTCATATCAAGTTTGTATCCTTTAAAAGTAACTCTTAAGATTGAAAAAAAAATAAATAAAAATTTTATTGATAAACTATTAAGATAACTTAAAATATTAAAAGGACCTCTGTAGGCTGATACCACCAGCATAGGCCATAAAAATGGAACTTTGATAAATTTCACGGAATTCTAGTAATATTAAGTATGCTGAAAGTATAAACTTGCCAGGTTTTTTTTTTTTTTTTTTTTTTTTTCAGCACCACTGGTATTCACATCTTGTTATAGGACACTTTGTACATACTTTTATGTTCTTATTTTTGATTCTAATTTCTTACTTTTGTTTAATTTCAGTGACTATTTGGACTATTAAATGTGTGGTGTTTACTAACAGCTGTGATATCTTTATTTTGACTGACCATGGTCAGCTGTTTTTGGGTCTTTCTTTATCGCTTACTTAAGAGCAAGCACCTGTTGATTTTCAATACTACGGTCAAGTAAATTTTTATTTTGTTTTTGCGCTTCTTGCTATGCAATATATTATTTATTAACACAGCTTTGCAATGTCTTGTTGAATGCAGTAACCCTCCTATTAAAAGGGCCTAGTCCTGTAAAGAACCACTCTTGAGGGCTCACTGATCCCAAGTTAGAAACCACCTGTTTTGTACTAGTAAGCATTTTGTGCAATAATTTTTTCTAGAATGAAAATTAAATAAGATAAAATGGTCCTAGTCACCATGAAATATTTTTTTACCTGTAAATTAAAAAAAAGGTTTCTGGTCCAAATATTTGGTTACAAATAGATTCTTTTAAGCATTTTGTTTTGTCAGAAGTCACGTTAAATTGCTGGATGGATAAGACTGTCATTTAAGACCATCCAGTATAAAAGCTCAATTTCAAATTTTGGCCACATAGAAAAAAAAAAAGGGGGGGGGGGGTTACTGTAGATCTAACATCACTTCTTCAACATCATAAAGCATGCTGAGTCTGTATCACATCAATGACTAGTATCACTTATGTTAATACTTTTATTAACCAATCAGTACTGTAGAAATACATGCTGCTAATTAGAACCCTGTAAAAAGTATATTATAAAGACATTTTGACTAGAAATTATATAACTTAAGTTTGGTCCGCAAATTTTATTGCAATTTAGCCATTCTTTAAAAAAATTTTTGGAATAGGGTGTGGCCAGATTGATGTCACATTGATTTTCTTTTAAACAATAAAGCAGATGTTATGAACACAACTAGAGAATCATCACCAGACTCTGTGACAGGTGGTAAAGCCTGCTAGTGGAGTCTAGTGGAGAGTTCTGAACAACACTTCTTATATTTTTAAATAAAGGAAAAAAAAACAACAATTTACAGAATACAGGTTCAATTTGTTGACTTTGACTAGCTTCACCCACTATGCCTTTGTCTTCAGGAATATATTCTAATTTGACATGTGTCGGGAAACTTTAAAATTAAAGTTGAAAGGCGGTTATGTGACCAAAAACATTTCCCTTGCTTGACATGTAAAACAACACAGAGGTTTTCCTGAAGTTCTGTAAATATAAATGTTGTTATGATCCATTTTTGCCTGAATCTTACATAATCAAGCATCTTTAGATTTTTCACTTTTGCAATAAATGACATTTTCACCATCAAAATGTGGTGATGACAAGGACCAGTATTTAAAAATAGAATCTCCATTGATAAATTATAATGTACATGTAAATTAAAACTTTTATGCATAATATGAGAAAAAATATCATCATATTAAAAAAATCATATCTTAACCAATCTTTAATTTTGTTTGATAATTTTGAAAGCATCTACAAAATTATGAAAATTATTACAAAATTACAAAAATGTAGTAATAATCTTTCTGCTAATTATCATAATTAACAACATCTATTTTTCATATATACATGCTCATGATTTTGATAGTAAATAGTTGTTGCTTTCGTGGATTTCCTGTTGTTTTTGCTATTCAATTTTATCCTTTAAATAACACAAACAGTGTATCTATTTAAGTTCATCATGATCTTTGACACTTATTTTAACTTGGAATTTAAAAAAAAAATGCAACTTTAGACATAATTTTGTAGATTTCTCGCATTTTCTTTACCCATTTATATTATCATAGTTAATATATTTTTTTCTCTTTCCATTCTCTGCCTTGCTTTATTGCATGTCTTTACATATCTCTAATGCAATGCTATATTCTTCATGCATATTATGTTATTAATCATTAATAAAGTATTTATCATTTTGCAGAAAAATGATAAAAAATTGCATCTTGATATTAAACTGTATATTCATATATAGTTAAGATTTTTTTCAGTCACTCGTAATTCTGTAATGATGCTTTAGGAAGTATTAAGAGTACATTGTTTGTGAGCCATGTCATAAGGAAAAAGAAAAACAATCAATATAACACTTTTTGAAGCAGCATTTAGGAGTTCTTTTGAATCTATATAGAAATATATATTTTCTGCATTTTGTTCTATTATCTTTCAAGTTTTTGTTTAATTCTGTAAATTTTATGATGTATTTTAAATGAAAGTTCAAAATGGTTAAATTTGGCATTTTGCTAAAAGGAAACATCTAGGTGATTACAAAGCCATGTTTTGTCTTACTTCAAATTGTTAATGACATGTGTTGGTTTCGGTAAAGCCCCAAACCTTGTAGAAACGAAAGACAGTTAATAGCTAGTTGTCATCACCGCTATAAGATGCTATTTAGAAAGAAATATTTAAAGATTTTTTAAGTTATTTTCTATACTGATCAGAGATTGTAAAAGGCTTCCAATCTATGCATAGTGAAGAAAAAAAAAACTGCCAATAGCTTAAAGATTTTGGGAATTTAGTTTTAGTTATGCACACTTTAGACCTAAATATGTGTGAAGGATATATGACAAAATTCAGGGAAAATATTTTATTTTGATTCTTAAGTAACTAGCTATATAGGGCAAAGTGTGATGATATTTTAATCTGTAATTGATTTCATGGTTGATATGCCGAAATATTACAATAAATGTCATTTGAATCAATCAGGCACGAAAGAGTTGCCAACATTTGTTAATAATACATAAATACTTTTTTTTTTGACAAAACTATATAATAAGAAATATTCGTTGGAAGATGTTTTCAATAAATTTGGAGTTTTCTTTTCCCATCTTCCCAGTAGTTAAGTCAATAATGTTGATTTGTGTTTTTTTTTTCCAAAATTATTCCATCTAGCTGTTTGATCGAGAACCTTAGACAATATGTTTTTCCCTGAAACTATTCTATGTAGTTTATTGTTAACGATGGAAACATTTGCTTGGCAGATGTTTCTGGTTATTTAGTTATTTTATTTATAGTTGTACCAGTTTCAAATGTTTCACATTGCATATTGAATCTCATTGAGTGTATGTACATAAAAGTCATGTATTTCATTGTCTATAATTTGTGCATTTGATCAGAAACACGAGTATTCAATTCAGAAGGGGCCCCAATGCTATTCCCCCCCCCAAAAAAAAAAATGTTGTCCCACAAAAAATACTATCTCTGGGCCAACACTGACCCATCTTTTTAGTCCTACTTTTAGTTTTGAATATATACAAGTTCTATCTCTTTCTCATTTATATTTTTTCTTTGACTTAATACTGATTTTTTCAACTAAAATGCCTACAGTTATGTTACTGTTGTTAAAATACGATAGTTTTAGAAAACATGGTCCTTGTCCTCACTTTTCTAAGGTCTGGGCCAGGATAAACCCACTTACTCCATTTTTTTTCTAGATTGAACACTGGGAACATTAATAGATTACAGTAGATTAGAAACATTAGTAGTTCAAAGTAGGTAGTTACAAAAGTGTCAAACAAAAACGTTGATTTGTTCACTATTTATTTGAGATATGTTTACTGTGTTAAGGTCACATTATATAGTCCACCTTGTTATGGAAGTTTACTTAAGTTTCGGAATTTTTACACGGAGTAATTTGAACCGTTCATTACCATAATTGATTTTTATATTAAACATATAACAAAAAAAATTTTATGTGTAGACATCATTTGTAGACATCATTGGAAATGATGTAAGACCATCATTTACATTGTTTTTATACCGGTAATACCAAATTGTACTTAAAAACAATGCCAACACAAAAGTGGGTTTATATATATATGAAACTGCTATTTATGGTATAGGTGATGTAGGTAAAGCACCTTATAGATTTTTGTGGAAAATAGTTAGATGTGAGTAAAAACAAAGGGAGTAACTAAAACAAGTTGTACATTCCCCATTCAAAACAAAACTCGTATCTGTAATTTAGTTGAATTAAATCACAATTTTATATTTTTGTATATACATGTATATACGATACATACAACTCATTACATTTATATTGATAACCAATATTGCATTTTGTAAAAGTGCTTTCCTATGTTGCAATTTTAGCTTCCATTTCATGTTTTTCTATTGGGTTGTTTTTCGTTTAACTATTTTCATGTTGCAACTACATTAATACTTATACTGCCTCTTCATCAGTTAAATAACTGCTTAATAACAATATTCATGCATGATTTTTGTTTGTTAAAATGCAAAAGTAACCATGTAATTTTAAATAAGTTTTTTTCATTTTGTTTTGAATTCCATTCATGAAACCTATGGCTTTATTTTTGTATACAAAATGATTGTGAAAATTTTTGTTTGTGACTGTTTGCAAAATGCCATAAATGTGAAAAAATCCCAGTTAGTTTTAATGAATTATTATTAAATAGATAAAATAGAAATGTTGATAGATTTATTAATTTTTTCAAATTAATTTTTTTTAAAATAAGTAGCAGGTCATATGGTTAGGTACTGTAAATGACCTTTATTTAGCACTATCAAGTTATAATTTAGCTGAAATGATTTCTGAGTACAAATTAGGACAGTTTCTAATTAGGTCATGGTGTTTCATCTTGTAAGTTAATATATGCACACAGATTTCATTGGTATGAATGATAATTATAAATTAGTGCCAATTAATTGTCTAGTATGAGAATTGCTCAATTAAAACTACTGCTAAATAAAGTACATTTACAGTATGCTATACAGCTAGTTGTTATAATTATTCAGTTTGGGTGTAGCATGTTAGCATGTATACACATGATATGATACATATTAGATAATCTAGTCAAATTTTATAATAACTTCCAGTTAAGGGTAGTGGATTATATGTAGTCAGAGTCCTGTAGAATGAACAAAATTATATACATATTATAAAACTATACTGAGTGAATTCAGCAAGGTTGTTGCTATTTCATTTGTGGCATTGGATGATTAGCTCTTTAATTTTTTTTTTTTTTTTTTTTTTTTTTTTTTTTTTTTTTTTTTTTTTTTTTTTTGTAGCATAAAATGACACCTTTCCAAGTAACTTTTGTTATGTTCTGTTTATAATATTTATATATATTCATTCATAAAAATCATATTTTAAATACAAAATAATATATTTAACATGGGTGACATGACACTTTATTAGGCTGTGAAACTACCATTTTTTTAAAATTGATATTCTATTTCACCTATATGATGCTGAAAAATATAACATGTATAATTTACCTAAAATGACATTTATTGTCATCTCATTTTATCATCGTATAATATTAGACAAGAGTTATTTCATATGAGGTGCTTTAGTTGTGCAAAGATTATGATAGTTTATAAATACCATATGGAAGAAAGAAATGCATCTATTTAGAGAAATTTACAGTGGTTGTGTGGCATTAAGCAATTGTTAATCATTAGTATACTCTGAATGAGAGTCGGTGGCATAAGGTGGCAGTGTACCAAGTTATATCGGACATTGTCAAAGAAGCAGGTTTGCTAGGTATTCTTGGACTTTCGGCAAGAAACTTGAAAGACTGAGGAGGCAAGGGATAGACATACATGTAAATAGTGTTTGAACAGGGAATGTACAAGGTCTTTTAGAAAAAAAATTGTAACAGACTTTAATTTTTTTTCCTGATTTTGCTTATTTTTATTTTACTGTATGTAAATATTGATTTTAAAAAAATTATCAAGAATGATCAGAGAAATTTTTATTTTGCCCTGAAAAGTTCAGATAATGATGTTTGTAATTCGTTGTTTTTGTAAACAATATTCAAAACTTGTCAAAATTACTTCTGTTTTCATATTCTAAATGTAAAAAATTCCGAATGACTTCACAGCAATAGCTAAAATGAAAAACAATAAAGTTAATGGAGTTTTTTGACTTTAACATATTTTTTTTTAAAATAATAAATGTTAACAAAAAATGCCATATTTAAAAAAAAAAAAATTTTAATGAGGATTCTATGTGCAAGTAGATTTTTGTAAGCTGTAAAGCCTTTATCAAGATACTAATAATTAAGCACTTATTACATGATTGTAATAATATCATGTAATATTGTGTAGATTGTTGAATTAAAAGTGTCTTAAAAATGGCTTAATAACTGAAAAGCTAAAGTGATGTATTTTCTACTCAATCAAAAATAAACCAGGCGAGATATTTAAATCCATGGCATTATTGTTTTTTAAGGGGATTTACACCTGTAGGAGAATACTATTTAGAAAGTTAAAAAAAGTTGATGTAATTTTTAGCCAAGTTTTTCTAGATTTAAAAAAAAAAAAATTTTTTTTTGCTTATCACTGAAATTGACACTTGATAATTATTGTTTACCAAAAATATATATGTGATTGTATTTTTCTTGCGTTTGCCAACATTATTTTGATATTTTCAAAAGCTTATTCTTTGATGTTGTCAGAGTGACTGTTGTCAGAATGACAAGTTTTATATTCATTCTTGCAACTAACTGTTGGCCAAAAATATCATGTTTGAAGTTGTCTAATTATTCAGGCATTCGTATAAATAATTTGATGTGGACAAAAATGAAAAATAGTAATAAAATGCATTATTTGTTGATGAAAAAATAGTTATTTACAGAAAAGTTTTATAGATTTTTAAGCCTAGCTTTGTTTGTAATGTAAAAGACTTTCTTTTTTTCTCACAGTCTTAACATTTTTTAATGAAATTGAGCAATTATAATTTAACGGTCTAGAATCTAGAATTTGTTACTCGCAGATAAATACTAAATATGCAGAAACATGCTATTCCACAAATTTAGTAAAACCACCAGGAAATATAAACTATTATATATCTACTGTATGTTTATGATACCAGTGATTGTGTGACCCCCCACTCTAGTATGGCTTTAACATATCTAAGGTACAATTTACTTTGTGTAAAGTCACTCTGCACATTTGGTTTTGATGGTTTTACTATTTAAGTAATAATGGTGGAAAGTATGTGTTACTCATACTGGTATCCATGGTATCATCAGTCAACATTTACAACAAATTTTGAAGATTAATCTTTTTTTTTTCATAATTCTAAACATATTTTACTATCAAGATCAAAATTTTAATTATTTTTAACCTGTAATGAAATTTAATTTTCAAAATTCTTACATTTGTTGAACTATCAGGGTCAGAATGTTGACACATTTTCAGTAAAAGTTTTGGTTTAACTTTTCAAATTCTTACCTTTTCCAAACAAAATTAAATGACAACCTTTTAGAACCAGCAAGGTTAAAATTATAAAACCTTTTTGGCAAGTTTTGAGATTAGCTTTCAAAATTTTTCAGATCCTAACTACCAAGATCAAAAGGATAGGAAATATAATAGTGAGCGATTCTTGTTCTGTTGTGATCAATGATTTGCTGATGTTATAATAATGGTACAAATGTGCTTAGAGTTGCCAGTTAAGTGCTAAGATTTTATTTTATTTGAAATGTTTATAGAATTTTCAATTCTTGCACTGAATGTTCCAGTAAATGTCACTCTGTTTATACCAGTATATAATGCTTGCAATTGTCACGTGTTTTGTCACACCTGACTCATGCTCAGTTAGACCAAACTATTTCTGTTGTCAATGGCACTTTTTTGAGCTTATAGGGGCAGTATGTCACATATTAAAAGGGCCATTGTCATCAAAACTAATTTGGTCTAATGCTCACTAAGTGTTGTATTAGATGCCATAACAGTTAAAAAAAACTTTTTTAAAAAATATTTTTATGCCATTATTGTACATGTATTTGTAAAAGGTTAAGAGGTCAAATGCTTTGTTCTTTATTTGTCAATGTATACAGAAGATATTACTATTTCTTGAAAGATAATTTATTAAGATGGGAAGACCAAGCAATGTCTTTCCAAAATGGTGTTAAAACAGTTATAAAAATACTTTCAGTTGATTGACAAAAATTTGAAATTTCAATAATTCATTTTTTGTGGGATTAAAAAAATATTTAAAAAATATTTTATTTTATTGTGCAATATTCTAATTGTACTTGTAGGGAATGGGAAAATAAAGGCTTAACATTTGACCTTTGACCTTTTTGTAAACAATGAATTTCACGAGTTTGCTGGTGATGAAGTTATGAATGTAATAATAATGTGATATTTTTGTATGTTCAGTTTTATGTGTATGGTCAGGTTGATGTGTCATGCTGGGGTATGGGTTATCATACATTGTAATATATTCATGGATTCCCATGCTAGCCATATCATTGTACATTATATTTTGAAATAAATCCAATTGATGCATTTTGTTTTATACCAAAAACATTTTTCTGATTTTTTTTTTATTGTGTAGTGATTTTCAATGGGACCTGTTAATAAATTGAACACCTTTCAGAGATTATAAATAACTGTTGACTGATAAGTGTTGTTTTAACACCGCATTAGCGAATTTTCAGATATTTCGACAAAAGCAAGTTTATTTATTGCTAAGTTTTAATTAGAGAACAAGTATGTGTGAATTTTGATAGTGTGTTAAATGGTCTGTCCTGATCTAATGTACACTTAGCAAACCTTAGAGAGTCAGTACACCAAAGATAAGCATTAGACTCCCCAGTTACAATATACTGACAGACAGTGAACTAGTTAATACTCTGTCCACTTGGTGCCAAGTGCCAGGCAGGGAAACAATATCTCAAATTTTAGATCAGACCAGGATTTGAACCAAGGACCCCTTATTCAAGGCAGACACTCTATCACTGAGCTACCAAGGTGGCAATTTACTGTCGGTTCCAATGTATTGTGACAAGGTGAAGAAATCTTTCATAGAAAATCTGCAGATTTGTGTACCAATTTGGTTTTGTAGCCTCGTTAGATGTTTGAAGTGATTAATGGTTTTGCGTTATTTCTTGAAGGGTCACTGAACAATCTATTTATAAAAAATAATCTGCAAGCAAAAACTGAAAACGCTACACTAATATAGGTTATTGGGTCAAACTGATGGGGACAATGGAAACTAATATTTTGGATGTCACCATGGAAACAAACAATGTAATCTTAACATTTATTTTAAAAAAATAAAGTTGCTATTGAAAAACATGTACTTGGCAACAGTTAAAACACAAGAACAGCATACAATTCTAGCAAACCACGACAAGATAAGTAAAAAACATGATTGGAAAGAATAAAAAAAACACATATTTAGACTGTGTATGGTTTCTCTGTAGAAAATAAAACATGACAAATGCACGTCCGTTATCAAGGTTCTCTCTCGTTATTCTTATTCAATAGTTATTCGTGTAAGTAATCAAGATATATAAAACAAGAACAATAGTAACATACATATTATAAAGCACTTTTATAATGTTTTTTATACGATTTAAACAAATTTGAACGCGGCGGCGTTAATGTTTACAAAGCAACGATTCTTAGAGTGAAAGTTCCTATCAGCATTAGAATGCATGTTCTTATCAGCATTTTTGGCGGCATTATTGTCGTTTGCGAAAATAGCAATTCCTCGGGATTTATTTCCTCAGCACTAGCATTTGTTTCTAGTAGCGTTATTACTAATACCAACAATCTTCAATTTAATTACTTTTTATTTTTCGATGATATCAAGGTGGGCAACATTATTTTGCAAAATGTTTCAACCTTCGTGAAACCTTTTTTGCAAGAACATTGCATGAGGGGTCCTTAGATCTGCAAGCTAGAGCGTTGAATCACTCGGCACAGATAGTCCCCTCTTCACACCATAAAATGTTTTAAAATGTTTCACATGTTAATGCTCTTTATTTGTTTTTTTTTCTTTGTATTAATATATTTTAAATAAATAAATAAATAACAAAAAAGTTGTTATCTTAAGGGTTTTTAAAATTATTTTTTATTTTTTTTTTAAGTGAACATTCAATTGCGTAATTCTCACCGCGATTAATATTTCAGACCGATTGTAAATTTTAATTTTATTCAAATTCATTATATTTAGATTTTCTCTTTTTTAAGACGAAACATTATTTACACGGTGCTTGTATTGCTTGTATTAGTTACAAGGGAAAAAAAATCTACGAAAAAAAGACGTTTGGAACTGTTTATGTATTCACATTGCATCCTACAATAAAATGTTTTTATATACAATGCGTTTGTTTAATAGTTACAAAGGCTAAACGAGATGTTATTAAAATATAATATAGTACACATTGTATTTTATATCCGCTTAAAAGTTAGATAACTGCGTTAACTCGTCTGATACGATCAATATACATAGACACTTTATAAGTGTTTGTCATGGTTTGTTGGAGCAGGTATGTGACTGAGACAGGTAAGAAAATTAGGTGGGATAGTATTAACCTACACATTTAATAGATCAGGCATTTTTAAAAACCTACACTTTATTTATATAAGGCGTATCAAAACATGCTCTTACTTCCAAATATGGCTGAAGATATTCGATGTTGTGCTTGATAACGTTAAAATGGATTTGAATCAAATTAATGCTTCAATGACTGACCGAAGGTCATCTTTTGGTGACCAACAACCAGGTGATGATGTTCAAAATATTCACGGAGAAACTGTTGATGTACGAACGAAACGTTATATAGTTTCAGCAGACGAGAGTAGCACTGATGACCATGGGGCAGTTCAAGGTACAGATTTGTACAAAAATATCGACCAAGTCTCCTCTATAGACTTTTCAAAATTCAAAACTTCAAACCATCAAATGGAAAAATGTCGTCTGGTAAAACGGAAGTCAGAAAAAGCAGCAGCCATGAACGTCTGCTGTTAAAGGGAGGAAATGACCTGAAAGGAGAAAGCGAATCCGATCATGAAAAACTCAATAAATTAGCAAAGGCAAATGGAAGGTATTGTATTTATTAAATCAAAATAAGTAATATTCCATTTTATTTATTGATTAATAACTGCATATAAATTTTAATGAAATAGTCGACTGATCATGGATTCGTTATTTGTATTTAAAATATGAATTCCATGTAAAAGTTGTTGGTTCATTATAGAATAAAATAATAGTCCTATTTTAAAACCTTTAAAATTAGCATTTTCTGGCCATGTGTGTGATCTTTTGATCCCCAAATAGTACTTCACACCAACGGATATTTACTCCATTTCCTGTCCAAAGTCGAGATTTTATGATCAGTTTTTCAATTTTTTGTTACCAAGTTTGTTATTTTGTGTCGTGTTCTTGGTCGGTTGGTCTTTGCTAAATGCAGATTTCTTTAATACAATACAATCGCGCCATGTAAATTTGTTTTAAATGTATGTAGTAATATTTAATGCATTTGTCACCGTACTATTTGCATAAAATTCCATAATCTATGGTAATTTCGACGAAAATAATATGTAGTCTTTTTGTTTTTATAGAGAACATGGAAAATCGAATCATGACAGCGCAACAAAGCCCACAAACAGTTCGGATTCTGGTAATATTTAATATTATTTTATGCAATAAAGGTTTTCTCCTTTTATCTATTTAAATCCTTAACCGCCAGCTTAAAGATCACGTCGCTTCTTCATCCCCTAGCTTCGTTCGAATTCCACTTGGGGTGAGAGAGTTTATTTGTTCAACTGCAGTTTTCTTCGGGCACTTAACTCCTTTTCCGCCTTTGTGCATAATATTGCTGTTAAATATAATGATATATGATTTTGACTTTTGCGTAAAACTTCATTTGACCAATATAAATTTCCAGGCGGCCAGTACTTTGATGGCTAAGAAATCGGAATACCCATTAGAAACCACTGACTTTCGCCAAGTTCTGTCCGAGGGTTTGCCAAAATCACGCCATGCGTTAGATAAAACGCCAGTTCAGTACGGTCCTTTCAGTTTTCATATATAAGCTCTGGTCTATCCCTTGTTTCGACTTTATAATAAATTGTTATTGAAAATTGTCAAATTTGTCAATCCTACCTGCAATGTAAACGACCTTTATAATTGTGTTAAAATGTTACTACTTCAAATCACTTAATATTTTTTATTGAATTGGGAATCATTCGGGTGAGTCGATAATTTAAAGTACATTAAACCTATTCGGAATACCCTCGATATATGTATACTCCTGTCTTTTCCTGTGATCTGTTTTATGCCTTAAGTATCAATTTAATTACTTAAATGGAGCAGTAATACGAAAAGTACAAATACTTGATAATATATTAACGATGGGTTGCCCGTATTTTAAGACATAAATTACTTTGTCGTAAAAAGATCGTAGAGTAATTCACGATGAAAAAACCTACTGTTGTTAGAATCAGTGAAAAAAATTATTTTAGATGCAAAAAATATAACATGGAAATAAATAAATAAACAATAAGGTTCCACATTTTTAAGATATAGAATAATAATATAAACTAATAATGAAATTAGAACCCCGGCCAGGTATGGCCAAGACTCGGGGGGGGGGGGGGGGAGGTAGTGAATGTTCTGGGCATTTAAAATGAAGGTCACAACGGAGGAGACCTTAAAAAAAAACATATGTCCCGTGTCACGACAGACGTGACACGCTAAAGAAGCCTCCCTGCACATTGTCCTAAGCGCACTGGAAAGGCAAATATTTCTACCACTTCACCTATATCTGGTGACGTCTCGATATAAGTAAAATATTCTTGACTGGGACGTACAACCCCATTAAACCAAATAAGTAGATGAAATAGTAAAATTAATTTAGAAGCTCGCTGTCACCATTTTTTAAAGAGGGTTCATGATGAAGTCTGCCGCTATGAAAATTTCAATGAAATCTCTTTTATGGTAAACTACTAGACATTCAAGCTTTGGGAGACAACAGGGCTTTCATATAACTTTTGACTTTTAAGGACCAAATGATTTTCCTGCCAAAAGCTAAAAAATCTAAACCTATCAACACGAGGGGCCTCCACGATCCCAGAACTGACGATCTAGATGTTATAATAAAAATATTAACTGGGGCTTAAACACTATTACTCTTTTCCACTCTTAACAGCATTATTGTTTCTTCTAGAAAGCCAAAAGTCAACTACAATAATCATTTTCGAAGTTTTCGATTTTATGACTGATTAATTTTGTAAAAACGATATTGCTATCTTACAGTCAACTGGGATTTTTCCTTCAGTTAGACAATGAGAACAAAGGATCATGCTATGTTAGTTTTGTCCCATTTTTTTTATTTCCAGTAAACCTGTATATATTAAAGACAACCTGTTTGACTTTGCAAACAGATGCCGTTTACAAAGACGGTCTTTTAATTTAAGCAAAATGGCCTTTAAACTGATTTTAATGGACAGATAGTCTTTATACAAATTTGGCCGTTAGAAAGGTTTTATTATTCATATAAATTGTAATGGTCATTAAAATAGGTTTTATAAATTTCGTTATAATTTTATCCAGTCTAGGCATTACGGCGGCACAGAGGTGACGCGAATTATTTTTTCGTCGCGTACTCATGTGATGGGTACCGCGTGCTAAAGCGAAAGTTATCGCGTGCGCGTGCGTTAAATTTCACGTGCTCACTTGAAAATTAACGCGTGCTCACGTGAAAGTTATGGCGATAACCTTTCGCGTGAATACACAGTACCTATCGCATGAACACCCGATAAAGTTTGCGTTAGCTAGTAATACGTCGTGTATAATGAATATTTTTATGTCACCTCTGTGCCGCCGTAATGCATGGATTCTTGAATATAAAATTTAACAAACAAACAAACTAAAAATTGTATCAATGATATTTAGGAAAGTATGTGGAAATCCGTTTATAAACTACATTGAATTTTTTCCCTTTCAGCTGATGCTGCATCAGATATTACTACACCAAATAAACTAACAATTCCCGCTGACGGCAATCTATTATCCTTTTCTATTGACGACATGGCGGCTTTCTTTCGTGCAATGAGTGTTGATGAACTTATTGTTCAAAGACTACATAGAAAGAAAATGGACGGTAAAAAATTCTCTCGATTAAAAGACACCGTGATGGAGGATATTGGTATAAAAAATCCAATCATCTGTTACTTCAGAGATAAAAGTAAAAAAGATCGACTGAATTTTATGCTTTGATCCACACTGGTTTTTTTTAAAATGTAAATCATTGTAGATAGACACATTATAGCCACACAAAATAATATATATATTAATCAGTGTTTGAAAGAAGCAGGTTTCTTGCATTTATTTGACACTTGCTGACATTACCAATCGTAACCTGTACTTTACTTTATTATCAATCTTAAAAGTAGTTCATCGATCTCATGAAAATCATGCAATGGCATTGAATTATTGCTTAATCCGTTACACATCCGTAATTGTGTCTTTCTCCAATTTTTGTTTGTCTTTGGTATTGCAATGTTGTTTGTTGCACTGTGGAGACTTATTTCATTTTTTAATGAAATAAAAGTATTCAAATATTGGTAAACGACATCCTCAAAATTTTAAATAATACTTTTTTTTCTCATTTTTTAAATAAGCACATGACACTGTTAATATTGACAAACATCGCCGATACGGAACATAAGAAGGATATCTGATTAGCAAACAATTTGTGTCGAAAAAAGTGATGTATACGGAATTTTATCGAAAAGCATTAAGTGATATTTTGGGTTAAATTAAAGCATACAACCCTTTGATATTTTGGATAAACCATTAATTAAATAATATGCATAGAAATGAGTAAAAAGAACGTCGATTTGTTTCTGTGCCTCTCTTTTTTGTCCTTTGTGATCGAGAGAGAGAGAGAGATTGTTTTATGTCGCAGCGATTTCGAAAGGGAGTTCTCGAAGGCCTCTATTGTTAGTCTCTATTTTTCATTTTGGCCCCAGTTTCACAATCTTTATAATTTTTTCTTGTATTTGGCAAATTTTGTCATTCCTTTTTGGAACTATGAATAAACTTTTGTGTCAAAACTAAAAACAGATGTTATTATATGACTACTGAGTTTACTCAATTCTGATTGGCTAAGACCATGTTAAGCTACTCTGTACAAATCGTTATGTTCACCGCGCAATTTTGCGCGTGAGGGTAACATAACGGTCCAAATTGCTCTCCAGGTCCCTAAAAATAGAAGGCGGTGATTTCCCAGTGTCTAAAAAAAGAACTAATCAGAGCCATCGTAAGCTTTCGATAAGCCAATCAAAACTGGCCTACTTTAGTTACCATTTTGAAATTTCATTGTTAACTTTTTTTTACTATTGATTTATTAAAGAAGCTGTTACAAATTGATTTAAAAGACACTTCTCTGTCATATAATAAAACAATTACTGACTTTTGATTTCGGTTAATACAAGGATTTATCACCCCAAAAGAAATTTAATATTCACCTCGGCCTGCGGCCTCGGTGAATATTACTTTTCTTTTGGGGTGATAAATCCTTGTATTAACCTCATCAAAAGTCATTAATTGTATATTATAAGCTTGAAGTGATCTTCAAAATGACATCTTAAATTCTTGTATACCTGAAAACTGAGAAAAAAATATTGGTAGATTGATATTTAATAAGTGGTTCAAATTCAAAAAAGATTTAAATAAAAAATGAATTTCTGAAATGTTCCGTTTTAAACTTTTGTGAATGTTAAAAAGAATTGTGTGACAAACATTTTCTCTTAAATTGGTGGAAATAATTTGGTAGAAAGTTTTGCTTCATGATTTTTTGTTTTGTTTAATTTTTTTTTCACGCGTTCATGTTTTTAACACAAAAATTATTGTACTATTTTGACAATTTTGTTTCATGTTTTTAGTTATCAATATAATGTATTTATATTTATTGTTGTATTTAAACAGGGTAGACATAATCAGTCTCCAAAATAAAATCATTATTTTTAAACACGGATAAGTTATTGTTCTTGTTGGTTGTAATGTTGTGTAACGTCGCATCAGCACACTTTTTAAAACTATTTACGACGAGACCAAGGTTATTAATCTCTATGAATTAATCTAAGAACAGGTTCGTATGTAATGGTCTGTTTTGTATTAGCGCGCAATCTGGGCGTATTTTTGTTAAGGTGCTTACTCTCCGACTTAGTATACGGCCAACAAGTTTACCAATTGCCCAGTCACATAACCAGTTGATTCTCTGTCCTATTAATTTCGAACGCCAGACATGGAGGCAGTATCTCAAAATTTACAGGCTTATATAAGACTTCATTTAAAGATCGAACCCATTACCTCCAGCTCTCTCAAATGCATCTAGGATTACTAGTATTATACAAGCCTTCACATCATTGACATAAAATTGGTGTTGTGACAAAATCTAGAGCCGCTTAAACTAACAAGAGAAACACATAAAATATTGTTAAGAACGGTATGCACGTTTATAGACAGATTTATTTCTGACACTAATGACACTTTTAAAAAGGAGTGGTTGTTAACGACCAAAAAATTGTCTAGCACGTGCATTGATTGTGAACCTTTGGAGATTTGGCGCATATAATTGAATAGTACTATAGGTTCGAACGCATAATCCATTTCTCAGCCCTAACCATCCTAAACGGTACAGTCGTTTTTCTGCTAATTTAAATACATGTTTTAAAACATGTTCCTAAAACGCCCTGGCGAAAGTCACACGGAGTCCTTTGGAAGAGATCTTAAAAACCTATGCCCCGTGTCACGATAGGCATGGCACGCTGAAAAACCTCCCTGCACATTGTCCTAAGCGCACTGAAAGCTCAAGAAATGTTGTCTTCTTAAACGACGCCCTGTGTCAGGATTTAGGCACGTTTGCCTACTTCATGATAATGCTTCATCACATACATCTGAGCTTGTGAAGCTATTTTGAAGTCGGAGAATTAAGGTTACAGTCTTGCCACACCCACCATACCCTCCAGATCTAGTCCCATGCGACTTTTTCCTATTTCCAATACTTGAAAAGTTCCTATCTGGTCGTCGTCACAAGTCTCGACAAGCCCTTACTAAGCTATCAATTTGTTTAGTGCCTCAGAGATCTACCTAAATCAGCGTACCGTCACGCATTTTAGAAATGGATTCAAAGACTGAAATTACATGTATGTATTCCAAACCCCGAAGAATACTTTGAAGGGATGTAATGTTCATTTCCGTATTTGAGACGAATGCTTTTGAGATATCGTACAATACACATAATTACATATCGAACAGCCCTCGTAAGTCAATAAAACGCCTAACAAACATGAAGTGATTTGTCTTGTAGAGACCACGTCTTAACGTAATTATAAATAACTTTTTGTTATGTGAAAGACGCTTTGAAATTAGTTGTAAATGCACCCGTCAAGTCCATAATAAAAAGATTTTCTGAAAGATAAATTATTTTGGATCATAATACCGGTGCACAAAGAAAACGACAGTAGTTCAGGCCTGTCGACTCTGTGTTGATAACGACCTGTGACAATGGAGTTTTTCTCGAGGAGATATAGTTTTTATTCTAAGTTTCAAACAGAAAAAAATCACCATTTAAAAATTTGGTTCTTTATTTGTAAGGCATCTAAGCTTTACAAATCCTGCTCACGCTGAAACAAAATTAGGCTTGCACACATGCTTATGTTCTGGCACAATGGTACCGTGAAACGGTTCTACATTCATTATTTTTAGTACCGGTGTCCTTTTTTCATTCATTTTGTTGACTTCAAAATAGTTCCCAGATGGTTACAATAAATAATCTCTTGCATATGGATACATTGTGACAAGATCTTGCTTTGTATCATTTTAGGAATCAAAACGTCTGAGGTTAAGAGCCACTTGGTCAAATAGGCTCAGAGATTTTTAAAAACTCATCAAAAGCTAAACAAATTCGTATGTAAATTTGGATTTTCTAGCGGGTTAAGTATGCAGTTATTTCATTTCGTGAAATTTCTTTGAAAAAAAATAGGTTTCGCATTTTGTATTTTAAAAACCTCGTGAAAAAGCTTTAAATTGTTATAAATTATTTATTTATTTATTTATTTATTTATTACATATTTATTATGCACGTAACGTAGCTTATAATATTCAGATTCATTTTTTTTTCTCATTATCTATAACCGTTGATGTCTTGGCCATCTTTCAAATAATTATGGTTATGAGTTAAATTTCCCAAACATGAAAAAAACGCACCCTAAAAATTTTAATATTTATTGATGTATTCAATCAGTGGGCTATTTTTTATGAATAAAAAGATATCTGTGTTAGGTAGGTGTATGACACTTTAAAATCAACAAATAAACTGAGTTATATACAGGTTATTTTAATATATTATAGATATATACAAAATTTTCCGTTCTGCTTGATAGACTAAAAAGCAATGTAAATATGTTTTGTTTGTTTTAAATGTTATTTTGACATAAATTCATATATATATATATATATATATATATATATATATATATATATATATATATATATATATATATATATATATATAACTTATCGACAATCCATGTCAAGTAGGCGTGAATTCTCTGTCAATACTCGTAAACGTGGACTAATTAGTGATTTAAACTTAAATAATTAGGCAATGCCAAACAAAGCCGGTTAAGAAGTTTTTTAGATATTAATACTCAATGCAGTTTACATATAATACACATTGTTGAACGATTTGACGTCGTCGCTTAGTGTTTTTTAAAATATGCGGTCAATTTGCTTTTGAAACAGGATTTAAAAATTCCGGTACGGTGACATTCAATCTATTGGGAAAGATTTAAAGCAAAAAAAAGTCTTACCTTACTGAGAAATAATTGATTTTGTTGTTGTGCCAAGAACTGTATATATTACATGGATTTTGAACTGTGGTAGTCTGGAATAAATTTGAAGGAAAACGTTATTTTTTTTTTCAAAATTATATTTTTAAAACATGACGGCTAAATCCTTGATTAACAGTAGAAAAAGTTATAGCTGTGAATGTTTGCTATCGGATAGAAAGGATAGATACCGAACGAATAACAAGTAAGTAATGCTATTATTTAGATGTATGTTGTAAAAGGCATAACGACTTTTTTCTGTATGTTCAAAACACAATTGTGTACATGTGCAACTTTTGAATGCTTTTTTATATATATAAAAAAATCGAAAGTTGCTCTTGTAACTCTTGTTGGTTTATGGCTTTAAAGATTAAATGTTTTGCGTAATGTTGGATCATTATTGTACACTGGTTGTAAATTAAGTGAGATCGTTAAGGGTCCCAGTCATAAAAACGAGAATATTTGAGGATATTGTTGTTAAGATATTGCAAGAATGTATTGAAAGCACAAACATACGGCGGCCATCAGGCGCCATACTTTTCGAATTGGCGCATCAAAATCAAACATAAAGGGTAGCTATTGATAGTAAATACTAGTATATATGCAAGATAATTAAAATAAATAAATAAATAAATGGTTGAAAAGGTCTTGAACATTTTAAAGATAGGTTTCACTTTTGTTTTATTTTAAAAAAGCACCCGCTTTTTCATGTAGGTTGTCATATTTTGATATCATATTTTAATTAACTAGGCATACTATCAACGCTTTTTTTTTTTTTTTTTTTTTTTTTTTTGATTTCTCATTTGATTAAGAAATTAAAAATAATTGAAAAATAACAATATAGTTTTAAAAAAATCCGAATACGACATTAATCTGTTTGATATTACCTTTAAGAAGAAGCATTTTTGTAAGCTTTACCAACAAGAAGATTAATTAAAACATTGATTTATATTATTTTAAGATCATTAATTTATATCAGATGGTCTATTAAATTTAAAACATTGTTACTGATTGATAATCATGACATTCGATCTTATTGCCCGTAGGAAGTGTCACCCTCACCTAGAGTACAGGTTGTTTTCGATCCAGTATATACATCTCAGATTGTGTTTTAAATCAAATCCGTTACCAAAAAAAAAAAAAAAAAAAAAAAAAAAAAAAATTATAATCATAATAGTTATAATAATTAATTCTTTTTCATCGAGTATATTTTCTGAATATTTCATTCAGAAAATTAAAAAAATTTTAATATGACAACAAACCTACCAAACATCTACTGAACATTGTCGTTCGTTGCTTTTGTTGAATAATGCGATAGGCAATCATGATTTTTTTAAATGAGCCAAAACTATCTGTATTTTTTTTAAATTTTGAAATATATTAACATGATGAATAAAATAACGAATTGAAAAAAAATAAAAGAAAAGCTGTCTTAATATGTCATGAAAGAAATTTATTTATGATTAACAGTGTAGTGCTAGATACCTTGTTTCCACACACACACACAGCTGACTGCGTTTCAGACGACATTCCTTTGGTTAATTTGTTGTTTTTTTTAATTACGTCAATAAAAACCGTTTCAGAATTTAATAACCTATAATTTGGTAAATTTAAGACATCATAAATAAAGTCGCTCATGAATAATTTATTATTTCAGTTTTTGTGATCAATATGCAGAGCTTGAATATCGTGTTGTATACTTTGTATAAATAATTACGTAAATACATGATGAATAAATAATTACGTAATGCATCTACAAAAATACTCTTTTAAAGCACATTATAATTACATGCGCTTAATCATAATCAGTAGTTTCTGATCACTACATATATCATTCAATACACAATTAGTGATCAATATCTGTTAAATCATGTGCTTTTAATTATACTTAACAGCCGAATAATGAAACAAGAAGTCGGACAAACAGCGACACAGGGACCTCAAATAATCCGTAAGTATTGCATGGTTTTAAAGAATGTAAATTTCCATAAATCTTTTCCTTTTTATAAATGATTTGAATTTTAAATCCTTTTGTAATCCGGTTAAGGTATTTCCGAGCATACTGGTTTAGTTTTATTAACCTAGTTGGACTCATTTGAAATATACATAGGTCTCTAGTAGCCCCTGGAAAACTTTCAAATGTATGTTTAAAAAGACTAGGCTTGCACACATGGCAAGAAGAAACAGTATATTTTTGGTCAATATATTAATATTCAGGTTTTAGTTAAAAAAAAAAAAGGGGAGGGGGGTTAAAGTTAATATACATTTGCTTTAATAATTAATTTTGTTAAATGATCGGATTTGGTTTTTTGTAAAAAGTGCAATAAAGTGCAATCTCTTTTTTTATCCTACTTCTGTCAAAAATGGTCTATCTGTCATTAAAATTAATTTAAATGTGTCCTTTTTATATATATTAACTAACACAAACGTCTTACCTAGCATACGAAAATAAAGTTACCTGTTAATGTAAAATATCATACATATGCCAAGTGAGACTGCAAGGTGAATACAAATGTGGTGCTCGGAAGGTTTTGCGATATCTGTTTGGGGTTCTTCAGAAGAGACCTTATAAACCAACCCCCCATGTCACGACAGGCATGGCACTTTAAAGACCCCCCCTGCACATTGCCCTGAGCGCACTGCAAAGATGAAATATATTTTGCCACTTCGCCCATAGTTGACGACGTCTCGGAATGAAATATTCTTGACTGAGACGTAAAACCCCATTAAATCAACCAATCATAACTGTTTAAATAAATCAGAGTGGAGTATAGAAATGGTATTGAACTTATATCGAGTCGATGAGTTCTGAGACGGTGGAGGAAACCGGACTACTGAGAGAAAACCACTAACCTTCGGCGAGCGAAATGTCAAGCTTTCTGCCTGTGTAGGATAAAAGCTAGGTAGTGAGAGGCTCTGTGATCCGTAAGCGCGCTTTATAGGCAAATCGGCCACCGAGGCCACTCAAATGAATCAGAATTAGGCTGGGGAAAACACATTCAGTGTTATCTGCACGTTTCCTAAGTCATCGTTAAGTCACTTTAAATTAATTTAAATTAAGCTTTTAATTAAATTTTAATTGAAGACTTTAATTTTTTTAACTTCAGATACGAGGTATCTATTTTTCTTTATATTGCTTATTTCGAAGCAACCACGAGTAGACAAAAACATTTAAGAGATAATATAAATCATTTTAAATCTGATATGACCGGTACCATACATGTATTTGAATATTTAAAGTTTGTAATTGGGATCAGATCAACGAATTTTTTTAAAAAAGATTTTTATTTAATGACTAACATTCTTAAATTGAATGCAAAACGTAATCGGATTTCATTTCCGTTGTGGTTATAAAGATTTTTTGTAAGATACTGTCTACCACTGGTTTCAAATAATCCGTATATCATTAAATGAACTGACTTTGCTTTTCAAGAAATTCATTTCAGTTCTGTCATGTAATTTTAGTGCATAATTTGTTATGAATCAAAATTTTGCTCATAGTTCACATCTGTTGACTGAAAGTTACACACAGCTCAAATATCATGGTACGTCGTATACAAAAGCCAGAGCATATTGCAACCAAATCACATGATACCAAATGTCATCTTCATAGACTCGGTGGCATGATATTAATCGGGGGAATGGTATGCTTGTCCGTAGTACACTGACTTAGTGAGCTACACTTGTAGTTCTTTAACAAAAAGTCGCCCCAACGCGCGCTAGTAGGCGGCAGACCACACTAGCTAAACACTTGCGCATTTCACAGACAAATCCTTAGAGATCTATAAAACTCTCGTAGTAAATACCTGAAAAATTGTTGAAACCACATCACAACCAACCTTAAGTAATGCTTTTCTTCTTCGTTATTTCCCCCTTTTTTCTTTCTTTCTTTTTTTTCTTTTCTTTTTTTTTGTTAAACATTTAGTCGTTCTTCCCCTTTTCACTCACTTTGAGGCACACCTGTGTATTCATTAAACAAAATATAATCGTTTGGTCTAAAGCGCGAATCCCAGAGATGAGGAATTTTGTCAATTCACCAGCTGAAGGTATATGGTTTTTCCCAGGCATCCTGGTTTTCTCCACCATCCCTAAACTAACAGGCTTGATGTAAGTGAAATAATGTATCTAGGTAAAAAAAAACCTTTACACCACTAGAATCAGATATAAAAATATAAGAAAATATAAAAAATCTCTATTGTATAAGATTTTATTCATGAAATCTTTGTAATTAAAATTACTTTATTTTTATTTTTCAGACACACCAAACAGACATCTGAATTTGTCATTAGACATTCCACAGGATGGAAATATCAGTATGTTTACACCAGATCAAATGGCAACATTTTTACGTCTCATGAATATTGATGAGCTTATAGTTCAGAGATTGCATAAAAAGGAACTTGATGGGAAAAAATTCTCAAAGTTGAAGAACTCAGTGTTAGATGATATTGGAATGAAAAATCCGGTAATCTGTTATTTCAGAGACAAGAGTAAAGGCAAAAGCCAATCATCTTTTTGGTTATAAAATTTTCACTTATGTACATATTTCAATTTTTTAAAAGTATGGCTATGGAAATTTTCTGAAAACTTTAACATTTTTCGCAACAGAAGTCTGTGCAGGCTTTGTTTGTAAGCATACAAACAAAAATAGTTTTGAGGATTTTTTTAAAAACAAAATAAAACGATGCACTATTATAATTGAGTATTAGAAACCATAACGCTTATTCAAGCAAAGACTGAAGATTGCTATGTCACTGCATTTTTGGTGCATATTTGAATTATCTGTAGTTACGAACAAGTAGACAGTGGACGATAATTTTTTTGTAAAAAGTGCTAATATAAGAGAGAGAGAGAGAGAGAGAGAGAGAGAGAGAGAGAGAGAGAGAGAGAGAGAGAGAGATGACATCGGATATCACATCGCGAGTTTTTGTTTATTAATTAATTTATTTATTTTTTTTGTTACTGATTATTGATTTGTTTTTTGCTTATGTCATTACACGTACAGGTACCCGAAACGAGAGAGAGAGAGAGAGAGAGAGAGAGAGAGAGAGAGAGAGAGAGGAGAGAGAGAGAGAGAGACTTACTATAGCAACCACCTCAATAAAATTTCAGACAACCTGTTGATTCAGAACTCTTTTGAACACCTTTATCAGATTAAGACCATCTGTCTGTAAATATCTGTTTGTTAATAGCTCTAATAGATAATGGAAGGCTTAAGACGGTGTGTGTGTGTGTGTGTGTGTGTGTGTGTGTGTGTGTGTGTGTGTGTGTGTGTGATACAATATGTCAAATCATGCATTATTTGATAACTTGGCAAAACAACCAAGTGCATTATACAAACAACTGATATTTTAATTGCAGCTTATGAACATTGAATATTAAAGATATTAAGAAATGTATCAAATGTGCTATAATTTTTAAATTTACGTTTAAATGTATCAACATGATATATATATATATATGATATATCAGAAAATATACCATTTAGCAAAATTTTCAGTCGTCTTTATTTTTGAAATTTATTTAAAACTAAGGTCTGTTCCCTCCTGCAAAACATTCCTTAGCTGGATTTTGATTCACATATTTTTGGAACTTTAGATTCATTAATTTGCAACTGTTTGGCGTATGTTTTTTAATCTATCAAATTTTGCGGCCCCTAGTGTCACTGATGAGGAATGATTTTCCGAAATGTGCACATCTGGTACATCAAAATTTAGCAGGTATTTGTTATATATATATATATGTATATATATGTATGTATGCATAAAATTGGGACATCTAACTCACCCTAACTTGCTACCTTACAACATTATTTATAATGTTACAAAGTTTGTATTTCATAAAATGAATGTGATAAATTAAAAGTTATGTATATATTTTGCATATTTTTGTTTTCTTGTTGTTTGCAATGATTTTGCCCTGCGTTTTTTCTGTTCAAAATTGAAACAAGACATAATGCGGCTGTTCAATTTGCCTCCTTATGACGTCAAACTATGCTTTGTTATGCTATTACTTCTCGTTTTGATATAGAGAGGGAAAAATTCTTAGAACATAATTAGCACACTAAGGAGTATTTTTTTAAACAATATAAGTAATTATTGGATAACAGCCATCGTTTTGTTGTTAAAACTCTTTGAAAACAAAACCAAGTAATGATCAATCCATTGACGGTTTTTTTTTTGTTTTTTTTTTTTGGGGTGGGGGGGGGGGGGGAATTGAATCTTATCGCCGTATAATAACCTTTTATTTTATTTAAAAACACAGAAAGCTTAATTGATTGTTTGCTATATTAAAGGTTTAGAGTTATAATCAAATTGTAGAAAACGTCTGTTTTGGGTGTCTTTTTGATATAGGGAGGGGTTATTTGGTCCTCACTTTGGTGCTTCAGTATAAGAATCATGGGATATCATTTTGTCAAAAATAAAATCCGGACAACTTACGGGCAAGTGTCAACCCAAAGTCGGAGTATTACAACCAGTCCTAATTACGATGTGTTTATCTGATATGGTATTTAACATAGCACTTTTCAAGCTAGACTCCGCGGATCTCTTTTTATCACTAAATGCTTTTAATGACATTAAATGTTAAAGACGAGATTGTCACCGCTTTGATGGCATTGCCATAAGGCGTAAACATTTAAAACGGGAGGTCGTAAGTTCAAACCGGCTTGGGTCATACATAAGACTTTAAAATAGAAATACTGCTTTCTTGCCTGACGTTGGGCATTAGTAGAAAAAAGTATCGACAGGTTCACCTAGTTTCTAGATAATGTGACTGGGGAAGTTTGCTTGTCTGTTGCGTACTGAAACGCTGAGCTAGAACCTTGAAGTCTTTTTAAGTGCGCGCTAGTATAAGGCAGACCACACTCGTATATTTCATGATTTCTACATACTTGTAGCCGAAAAAACTGATGCAACAGCCCAACAACAACAACAATTACAACAACAACATTAGCAGCAATCAATCACATCATCATCATCAACAA
>CM056598.1:17643283-17773283 GCA_029721355.1 Tegillarca granosa | reverse complement strand
ATCATCGCAAATCAAGCGTTAAAAACTTGACCGATCAACGATTAATGATAAATGAGGGTTAAATTGTCAGAAATTATAATACGTATGATTAATGAAGAAATATTTCTGTTACATACATGTTGTTGTTGTTGTTGTTCTTCTTCTTCTTCTTCTTCGTAAGATAAGACCAAGATATTTGGTTAAGGGAGTTAACTCGTGCTTATGAAATTTATTAGCTTATCTTGCGGCTAAGAATTGTATGAAAATAAAATCAGGATAAAAAAAAATTAATATAAAATAAAAACATTTAAATAAATAGATAAATAAATAAATAAATAAATAATAAATAAATGTTAACATGCTTGCATAGACGTTGTTTGCCATACAAAGAACGTTGCCGCAAAAGCAAGAGATGTTTACCCTTTCGAAGAGCCCAGTCTTACATTCGCATTTATAAAATTTGCGCGATGCAGTAATTGCGCATGATTTGTTAATTGACTTCCGGTAATTTATTTAATCAAATAAAAATCTTAAAATTAATAACTATTTTTGACATTTGATCAATAAAAACAGAAAAAACTAATTAAGACAGTCGGTTAAACAAGCGGACTAAATTTTATCGACAAAATGACATTGATTTTCTGAAGACTTTTTAACTGTGTCCTTAAGCATTTGATACTCCAGGTACAATTTACTGATTATATATTTGTCGATTTTTGAACTAAAATAATATTTAGTTCATAAAGAGTAAAGTGAAATAATGGAGATTTGCGCCTTAGTCAAGATGCTTTTTTCCATAACGCTGTCGTAAGTTTGGACATTATAGAGGAAACCTTAATGTCCGCAGACGTGCACTGATCTTTGGCAAGCGAAATGATAACCTAAGATCAGGTTCCAGTACTTGATTTTTCGAACCTAGACAGGGAGTAAATAATCTATAAGGAGCGCATTAGACCACACACACACACACACACACACACACACACACACACACACACACACACACAGAGTTATTGAACTTGTTTTGAGCATTTGATATATGTAAATTAACCTTTGCATGGGATCTGTAGAAACCTGTCCCTAATGACGCCTCGTTGAATTACCAGGAAATTCAGATTCTGATATAATTGCTTCCGTTGGCGTTCCAACCAACTGTCATCGTGTTTGTTGTATCCTCTAAAATACGGTGTTTATAAATGTGTCGAAATGTCACAAATTTTGTGATATATCCAAGTAACTTTAGCAACCAGTAATTGATGCTAAGAAAATGATATGAAACAGTTTCCCCCTTTACATTCCTCTTTATTATTTACGCTGTAGGGATTGTGCAGTTAGGTTTTTTTATCAAGCCACGCCTTGTTTTACTTAAAATATTCATATATTTCCAGTGGTTAGAGAATTCAGATCAAATTCTTTGGTGTTGATGTTTGCCGACATTTTCTTCCATTTTTAATACAAGACTTTCTGACCTCGCAAATCTCTCACATTCAAATATTCACATAAAAACATATTAACACATCAATCACCTATCGATCAAGTTTACAACATATATATTTTCAGTCTGAAGCGAAATGAGTTCGGTGCCCCTTCTCAGAAAATCACGGTTTTTTTTTAAATATAGAAATCGTTCAGACCATTTACACAACCGCCAGACATAAAAGTGAGATGGTCAGAGGAAAATTCGGACTACCGGCATCAAGTAGCGACTGGTTCACCTAGTGGCGGGATAAAGTGATTGGGAATGGTATGCTTGTCTGTGGCGTACTGACTTGGTGAGTTAGCATCTGTACAAGACTTCAGAGTGCGCGTTAGTACTAGGCAGACCAAAATACATGCTTGCATATCTCACTTGTTCGTAGATTTATCCTTAAAGATGAATAAACTTCCTGATGTGATGTTTAAAAAAAACTTGACAACCAATTAACCTAAAAATAAACCATGAAGAGATACCTTTGTAGTGTTTTTGTCATGTTATAAATTTTTGAATTTTCTGAATGAAAATTCAAAAAATCTATTATATGACATTTTATTTAAGAACCATGACCAAATAAGCCTAACTGTTCTAACGAATATTCTTTAATTCGTTTGAAGGAATTTTTTTTCATTTGACATTTCCACACCGCCAGACCGCGGCATATGCGAAAACATGCGGTTATACGTGTTCATTAAATAAATGACATGTCACAAATTTCGTCATAACCAAAGTGCTAATTGAAATACATTCTTGATACGTAACAAATATCGTCATATCAAAGGAATTTTTAGTTCATCTCAGTATGGATTCTGATCAAGAAGTGATTTTAGTCACGTCCTTTCGATATGTAAAACTGCAATGTAATATAGAGGATTGATTTGTTAGTTTGTTGGTTGGTTAGATAAACAATTTTTCCGCTATTCATTACAAGAGGTTTATGATTAATCTCGGTGATTTTTTTTAACACGAGTGTATGTGGCACATGAGTTTTGTCTGTGTTTATAATCTGCATTGTACTAGTCGCGTTTTTATAGTGCTAGTTCACTCGTCCACAACGACGTCGCAGATAAGCTTTGCAGACCACATTCTGATGGTTACCGAGCCAACAAATGAAGGGCTACGACAATAAAAAAAACCTTTTTCACTTGCAGTTGACCGGCGTCAAACCCCCAGCGATGAGACGCATTGAGCTTAAAGATGGACGCCTTAACCATATTGACACCTAGTTCCCTTGTATATTACAGAGGAAAAGAATCTGCTACATCAAAATGTGTTTTTTACAATAAGTAAATAAATAAAGTCGAGTGGTGTTCTAAGCTCCAGGCAAGATTCTTTCACTTATTTTCGAGGCAGTCAATTTATGAAAGGTAGAGAAAACCGGAATACCCAGAGGAAACCGCTGACCTTCGGGAGGCAAACTGGCAAACTTTCTCACACTAGGATCAACCTAAGTAGGATTCATGCCTAGGCGGTTAAAGGCGTTAACGTTGTTTCTGTTTAGACAACGAGGCGCAACACACACACACACACACACACACACACACACACACACACACACACACACACACCACTTATATAAAGAGTTATTTGTTGAACTAGTTTTGAGTATTTGAATTTCTAATAAATCTTTGCATGAGATCTTGACACCTGTCCCATGACACGTGTCCCTAAAACACCTGTTGGTTTTCCAAGATATCCAAACCCTGATCTGATATTATTGCTTCTGTTTCAGTTAAGTGTTATAAACTTGTTTATAAACAAGTTCAACTTTGAAAATATGATGCTTAGTAAAATGTTTAACAAAATTTGTCATATCTTAATATTTTAACAAATTATTACGGACGCTTAAGAAATGATGAGAAACAGATTCTTTTATAAATGAAATTCTTGCTGTATAAATATGTCCACACGACTTAACAAGACCAAATGAAAAAAAAAATCATTTAAACGAATGACTTACCATGAACAGCCACTGATCATTTATAAATCTCCGGTCTGCTAGGCGCTAATGCGATTTTGCAGTAAGAGCTATTACGGTCGCATGCGACATTTTGTTTAGTCAATATGTACATGAGCGACACTATATATGTCATGTGCAGGATTTTGAATTTTTACAAAAAGAAATATTCAAAATTCTGCACATGACATGTACATTCAAAGGGTTCTTTATTGTGCTTCACCCACCTTGATGCGGGAACTCAGTTTTTGAGGTCTTTCATAAAAACGACAAAAATGCCGAATGGGTAGGAAAAAGTCATTGATTACACAATTTTAAATCTTGCGTCAAATCTGGCCAAAATAAATAAATAAATTAGACTTTTCCAGGAAAAAATTGTAAGACCGAGGTCCCGAATTAAGGGTGGCGTGATAAAGTTAAGTCATTGCGCAATGCCGTCAGCGAATATTACAGCTAAAACTTTCTTCATCTTCATCTGTAGCTGGTAACGTTTTGATATAAGTGCAATATTATGAACTGCGATGTTTTAAACCTATTTACGAAACAATTATAGGGATAACGGTAAACTAATATTAAGTAAAAATAAAATCCGTGAACATGGCCAAATTAGCGAAATTGTTCCGACGAAAAAAAAAAAAAAAAAAAAAAAAAAAAAAAAAAAAAAAAAAACAAAAAAAAACGGATAAACTAAATCGTCCAGATGAATTAGTCAATAATTCAAACGAATCACTAAATTGTTTAAACAAATAATTAACTTTAGTTGGCCTTACCACGTGTTCAAAAACATGATGTTATTTTAAACTATTTTTATGTTGAAATGTCACAAATAACGCAGTGAAATGTATTTTCCGCGTTTCAACCAATGGCGTGAAAATAATGTATGTGCGTTATGTGCCATTAGGGGTGACCGTTTAAATGAACCAATGGTTGTCCGTGTTTAGAAAACACGTGATATAAGATTAAGAATACTGCAGGAAATCGGAGTGCCCGGAGAAGCCACTGACTATTCCAAAAGAAAACCGACAAACTTTCTTGCAGTAAGATCTATCGGAGTTGAATTCCAACTAAAGACGTGAGAGACACTGTGATCCGTAATCGCGCGCTTTAGACCACGTGATCACCGAGGCTTCTACGCGACCGAGAGAGGACAAAGGTATATGAGTATTAATGGAACTCGCCAGCGTACATCGTGATCAATACCTCTTAGCGTTCGTGTGGAATGAAATGGATAACGTACACGTCAAATATTCCCCAAAAAACGTCATTATTACGGGAAAACTTCACTTTATGCGATTCCATTGCAAATAGAGATAATTGCCCCGCACAAACGCTAATAGGTATCACGGGGGGTGGGGTGGGGTGGGATGGGGGTTCTGGAGAATTCCTTTACAGTGGTTTTATTTGATGACTATGTATTGACAAGGATGTTATTAGAAATAAGTTATAGGTTTGAAGAGTCGGTCAATAACCAACTTCCCATTAGAATGTTTAAATGACAGATAAGGTTGTGCCGAACAATATGAATCTGGACCGTTTTAATTATTTTACATAAAAAACAGAGAAATGAACGATTTATTTTTAATTCAGATTAAAGACAAGAAATAAACATCTACTATTATTTCTATTACTTTTTTTTTATATCTACCCTCGAATAAGATAAATTAATGCTAGTGTCATGTGGAACTATTGAATTTTTATGAAATAATATTCAAATTTAGCACATGGCACTAGGTCTTGTTTGTATTGAAAGTACTTTGCATGCAAGATGTCTTTACAGATACTCGCAGTTCTAAATTAAGTTACCGTGATGGCCGGCGAATAGAATGGTATCTTTTTTAAAAAAGAAACGTCAATCCATTAACCACGCCAGCATATAACATGTACACTAGATCGAAAAGTCAACGTTGTTCAATTTGCAATGCACTATAACCTCAACATAAATTACTGATGTGGTCCAAAAACAACATTGAAAAGTGAAAACAAAACTTTTCTGATATATTCGAGAAAGTGGGCGTATCTTAGTTGGTAGCTTGCTTGTCAATATAAAGAGGGGTCTTATTTGATCAAGGACCAGATTCGATTCAATACCGATCACATTACGCCTCAATATAGTGAAAGACTATCAACTGGGCGAAAAATATCGTTTAGCTTTTCAACTCCGATAATACATTATACCATTCTCTGCTCGATTTCCCTTACATGTGACCGAATATTCAATATGGCGTCCAGTTAGAATACGGCGCTTTTGAATAATAAATACAAATGCAGTCCTCGTAGGTAGCTTAATTGGTAGACAACATTTATCAATGGTAAGAAACTTCCGATCAGGTTCATTACTCGTCTTTTCTTCTTCTTCTTTTGTTATATCTCCAGGCAAAGCAGTCATGTCCGTAACCAGGTAACTTTGTTACCTAACCTGCGCACCTGTTGATCACAAACCCTTCGCCGCTTAAGATCCAATACAACTTGGGAAGATAATAAATGTAGTTTTTTTTTAATTTTTCTCCAAGAACACCGGTTTCCTTCACCATTCCAGAACCAAATAACTCGATTTAAAAGACAGAATACCACTTCGCTCCAATCAAACCACTAGATGCTAACAAAAAACAACCAAATTATGAACTTCATACAATTTGTACGGTATGTGTCAATATTTAATAGGTGGCCTCGTTGACCCGAGTGTTCAAAGGCGTGCGCTTATGGATTGCAGCGCCTCTTCACCGCCTGCATTAGAATTCCTCTTGTGATAGATCCCAGTATGAGTAAGTTTGTCAATTCGCTTACCGAAGGTGGTGTTTTTTTCCGGGCACTCCGGTTCCCTCCAGCATCCCCAAACTGGCTGCCTCGATAAAAATGAAAAAAATTGACTTGACGTAAAAAATTACCCCACCGTCAATATCAAATAAATCGTTAAATTGAGTTGTATATTTCCAATCAAGTGTAGAAAAAAATATCAAGACTGTTGTCTTTTGAAACGGAACTTGTTGGTTGAATGCTGTTTTACGTCCCGTCAGCGAATTTTATTGCGACAAGGCCGTTTTCCTTCTTAATCTCAAGGATTAATTTACAAGTTCATGTGGTATATAAATTTTGTGCTTGTGTATCTGGTCTGCTTTTTATTAGTGCTCACTTAAGCTTCTCTTTATAAGGCTTGTACAATTATCCATTTTGCAGACAAACATTGCTGAGAACTCAATCAGTTATACTGGTGCCATAGTTCGAATTTCTTTTGACCCTTACACACTTTATGTCTGACGGCTGTGTGTAGGGTCAAAACAATGTCTATTTCAAAAACCCGGGATGTCACTTAGTCTTGTTTTGAAAATGGAAGTAGAGGTCGGCTAACATCAACATCAAAGAAATTGATCAAACTTCTCAAACCAGTGGCGATGAAGTCTGGAAAAATATAAATATTTTGGAAGAACAATCATTCATCGATCGATCGGGGCTAGTACTGAACTTTTCTACAATACCACTAATGTTTTGGTCTGAAGCGAAATAAAGCGACACTCTTACCGACACCAAGTTGGTATAGGAAAATCCCGGGTTTTTTTGATAAATTGTTCTAACCCTTCACACAACCGCTGTCAGGTTGTCAGGCATAAAGTGTGTTAGGGGAAATTCGGCCGCTACTGATACGACTCAACCAGTACGACCTCAAGGAAAATAGTTTTTATTACTTTGGACTATTACAAGTCGAGTATTACCAAGGATCAGGATTCCTTAAAGCTGCATTAAGTTTTTCATTTTTCTGATTTTTTTTGATTTTCTAAAAAAATATTTTTTAAAAAAAATAGATATCTTCTAACCACGATCCATGAGATTCATTTTCAAAATTTCATTTCATTTAGCTGTAAATACACGGAATCCTCTGACCGGTTGGTCAGTGTTTTACGATGGTAATTAAGAGCTTGGAGCATGCGCACGAATGTACGGAAAAACCCTAGAATCGAAGGAGAAACATGACAGATTGCATTAATTGTCCTTCGTTAATATCCAGATGTATTTGAAATGGTGTTATGTATCCCTTACTATGTCACAAATTACAAATTCAACGAAGTTCTGTGTTTAAGTTAATCGTATTTCACCGTTTTGAAAGTTGTGTTTAAATGACCCGGGTTTTGATGACGTAACTATGTTCTAATATTACATCCCAAATACTGCATCTCGGTAGCTAAATACTGTAATTTCTGTTTTTATTCGAGCTTTTATCGTTGAACCAAATGTAACATTGTTCATTAGGAACATCATTAGTTAGATTAGTACCGTTTTAATTTTTTCTTTGGAAAACTTAATGCAGCTTTAAGTAAAAGATAAAATTTGCGTTGGGTCGGGACTGATAAGCTTAATTTTTATCTCGCTAGTATTAGGAAGGTCCCAGTTTAGAGTCCCGATTTATCCGATGTACGTCTTTCCTCTCCTTTTTAATTTCGGGCTCTTCCCGTAAGTTTTCTAGAAAGTTGCCGAACCATGGTTTTGTTCGACTGTTGAAACTTTTAATAGGTAATCTAAAAAGAAAAGATCGGGCTTGATAGGTGACCGGTCGGCTCAGTCGGTAGAGCGTCCGGGTTTCCGGATTCGAGTCCCGGTTCGGTCGTTGCGTTCACTCCTTTCATATTACAAATACTTGAAAATCGTTCAAACGAAATATGGATTAAAATATGAAAATAGATTTTGAAAAGAATGGAATTTTTTATTTAAGTTCTCCAACAAATACTACCGCCTACGGTATCATCCAGTCATCGCATTATTTTGGTAATATACAATATATGACCAATATCCACGAGTCACGCATGCTTTAACAGGAACAAAAATTAACTAAACAATTTAGGTCTGATCATAATGTAGGTATATACACATATGAGTGCACAGGTGGAACATATACTTTTACACTATACTGAAACATGGCGGACGAAAACGTCCACGGGCGAAGTATGGTGAATGGAGATTCTAAACAAAACGGAGTGATTACAAATGGACACTGTAGTTCTGATGATAACGATAGAAAAAGTGAAGCTTCGTCCACTACATCGTCTACCAGAAACCTAGCTAATGAACTCAGGTATATAACTATTATTATTATTATTATTATTGAGATAATGATAGTCCCATCAAAGGATAATTGAGACAAGTGTGTAATTTTATACACGCACATGCATTACATTTAGAGAGAGAGATATTTGAAAACGACTTGAAATTTTCATTCACTTCCGATATGATAATTTTACATTTTTCTGTTCATGTATATGAAAATTGAAAAACTATCTATTTCTCCCAAAATCTTGGCTGTTATTTCACACACACACACACACACACACACACACACACACGCACACACAGAGAGAGAGAGAGAGAGAGAGAGAGAGAGAGGAGAGAGAGAGAGAGAGAGAGAAAATTTATATTCACAAGAGAGGTCGAGTAAATTATTTAAATAAGTAGCACTTTTGGGTATTCTTAATTATCGAAGTATCATATTCACGCCTTTTTATGTCATGAATTACACCCTGGTCATTTATTAGACGGATCGATCTAGTGACCTTTTCCTTAAACATTTAGAAAACATTGAAACTCTCTAAATTGTATTTTATTTCTTTTTGTCAGTTTAGTACTAAGTATTGAAATAGTCTCTGTTTTATTAAGGCTGAGCTAGCCGGCTTTATAAACTCATTTATAAGACGTGATCCTGTGTATAAATATATCTAAAATAATTTCTATCATGAATTTACGCTAAGTAAACTTTTAAAGTGTTTGTCCATACATTGGCAAAATAATTGATGTATACATGTATAATTATCCAAATCAAACCAAACCTTTTTCTAAGGAATCGATCTTCTATACCGTGTACAATATTATAAAAATTGTTCTACAATAGATGTATTAGTTCATAAGGTATTGCTTTAAAACACTTTTATGAAAATTAGTACTTGCCTGTAACATGATGTCTGTGTTTATTCTGAAAAAAGGAATAAATAAATAAATAAATAAATAGATAAATAAATAAATAAATAAATAAAACAGATGGTCAGTACGAAAATATATGTAAAAAAATACGACTAATATATGTTTTTATATTGACATTAGCAAAATAAGAAAATAAATAAATAAATAAATAAATAAATAA
The DNA here is from genome assembly GCA_029721355.1 of Tegillarca granosa. NCBI lineage: Eukaryota > Metazoa > Mollusca > Bivalvia > Arcoida > Arcidae > Tegillarca > Tegillarca granosa. The sequence goes on along the minus strand of CM056598.1, from coordinate 17,763,752 downwards.
ATAAATAAATAAATAAATAAATAAAATCAAAAAGTGATATAATGGTGTCTTAAACAGTTGTTAACCGATCGCTTGGCCACCAAGGCACCAGAGAGAGAGAGAGAGAGAGAGAGAGAGAGAGAGAGAGAGAGAGAGAGTTATTTAATAACAAATTGATAAAAAGTTATTGTTAGTATTTTTTTAAAGTTCAGTGTTTATGATAATATCAGTTGTGTTTTTATTTTAACACGTCGATACGATAAAAATCGAAGATTGCGATCAAGCGAAAAACCGTATTTAGAAATCACCGAGTTTTTATTTAAAATTTTTGTATAGATTTTCAATAGCTTTATTTATCTATCGTTCTAGTTTCAAACAATGCCAGTGACTATGATATTTTTCACTATTTAAAGTTGTACGTTTTTAATATATCTTCATTGACGGTCCCTTGTTGTTTATGAGATACCCCCAAAACTTCACATTGTCAAGCAGTTAATACTGTACTTTTTAGTATTTAAATCTGGCCCCAGTTTTACAATCAATCAATCAATTCAATTCAAACTACTTTGTCAATTTTTTAAGACATTACACATTTAACACTGAATATCTAATTTATTTTCAAATTGTGTAGTGTAGGTTGTTGAACAAAACAAAACATTGTCTCATAAAACGTAAAATTTTAAAAATATTTATGAGAGAAAAATGAGAATATTTGAGTTGAGTGTACCTTTTTGTGAATTTAAAAAAGAGTCATAGATGTTAAAAACAGCTTTATTCTGACAATTTTCGTCTCTTATCTAAGAAAAAAAGTGGAAAGTACAAATTGAAGACCTTAGATAGATCCTGTTGAAAGCACAAACATGTTTCCTTTTTAAGAATGATTTCGGTTTGTCGAGAAGTCTGAAGCTCTAAAGTTTAAGAATCATAGTGCCTCTCAACGTATAGCTATAATTCACGCTTAGGGAACTCCGGTTTCCTTAAAAATCCCATAAATGACCGCCTAGATATGAGTGAAAAAATCCTGACAGGAGCAGTGAACACCATATCTCCACTCAACTCTGGGTACTCCGGTTTCCTTAAAAATCCCATAACTGATCGCCTCGATATGAGTGAAAAAATCCTGATAGGAACAGTGAACCCATTAGCTCCACTCAACTCTGGGTACTCCGGTTTTCTCAATCATCCCAAAAAATTCGGGGGACTCCGGCTTCTTCTAACATCTCAGGACTAAACGCCTCGTTATACTAGTGACTGAGAGAATCTTGACGGGGCGTTAAACACCACTACTCCACTCCTTTACAAAAAATAGCGAGAAATAATCGGAAAAAAGACAAAACAGAGTAATTTGTTAAAACAAAGTAAATTTAAAAATATCCATATTGCATATCTTTACTATTTCTTTTCATTGACCGTCACGACTGACTGATCAATAGAAATTATTTTTCTTATCTCAAAGTCCATTGGTGCAATCGATATTTTACCCCCTTTACTGGCTTTAGTAGAAGTATGATTAAGTCAATTATCTCTTTTTCCCATAAGCAGTTGTATTATAATACAATAATAACTTTTTAACCGTTTGACATTCGATATCTTAACGATTTTTTCTGTCATTCGTTAAGTATTTGTCTGTGAAAATGGCTTTTCAACTAATCAATCCTGGGCTAAGTGGATTTTGTAACATAAAAAAATAAGTCCTTAAGACGAATTAAACTTAATCATAAATTCAGGGTCATGATGATTTGTTGGCTAATTTCGATAAATATCGCAATTAAATAAAGAACTGAAAAATTAAAAATAATTACTGTGAGCGCTCCATAAATAAGCTAGTATGTCATACTTGGGATATCACAATCACGGATATTTGGACCTCTACTTTCCAGGTAAACGACCTGTATGCATAGGAAACTCGCGTACAAAAAACGTCATTTATATTCATTTCCTATAAAACATACACTCCTTCAATACAGATAAATAGACAAAAAACTCATTGAATATTGCGTATCGAAAAAAAAAATCTTTGACCCTTACAATCTTTTTTAAAAGAAAATGTCAATAACTTCTGGCCGTCATGTAAAAAGATTTTGTGTCAAATATGCACATTTCATTTGACTTTAAAAAGTGTAAATATTGTTACCGTTAATTTATACCCATGTCACGTGTTATTTTTTTAAATACTTTATTTTATAACAAATTTTAAAAATTAGAATATGCTATTGTGCATAGGAAATAAGCTTTTAAACCTTAACTCTAAACAATACCACCTCGGTGGCTCAGTGGTTGAGCGTCCGGCTCGAGAGGGGGAGGTTGTGAGTTCGAACCCCGACCGGATCATACATAAAACCTTAAGATTAAAGATATTGCTTCCACGACTGGCGGTCGCCATCAGGAGGATAGAGTATCGACTGGTTCACCCAGTGCTAGAATAATGGACGTAGGGAGTGGTATGCTTGTCTGCGGCATACCGACTTGTTGAACCAAAAAGTCGCCCTGAGTACTCGCTAGTGCAAGGCGGGCCATACTCGCACATCGCAAGCATACACAAAATTGTTTTAGGGTTAATCAAGAGAGATTAATTACCTTGCTTTCGTCGCAAATAGCTGAAATATTGCTAGTGCGACGTTAAACAACATTAAAACAACAGATTTTAGTTCAGTGTCATATACCATTTTTGAATTTAATCATAAAATACATTCAAAAATGGTATATGACAATATATATTCAAATATAGTATATGACAATATATTTTCATATACCATTTTTGAATGTATTTTATGATTAAATTCAAAAATGGTATATGACATCAGCATCGAAAGTACTCTTTGAGGGTCCCGAGTGTCATTCTGTTACTTGCAACATTGCATGAAAAGATTCTCGGAAAGAGCCCCTCATCTATCCAATTTTCATTTTATTATTATTATTATTATTGGCACACACACACACACACACACACACACACACACACACACACACACACACCATTGTAAATTGTTTTATTTATTCTATTGTACTATTATTATTGTTATTATTGAAGACCATTCCTCTCATCAACTTTGAATACAACATTATTTAGTAACTTCTTAAATCACGAAACTCAATTATGAAGAGACTGGTTAATATAAGAGTTTTACTCTTGTTCCAGAATCCTGGAACTTGTTATACTTGTAATGTATCGTACTATATTTATTTTTTGGAATAAAATACTGTTTATATCTATCCAATTTATTCTTTAAAAACCATTTTATTTGATATTAGTTAAATGCATCAGGTATTTTATTTTATAAATATACAAAAATATGCACTTTACGGTTCATCTATTAAAACTGGAAATGAAAAGAAGATATAATTTGATCAGTTGTTTAAACACATCCCTTTGTTTATTTCTTTAAGATGGAAATCATTTATTTGTGTTACAAAATACATGTAGTCTAATTTAAAGATATAAATCTTTTTCCTAAGATGTTCAAACCGTCAGAATTGTACTTATATAATAAACACATATTTTTTAATCTCAATTTATCTATCTTTTAATAAATTCTATTTGTTTGAATAGTATTAAAATGCAAAGAGGAGTAAAATGTTCTGAAATTGAACTTTACAGAGCTTGCTACAATATTAAATATCGCGTAAAGCCTTTACCATCTCCCGTTTGATTGGAGATGTCGTTCTAGCAGTCAAGAAATATTACAGTATCCTAATATCACATTGTTTTCAGGAAATTTTAAGTGGTTGAAAAGGATGAAAAGGTAAAACGTGTGAAACATTGATTACGCCAATATGTTATGTTGGCATGAAGTTGGTCTTGGCTTTCATGTCTTTATTTTAATCATAAACCATGCATCATTGAATAATATTTGATAAACCTAAAACGCTTCTGTTTTGAATAGTTTGTATGTTTGATCATACATCTAAAATTGTATTTATGCGTTGGTTTAATAATTTATGACCTTGCATGGTCCGCTTTAAAGAGCGGGAAGACGGGGGTTCGAACACGATAAGTCATTTTACACACTCGCACATCTGATGCATACCCAAACATTTTCTTAGATTAACCCGTAGAGATTCATAATTACGCCCCCGTCACAAATAGCTGAAACATTGCTGATGTGACGTTAAACAACATTTTTACCATCCAACCTTTAACTGTATCAATTATATAATTCCATTTTAAAACACTACACTGTTCTTGTATTACATTACGTGATAAATAACTTCACTATGTTCTCACTTGACTTAACTTGATGAATTGCACTGTGCAATACCTGTCAAATTTATCAGTAAAATGCACTTTGATGCACAGGTATTTAAGTGCAAGTTGACCATGTGATGGATAGTCGGAAATTTTGTCTGTTCCACGTGACTGATGAAACGGATCACTTTTCTCTGTCATCAATCTTTCTTTTTTAATTTTTTGCCAAAGCCAACTGATATTTTTGTTTGGCATAATAGGCTAGTTATTTTTTTCTGTAGGTTATTTACTCATCAGTCGTAAAGTTCAGTCTTTTGTTTCGTTTCGTCCATCATCTGTGGATAAATAGATGATATTAACTATCGTGTTTTGAAGAAAAGCATAAGAAAAATATTATATATTTATTACGCAATTTGAAATTTAATTTTTATTCGTTAAACGAATTAAACACCTTCCCACTTTGAGAATTAAGTATAGTTGTAGTTTTAATGCCTTTGTAGAACCCAACTGTTTAAGAAAAATAATAAAACAATAAATTTTAAAAATGATGGTAATATATATTTCTTTTTTATTTTAAACTACGTACGCAATCTTTCACATTTGATCTGTAAATATTTGCAGCATTTAGTCTCATCAATTTATATACCGGATTTCCAGGTTCTATCAGTGGGGTAATTTCAAAACTTTTCGACAGTTATAATTATTTTAACGCATTTGTTGGCTAGATATGATCGTCACCATCGCTAAATGATGACAAGAGCAAATACAATTGGGCAATAACAAAATAAAAACATTAAATTTTAATACAAGAACCTCTTCAAGCTGTTTTTATGTACTATAACAAGTGAAGATATTCTTGATAGACAGATATTAAAAAATCCAGAGGCGCATTAAACTTGCTATCCAAAATGACGAACTTTGTTTTAAAAAAATCCAGTTGAATAAAAATTCCTCGGTAGCTCAGTGCTAGCGTCCGCCTCTAGAGCGGAAGGTCATACATAATACTTCAAAATTTGAGATACTATTTCCTGTTTACTCGTCAGGCGCTCGGCATTGAGAAGACAGGGTATCGACTGGTGTATCATCGGTGCCAGAATAATGTGATTGCAGAATTGGTATGTTTGCCTGTGACATAATGACTCTGTGAGCCAGCACCTTAATAAAAAGTCGCCCTTTGTGCGCGCTAGTACAAGGCAGACCATACTACACATTCTCACTTCCATTAAATACAATAACGTGTTCTAAGACTAATCCTTACTTTTTTATCGCGAAAAGCTGAAAAAAATGCTGACGCGACGTTAAACAACATCGCATTCAACCAACTTAATGTATGAAGAAAAGACCACTTTATCGAATCTGAAAAAAAAGAACATAGAGAAATTCGTTTCTGATTAGACTTGTACGACCGATTTGCCCAATGGCGCATGTCAGTATACATGTGTGTATGTAAACACTGAAACAATGACACGATTTAATAAATCGGTCAGAACATTTCAACACTATTTGAATTACTACTGGACAGATATTTAATACCTCCCCTCACCCGGTAATTATCATTGTTAAGCATGCAATAATCGTCTTGATCTTTTTTTTTTTTTTTTTTTAAAAAAAGCTTCTTTAAAAGGTATTGAGTATAAAGTTTGAGGTCACCGGGGTACCTCAAACAAGTAGGCAGGTATGACGACATGTTTCGACACCTAACATTGTTGATTTAATATGACTGTGATAATAAACTCAACCCAGGATTACTATTACAGTTCGTTTGACTAATAGATAAATCGAAAAATGGAATTGTCATCTTTTAATACAAAATTTAATTAAAACGATTGTTAATTATTTTGGAAACTAGTAACTTTTTGTAAAGGCATGTCTATTAGAATATTGTAGGTATTGATATGACGATTATTTTGATCATTTTGATATATGGTTCAAGGTCATATGTCCAAAGGTCAAGGTCATAGTTGCATAAGACGACTTAAATTGGTAATTATCTTGTAAACTTTTAATATTTTGTAAAGGCATGTATATTAGAATATTGTAGGTATTGATATGACTGTGATTTTGATATATGGTTTAAGGTCATAGGTTAAAAGGACATAGTTGCCTAAGTATACAAAAATGGTAAATGGTTTTGAAATTATTCATTGTTAATACTTGGTTATCAGCTATTCTGAAATGAAATGTGACTAGATATTTCTGATTGACTATTGTGGCAGTTCCAAACTTGAAAACTTGGAAAGCTTCTGTAATTAATATATTGTCAATTGCATTTTGCAAACAATTTGGACATATTTTCTTGTGAGCAGTAAGGCCCATGATGCTCTTGTCTTTATTTAAAAAAACGAGTGTATCGTTTTGTTGTTACTGCTTTTGGCATCGTAAATGCTCAGTTTGACCCATTTAGAGACCAAGTTATGAAGATATTTAGTAAACGATATTTAGTAAACATGTTTTTTTCACAAGTAAACGAGATCGATTAGCAGCATTATACAAGTCAACACTATGAATTACCTAATGACAGGATTGTTTTATTGGATAGAACTGAAATGACAGATTTTTTTTAAATTAGCTGCAGCTGGTGTTTTTCGATGAATTCTTTGGAAACTGATTCAGGTTGCACGTAACTGGTTAATTTGCAGTTTTAAATTAAATATCTCTTAATTAAGAGAAAATGAAAAATAAAATGAATGGGAGCAGGTGCTTGACCTACTTTCACAGTATGTTACAAATAATGAAGAGGGATGACGTAGAAGAATTTAACGTCCAGGTCAAGATTCTATAACTTAAGTCAAGGCGGTCAGTTCAGAGATATTAAGGGAAACCGAATGCCCTGGGAAAACCGCCAACGTTCGGAAACTAAATGGCAAACTTTCTTGGAATAGAAAAGTCATGAACTTGGGATTCGATCCAGGGTAACGAGAGGTGCTGTGATCCGAAAACATTTTAAAATGTAAACCATGCTAGAGAGAAAGAAATTTTTATATACAAGCTTGTGAATTTCACTTGGGTAGTCGAGGGTAGCGCATTAAAAAACTCCGCTTACAGTTTAAGCTATTCGAATGTGTTTCCAGAGAACAAGTTACATATGAAAATACGGGATTTGTTTGAAAACAAGCATCATAACCATTATTAGCTTATTCTATAATGTACTTTTGTATGGTTGTAATATTGTTTAACGTCGCATCAGTATTTTTTCATCTAAATTCTAAGGATAAATCTAAAAAATTGTTTGTTTATGCGTTAGATATGTATTATATTTGTATTATAACCTGCCCAATACAAGCGCGCGCTTAGGGCGCCTTTTTGTTAAGGTGTTAGCTCAGCTCACCGAGTCAGTATGCCTCGGACAAGCATACCACTCCCCAAATCACATTCTGACACCGGATAAACCAGTCGATACTCTGCCCCCCTAATGCCGAGCTCCAGTACATAAATGTTGAAATCTTATATAAGTCATGGCCGGGGTTCTAATCCCAACCTCTTGCTCCCGAGACGGACGCTCTAGAACTGAGCCACCGAGGTGGTGATTACTTGTTTGGAAATTGTCAAATTATGATGACTCGGCGTCATTCATGAAAGCTCCTCACTCATTTGTGTCTATTGGCACGTCCATTGATAAGACTAAAGTGAAATTAAGCATGTATTTGGCCTCCACTATACTAGTCTTTTTGTAGTACAAATAGTCTAAACAGAAAAGTATTAGCCTAACGAAGATAATAATAATAATAATAATAATAATAATAATAATAACTTTATTGTATAAAAACCAAATCACGTGGTTTGTTACAATATATCAATTAACAAACTTCTAAACTTACATTAAAAATTATAATACTAAACTGATGATACATTATTCTTATGCTGTAGTTAGCCCACTTTCCTCAGTTCTAATGACTTTTCAACAAAAGAGCCTAATTTTTGCAAAAGAATGGTTGAAGAAGTTTTAAAAATAGTTATTAAATTTGTGATTTATCTAGATTTTTAAAGTTTACTATATATTTTTCACATTCTGATAAAAAACTATTTCGTATAGAAGAGTTAATAGTGCAATCCAACAGAAAATGTTCCTCTGATTCAAGAAGATTACACAATTTGCAAAGACGGTCTTTTCTTTTAGTTTTAGTGTATCTACCCCTTTTAATCTCTAAGCAATGGTCATAAAAGATTCAGTAGATTCGAAGTACTATGTTGTCTTACTGTATTAAAGTATTTATACATGTGTCGAACTAGCAACTCTTTGGAACAGTTTTTATTTATTTGTAGACCCAAAATAACAAACTTCGTCTTTTTCAAACATGCATGTTGAGCAACTATTAGTTCATAGAAGAAGTATGAATGAATATTTTGTGTAAACAGTATTACCTTTTATCAATATTTCTTAAAAATTATCATCCTTGAATTTCTGGATATCTAAACAATTAACCAAATTATTACGGTTTTCAAATTTGCCAGATTTAGGCTAAGGAAACTCTTATCTAGGGTAAGGAAAATCTTAGTTAAGGAATGATTGTGAAAACGGAGCCAGTTATCAAATTTAAGCTCGAATTATACATAGTTTTAATATCAATGGGTTGTAAATGGCTCCGAATCTTCTTTTTTTTTTTAATCTTGAAAAAAAACATTGTATCTTGTATTTTTGTGAACTTCCAGAGACCGCCCACCACTGCCAAGTCAGCCTCCACGACCAATGGAAAAGCAACTTCCTCCAAGAATGAAAGTCAGCCGTCCTTCAAGTGGTAAGTTGAATCAAATGGTCCTTTGAATCAAATGGTCAATTGAATCAAGTGGTCAATTGAATCAAGTGGTCAATGGAATCAATGTTAAAAAGTCGGACGGTTGTATGGGGATTGAGTTTCAAGATTTTGTCTTTTTAGAAGTCAAATTCAGAAAACTTGTCGAATGCCAAATTTTTGAATTTTTGATAAACTATTTCCAGATGTACATAGTTCTTTTATACATATTTCTATTTAAAAAAAAATAATTGCATATCACATATGTTTGATGTTAAATATGATGCAATTTCCGACATCAAATGACAACTGCCAAAGCTTATTCTAGAATCAATGTGCAGATTAACTACACAGTTCTTCTAAATGTTTTTCTAAAATATTTCGAAGGTTTTTGCTTTTCCAAATACCCGGTCAATAGACATTATAAAAAATAAATGTAGTTTTAATAAAGTACGACAGCACAGAGTTGACACGAAAAATATTTTTTATATCGCGTGATCATTCGAAAATTATCACGTGAGCACGCGGTACCTTTCACGTTAGCACGTGACATAAAAAAAATCTATGTCACCTCTATGCCGCCGTAATAAAGACAGCATGACCTCTGATATTATTGCATATTTAGATATGATGTAATTCCTAGTTTATATTTTCTTATTTTAGCTTCCAAAAAGTTCATTCCAGAAAATGAGATTACAATACCAAGTGATGGCAATATACAGGAGTTTTCTGTTGATGAAATGGTGACATTTTTTAAACACATTGGGGTAGAGGATAGAATAGTTAATCATTTACAAAGAAAAGAGTTAGATGGTAAAAGATTCAGTAAATTAAGAGACTCAGATTTAGAGACAATAGGAATTAAAAATCCAATCATAATGCATTTCAGAGACAAATCTAACAAGGGCAAAAAACAGAGGTTACCCTTTATGTTATAATGTACTATAATTGTGAAGTTTTTATAAAGTTACATGGATTTATACCAAAGCTCAACCATATATGCAAATATGCACTCCGTGGAACTTGTATTCATGTTTTAAGAAAAATGGCTAACTTGTATTTGTGTTGAAGGTTACTCCATACACTTGCTCCTATGTTTAAGGTTACTGGGTATACTTCTACTGTTTAATGACACCCTGTACAGTTTTACCTGTGTTGAAGGACACCAGGTAGAGTTGTACCTGCGTGTAAGTATATTCGGTACACATGTTCCTGTGCTTAAGAACATTAGCTATAACTGTACCTATGTTGAAGGACACTTTAGATACTTATATCCCTATTTAAGACACCAGTTCCGGTTGTGGCTGTGTTTAAGGACACTCGGTACAGTTGTCCTTGTGCTTAAGGACTGTACACATGTTCCTGTGCCGAAGAACATGGGATGCACTGGTACCTATGTTTAAGGACACTCGGTACATTCGTTCCCTTTTTTTAAGAACACTCGTTGCACTTGTACCTATATTTTATTATGTGCATTTGAAACATTAGTATTTAAAGGATTGTGTAACCCTCATCCACTTGTATGGACACAATTATTGCTAGTTTTTACTAAAATCAAGAGATACCAGCACTGAAACACAATCTTAATACAAATTTATATGACTTGTTGGTAAAAAAAAGGTTTAAAGTTTATCTACTGAAATTATGTTATACATATCTGTGTTCTAATTCTGCATAAATACATATTTTACCTTTGTGATGGATCCGTTAGTATTCAGAAAATTAAAACGGTGAAAAGATTGAGAAGAACACGGCTCCTGGATTTTTCTTTAGTGCAAGTGTACCAAATGTATCTTAAATGAAAGAATGACTGTATAAATTGTTCCATGCTTACTTACCATACACAGCATTTAACTTTATTGGTAATTCAAATTTTTAATTTTCAAATTTTGTATTTAGGGAATCTTAGTTAATTAAAAAATGTTTTACTGTGATATTTACGACAACCACCAGGAGAAGAAAAAAAATTTCTTGTTGACTCAATTGCCCAAGACTTCTTTAATTATCTAGTTTTATAAACATATTAAATTCTATGACATGTGCAGAATTTTGATTTTTTACAAAAATAAATATTCAAAATTCTACACATTTCAATTAATTGTCACGACAGTTATATAAAATGTTCAACTTCATGTGGTAATATTTTTCATATGTATATGTTTATAATCAAATCAGTTATTTTTGGGATGTTCCATGCGTTTTCTTTTGTTACAAGACTTCCCAATCCCGTCGAAAGGTATGTTCTTTTGTGGACAAACAAGTTTGTTTATCAATTTTGAAATAAATAAACAACATCTAAGGAGGTCTCCCGTCCCCCCCCCCCCCCCCCAAAGAAAAAAAAAAAAACAAACAAACATGTATATAAATATACAATAATAAATTATGTTATTGACCTTATTTATTTACTGATGTAACATGCCTTCTTTTGAATCAATTATTTCATTGAAAAAATTTCAAAGGAGCCCGTGCTATTTATATAGTGTGCATCAATCTATACAACACTTACGGTATTACTGTGACTGTATTTAGAAAGAAAATAGTACCATAATCGTATTTGAAAAATGATTTTCTCTAAATAAGAAACACGCTAATTACCTTACATTAAACATTATACCTTTTTTAAAATTAGTCTTTGTACCTCATTAAAGATTTCATCCTAACTGACTAGATAAACAAATCCAAATAAAATCAGGGTTGGCTTAATTTTTCACCAGTATTTTGTTTAACACATCTTTGAAAACTCATTTTTAGAACCTTTTCATTTTTTTCCTAATTTTTATTTTTTTTTCGAAATGAAATATTTTTCGTGATTTTTTAAAATCGTTTTTATGTAATTTCAAAACTTTGTTCTCGACAAATTGTATTGTTTCAGAAACTGATTTTGTCATTTTCTTTCGTGCTTTGATTTTTGTCGAGCCTGGCATTGTCATAAGGCGAGACTTAGGTGTTACTTTTCCGGTGGCGTCTTATGCGATGACGGCGGTGGCGGGTCGAAATGTGAAAGTTTATGTTAAAGTAATGTATTTTCTACTCGATCAAAAAAAAAAACAAACCAGGCGAGATATTTAAATCCGTAGAACTCTTGTTTGTTTTTATGTTTAAATTGTTCCTGAGGTATGGTTTATTTTGTTGGTATATCAGAACGTTTGTTTTGGTATACATGTACTTAAACAGTTTGATTTGATTATATAAAAACCTTATTGATATTACAAATATATTTTCATTATATATATACAAAAACGTTACATAATATATTGCGTTAAAATTAATCACAATATATGTGGGAAAAGTGTTAAATCGAGTTATTATATGTAAAATATCTTTTTCTTCATATTAGCTGATGGACGATAGGATTTGACGTCAGGCGAGATACTCATTTCTTTCAGAAAGAAGGCAAACATTTAGACAGTCCGACCTCTACATTTTTCCACCACTACGATAGCTCAGTTGGTAGTGTGCTCGCTTCGTTTGTTGGAGTTTGTTGCTTCAAACCCCGGCCCGGTCTGCCCAAGACTTGAAAAAAAGGTAGTGACTGTTATTTCGCCAAGCAATTAACCTTTAAATTTTTGAAATTTTCTATGCGTTTTTAAATGTTTGTTTCATTAAGCAAAAACACAATGGATGATACTCAGTTTTGTCGCAAAGTGGTCACCTTTATTCAAACACTTGCACTTGAGTAATTGTGTGGAGCAATTTTGTTTTACGGTCAAGATATTTTAAACATATATCGAGGCAGTCAGTTCTAAGATGGTACCAGGACTTGGGCCGAGTAAGTTAAAAAATTTTAATCTATATTGAAGCGGTCAGTTCTGAGAAAATTGAGGCAGCGTGAGTCGTAAGCGCGTGCTTAATGTAATCAATATTTTATTCTGTAGAAGATACCTAACATAATACAAATATAGAAAACTCGGCCAAATATGCTCGAACAGTCGCTTGGAGTATTTCTTGGTGAAAAGAGAGACCTATAATTTTATGTACAGATAAAACTATAACAACCCGACAGCGCTCGTATTATAATTGTTATAGTTTCCAAAAACCTTTGAAAAGTATATAATAGATATACTATTACACACACACACACACACACACACACACACACACGCATATATATATATATATATATATATATATATATATATATATATATATATATATATATATATATATATATATATAGCTTGTATTTCTTTTTCGTTTTAGAAATAAAATGTCTACCTGGAAGATTATAAGTAAGTTTTTTAAATGTAAAGTGTCTTGTTGTCTTGTTCTGTAATTTATCAAATAAAATGCATACATCTATTTATTCTTTCTTAAATAAAACCCGTTTTACAAGTTTTAAATGTTTTATCACAAGAAGACATGCTAAAATATAGAAGTCCGTTTGTTTATTTTTTCAGACTTAAATAGAAAAATCTAGTTCACTTTATATTCAACCTTGAGACATGAAGCTTAAAATTTATTTATATAAAATAAATCTTGTGTTAAAGGTGTCAAAAACTTGTCTTTATGTAAACTAATATAAAAATGTTAAATTTTCCATATCTTGATGAATAGTCGGCTATATACCTATATTGTCATTTAATGTTTTTTCATATATATAAATAAATATATATATATATATATATCTAAGGCAGAACACCATTCAGAAAATGTCCCTTTACAAGAATAAAGAAAAAAACGAGAAAAAAGTATTATCATCATTTAAAGTTGACTTATATGTGCCTCTCTCTCTCTCTCTCTCTCTCTCTCTCTCTCTCTCTCTCTCTCTCTCTCTCTCTCTCTCTCTCTCTCTCTCACACACAGGCGTCTCTTAAACAAGTATAAAGACTTATGTTTTCAATTAGCTAAGATTCCCCCTCTCTTTCACACACACCTCCAAAAAAGTTTAGTATTATTATTTTCAATTGGCTAACATGGTCTCTCTCTCTCTCTCTCTCTCTCTCTCTCTCTCTCTCTCTCTCTCTCTCTCTCTCTCACACACACACACACACACACACACACACACACACACACACACTGTATTCTTATTTCTTCTCTATTTGACCGTTCCTTGACTTTCGTGCTCGGGTTTCTGTTCGACTCCCGTCAGAACTGGTAAAAGGCATTCAAGTATGAACTTAATTCTTTGCTAACTGCCAGGCTTTGAGAACCGAATATCATTAATTTGTATGCAAATTGTTCTATTGTTTTATATATACAATATATTTTTGCCGATCTCGAAAAAAAATCTGATTTATTTACCATCTAAAAGTAATTTCTATTATTAAACTCAAAGATGGGTAATCTCCGAAACTGACCGAAAGTAGTTCCGGTAGAAAACGTTGTTACTGGAATATAATAACGTTTTTTGACAGGAAAACGCCAATGAAATTGATCAAAATCGTGTAACAGCTAATTTACATTTGAGTGTGAATACATTATTTTTGTTAATTGTTTATTTCTTAAGAACCTAAAATCTTATAATGTCCCGTTATGTTTGGCAGAAATAAACTTCTATTGTTTGACTTCCTGTAACATTGCCCTGGCGAATCAAAATACAATTCAGTCACGTTGTATCAAAACAGGTTCGAAATATCATTAAGGAATGTTCATTGTAATAAGGTGTGTGTGTGTGTGTGTGTGGTATTTTTGTTGATCTCATCCTTTTCTATCCAATTAATATAACATGTATTCTTTCATTATTTCATCTTTTTCTAAGCTTGTTTGTACGAATGCGTGTGGTACTCTGCGTGAGCGTCAGAATTGATTGTACCAATGTGTGTGGAACTTCCAGCATAGGCTTGAACGTCGCTCAAAACATATGCGGTTTTCCTTCACGAGGACGAAAGCTTATAAAATAGACACGTGCGTTATACTCTCTGAATGAGAATGGATGCTCTTTATGTAACCAGTATATAAATGCTATTACCCTTGTAAAGGATCAAATATTGTGACTTTTACATAACCAAAATTACATCAATAAACAGTTATTGACTTAACATATCCGACCAAAAAAAAAAAAGTTACATTAATATAAGTAAAACAGTTTTAACATTGTACAAAGGATTTTAAGTTAATCTTACAGCTATTATCATTACTTGAAATTTGGTGAAAAAGTAAGTTTTAATAGGATTTTTTGGTAAATATTTCAAGTATTTTCCTTATATGAAAATTTTTTTTTTTGAAGAAGTGATTAGAAAAAAGAATCGATTCATTTTATAATAATAATAACAATAATAATAATGATAGAACAACATTTTTTAATCCAAACAATCATTATTATAAATTAAGATCTGGAATATTAACAACGGCTAATTAAAGCTAAAGTTTTACACAAAAAAACATTTGAATTGCGTTACTCTATAATTAAAAACAAATTAAAGGCACTTCTATGAACCTTGTAAGATTAAAAAAAAAAAACCCCAGGAATTGTTTATAAAATGTCATTTACATAATAATAATAATAATAATATTAATAAACTTGGAAAAAATTCAGATCACATCAATGAAAACTTATGCAACTATTACAAAAAATAAAAAATACATATACAAATATAAATGATTAAACAAAGTCATCGTTAGACTAAAACACATTTGAAAAGTAAAATATAACAACGATGCAACAACATTTGTCAACTTCAAAAGTCTGATTATATTTTTCAAACATACAAACGAACAAACAAACAAAAATTGCATCTTATCTCGGACACATGTACCAGTATTTGAAAACAACTAATGCAACCAAGATCACGAATAACAACGATGTAACAAACGTGTTAGGTTTTAAATTTTGATTATATTTCCAAATTGAAGAATGATATTATTTGCAACTTAGAAAACTATTTTGGCAACAACCAACGTAACCAAGATTACAACACAATACATGTCAATGATAAAACAGTTATACATAGCAAGTAAAGGCAAATTGGAACCCCAAATAATATTAAACGGTATAAGTAATATAATTAATATGACTTCAAACGCCATATCAACCTATATATATATATTGTATCTTAAAAAACGATATTTTAAAAACTATAACAGATTTATAAGAACAGAAAAAAAAAAAAAAAAAAAAAAAAAAAAAAAAAAAAAAAACCCACTAATTTCAATGACATAAAATGCCAATTAATTTCAATGACATAAAATGCCAATATTCAATCCTGCATCTTAATCGCTGTGAAGTAAAATATTTATCATGCGTGTACTTTTTCTTCGTTTTTATTTCTGTTGTTTGGTGTTCTTGGTTGCATTTGCTTTCTAAACAAATGGTTAATATTTTTACATACAAGAAGCAATGATAGAATAACTGTTAATTTTCCTCAAGACAAATTAAATTAATGTAATTCAAAACAAACAAAGCATACATAACGAACTTGTTTGAATTGATAATCATAGTTGTTAATTTGGTTTCAGACGCGATATTTCATTAAACGTATTTTCAATAGCATAAAAACTATATACATATGTACATAGTAACTTAACTTATCATGTTAAATATCAAATTAACTTCAAACATGCAGTACATCTAATTG
The DNA here is from genome assembly GCA_029721355.1 of Tegillarca granosa. Lineage (NCBI taxonomy): Eukaryota > Metazoa > Mollusca > Bivalvia > Arcoida > Arcidae > Tegillarca > Tegillarca granosa. The sequence continues at coordinate 17,747,343 of CM056598.1, read as the reverse complement.
ATTGATTGATTTAATGGAGTTTTAGTTCAAGTCAATAATAAATTACTTATATCGAGACGTCACCAGTTATAGGTGAAGTTGCAGAAATTTCGAACTTTGCAGTGCGCTTACAGCAATGTGCAGGAAGAGTTCTTTAGTGTGTCACGCCTGCCGTGACACGTGGCATCGGTTTTTTAAGGTATTCTTTGAAGAACCACGTGACATTTATTTCAAATTACCGAGTGCTTTGCAAAAGAACAGTCACTACCAATTTCAAGTCTTGGTCAGACCCGAGCCGGGTTCGAACCCAGACCTCCCACATACGAAGCGATCGCGAACACTCTACTAACTGAGAACCGTAATGGCATATGTTGTACATCTAAGAATTAATCGTTGTTGTCAAAAAGTTAAATTTAAAACATAGACAAAATGGGATAAAATTTAAAAATAAAACACGGTAAAAACTCAAACGTATAAACATGGAACACAAAAAGAGACAAAAACTAACAATAGATCTCAACAGTAAGAACTGAATATAACAAAAATTATAACTAGTTTAAGTTAGGTAATGTAATGGATATCTTATTTGACAAGTGCTTTTTTCAGGAACAATTTTTACTATAATTTGAAAACCGTATTATCTCTCTTTTAGGCGGGTTTTATGTTTTCTTTTTCTGCATCTCTTTTGCCTTTTTGAACTTTTCAGCAGATTTGAGAGAGCACACATTGGGCGGGAAAGAACCAGCATTCACAACACTGTGACATCTTCTGTAATAGTCTAGAAGTTCTTTCCACACTTTATTGCAGCGTAAAAGATCTTGATTACCTTTAATAAATAAATGTACAATAATTATTCCACAATTTTATGGTAAGGCTTTTAATAATAACACTTTAACACATTTCAAAGTATAAAGTTAGTTATTTAAGGAATAATTTGTGTTTTTAACAAGTTTATTGAGTCATAACATGAAGCGTAGCGCGTTATGAAAAAGTGTGCACACCGTTTTTCATGTTATGACTCAATAAACTTGTTAAAAACACGTTATTCCTTATAATTTAATTCTAAATACTTAAACTGAAACATAAAACAAAGTCTTGTTTTATTTTTCTTGATTTTTTTTTATAAATTGAAAAAAAAAATTCCTCCGCGTTTGAACTATCATCAACAAACAATGTCAGACAATGAAATGGAAAGAGTCATTACGTCACGCCATTCACGTTTAGCGTTGCTATGGCTGCGTATTTTATTGGAGTAAAACATGAAAAACGAGCACGTGCATTTACGTTGTGTTACTATTGCAGTATGATATAACAGAATTTAGAAATTAAATTATGTAGCTTTGAAATATTGTTATTCTATATTAATATATTTATTTTTGTTCTGAATTGATATGAAGATTATTTTTAGTTACATACAAGGTGCAGTGCAAAAGCTAAGAAGACAAATGAACAAAGAGTGAAACATGTAAACGAGACACATTCAACACCCGCTAAGATAAATAATTGAAAAAAAGTCTTAAAAATGATACCAAATTGGCTTGGAATAGAGTTGAGTTGAGTAATGTGTTTAACATCCCATCAAGAATATTTCACTTATATCGAGACGTCGCCAGCTATAGGCGAAAGTGCAGAAATTTTGCCTATGCGTTGCGTTGATGGCATTATACAGCAGGGTTCTTTATTGTGCCACGCCTGTCATGACACGGGACCTCGTTAATTTTAAGTTCCCATCCGAAAGAACCGTGACTTTCATTTTGTAATGCCGAGTGCTTGGCGAAAGAACAGTCACTACCCACTTTCAAGTCTTGGGTCAGACCCGGTCGGGGTTCGAACCCACGATCTCCCACTTACGGAAGGGGCACTTTACCAACTGAGCTACCGCAGTGGTGGCTTGGAAAAGAACATGCCATCAATGAATGATGACAAAACATTTATTCTACTCACGTTTAATTTTTGAGATTCATCTAGTTATTCACCATTGTTTTCACTGTGCCATTAAAGATATCTGACTAGACACACTCTCGCACTTAGTTTAAGTGTAATTATATTAAGCCATTTATATCGAGGATAAAAAAGTTAATGTTTATTTCTTATTAATATTCATAACATAACCTACAGCTGGATGCAAATTGTCCGTCGGATAACTCATCATAGGTCCATGTAAAAAAGGCAAATAAAAATTGAATTCAGTGGCTGGTATTTTAAACTTTGCAGTTGTTTTGTTCAGGTTTTTAAGGAAAACGCCTACACAGAAGGGAAATTTTTATCAACTCTGCATATAATAATAGAAATAGGTATAAAACAATAGAAAGAAGAGGTTCTTAAGATAATCATCTAGTATATTTTACTACAAGCCCCTAGAAATAAATTTAGTTAAAATTATATATAAATACCTGTTAAATATTAATGTACCATATGTGCACAGTTCGGAAAATCATTCCTCATCAGTCTGTCTAGGGGCCGAAGATTTTGAAACTCAAAACATAAGCCAAACAGTTGAAAATTATTAAGTTACTAAATTTTGTAAATCCAAAATATAATTCCTATTATGTTTTGATTTTAGTCTTGCTTATGAAGATTGTGTTTTACAGTGAGTAGAAATTAAAAACTTGTTCAGGTCTTCATATCTCGATCCTGATTCTGAAAAAAATACCCAATCCTATATTGCAATGGCTATAAATCCTACATTACCTATGATGATGAGTCCTTTTCTTGCTCTTGTCAAAGCAACATTTATTTGATTTTCGTCCATAATGAATCCAAGATTTTGTTTGCACCAACCAATGGAAGGCTGCGGTTCTATTAGTATCTTTGGAAGTGATCTGACTGTACTAAACAAAACATAGTCCCATTCACCACCTGAAACAGTCAGTAAACAATTCAATGTTAAGTAAAGGTAATGAATGTTTTAAGTTCTAAAACCACTAAAAACTAATTTTATTAATTACATATTCTTACTGACAAAAGTTTTATTGTTTTCGAAACGACTGGAAAAAATAATTTTATATATACTTCAGGAACTGAATAAAACCAATCTGAACACTTACAACTTCATCGAAGGATTACTTGAACTTTTTCATTGAAATGAAACGCGGAAAATGTAAAAAAAAAAAAAATTAAACATAAAATGTTTTCACGACTTTGGTGAAATTATTACATGCGAATTATCAATGCTAATTCTGATTTTTTAATACAAAAATGATAAGCTAGAGCAAGTTTAGATAGCTTACAAGGGTTTGGAAGTGTCAGTGCTGTACAAGGGGGATTAGTATCACGCTCTCCGTAGGATTTAAGATTGTGTTCGCTATCGATTTTTAAACCTTAATCAGTATGTAAATAAGGTTATATGTTTTAAAGGTTTTTTTCAACTATAAGCTGGGCAATTTTTTTTATATTGTAAAAAAACTTCCCATTTGATAAGTTTTAAGTATTAAAACTGTCGCTATTGAAACTTTGCTGAAGTTTGAAAAAAAAAAAACATAAATGAAGGTTGTGACATTACGTTTTCTTTATACTGACAGTAGGATGCAGCAATAAATTTAATAACAAGATCTAATTCATACTAATTAATATCAAACTAGGAACAATCAAATCGAAAAAAAAGTCACAAGAAGCACTTTAAGCGCTTGGCTATTAAGCTTAAGAAAGTTCAAAAGTTAAATTGTTTAATCACCCTCTTTATTGTACATTTTAGCAGTGTGAGATTTTTAATTGTTTTCAAACAAAACGTTATGCAACTTATAATTTGATTTACGGTCATTTTAACTCCCTGATAAGCTATAAAAAACGTACCTTGGCTTGAGAAAACGGTATTTACAAGAACATTGTCTATTTTCCTTTCTTTGAAAGCTTGTCTTAGCTTGTTACACTGTGCATTATACTGTGATATCACATTAATGTTTCTTGGTTTAACGCCTTCAATGACGGTTAAGTATCTGTATATTTTTACCTGCAATACAAACATTCAACACATTACTTCAGATGCAAAACATTACATTTTAAGGGGCTTCGTTATAAGTGACGAATCTTGAATGGAAATTATAAAATTCGTGTCCGGCAATATACAATGTAAATGTTTTTGATTCGTTTTGTTCTTTAAAGGTATTTTTTATATTCATGCATTAAGAATTCTTAAACTTAACTCTGGTTAAATAGAAACATGTAGTCAAGGTGCCAATTTTGATATTTCTTGAAGCCCGTATTATTTGCATTCTTCATTTGCATAATATCTTTATTTGTATTTCCATATATTCTTTAAATTCAAAAAAATATAAGTTCAAAATGCTCTGAATAATTAGGCCTAGATGATTAACAGAATGGCACTTACTATCTAAACAGAGATAATTTTTAAGAATATTGAAGAATTAACCATTAAACTGATTGAATGAACAGACTTTATTTGAGTTGTTTCAGTGTTGGGCACGCTCGGCTGTTTAAAGCAATTACCATGTGTTCAACTTCAGCCATGTTGCTTTTGGACTGTTCATTTCCATCCTCTGTAGACACCAGAAGACTTTCCTCCTCTCCTTCAATATGACAGAACAGATGTGGTATATGCCGTTGTTGTGGGTCAGCTGCTTTGCCTTGACATATCTTCCAAAAATTGAAAGGACTTTTATCCTCCCAACTTCTAGATTTTTGTGTAGTTAATTTTCCATCATAAAACATCATTGATGGGAAAAAACAAATATGGGGATTCTACAATAGAAATAAAAATAAATACTTTAAACGTTTAAAACACTGTATACCCAGTTTAAACGCCAAATCTAAATATGTTGTAACTGGCAAAAACAATCGAGAACCAGTTTTAGTTAGGACATAAGAACTAAAAGCTTTATCAATTTAATAAATGAATAGCACGAATTCAAGACATCAATAAAGATTGTTGTTTGGTCAAAGTTTAGAATAATAAGCTTTTTTAAATTTGCAAGAAATTAAAACCAATTTGTTTGATAACATATATAAATATGCTACTGACTTTTTAAAATGAAAATTGAACAACTGCATCTAGAACAAATTAAAAAATGTTTAACAAATCAGACATTTAAAAAAAATAAAAACAGGGAAACAATTTGATATTGCGTTAATATTTGTTATTGTAATGGTTATTATGTATGTTTTTGTTTACACTGACAGTCAATATTTGTTTTTAGATCAAACGTCAGTACAAAGTTCAATACATGTTTAATGACAAGCTTTCTGAATATTGTAATGGTTTTTCCGTTATATTTTAAAATACATTCACTATTGTCAATGGCGTATTTCTAACTACAAACTGTTAAATACCATTCAAGTCAACTACAAAAAATATGTTTATTTTTATAAAATCGTCGAATTATTCTTAAAATTATTATTCAGTTATTTACAAAATAAAACGATTTTTATTACATACCATGCGATACTGACAAACTAACATTGTTAAAAAATGTTTTCCCATTTTGGCGTATCTTTCAAAAAGCGATTTTTCCAGCCCAAGTTCCGCAGCTTCCCGGCAGGTAATAACTGGTCTCAACTGTTTATGATCTCCAATTAATACCACTTGTTTTGCTGCTGTCGCTATGATAGGAGCCAAGGTCTCGGGTTCGGTACACATTCCACACTCGTCTATGATACATTGATTAATTCTTCCAGAAACCATTCGCAGGAAATTTGGATTGACTACAACAGACGTAGTGCAAAATATAACGTCATAACATTTCAGTTCCTCTGTCTTTGCTTCATTTAGGATCTTTAAATATTGTTTGACATCTTTCATTTTCAACAACTCATTTTCATCGTTGATTGTCTCTTCTTCTTTATTCTGATTTTTGTTTTTTGATTTATGTAAGAGTTTTTTAAACTTCTCGTCATATGCCTTTAGCTGATCTGCAAAAGCTTTGCCTTTTTCACGTATAGCAAAATGTAACACAGCGCCATAATGTAACAGATCTTTATCTATTTCATGATTTTGTCTCCGCCTTAATTGTACAGACGCCTTTCCTGGTATTGGAAAATCCAATTCTTCAAACGAACTTCCATAAACTCTTATAAACTTTGGTGCATGATCACCAAGTTTATACTTCATCCAACCTATTCAAAACATATTATATATCTGTACCATTGGTGTTTACATTCCTGTTTAGGCAGTATGTTTTATATATGTACTTTTGTCTTAATAAACGAAAGAAATATCAAGTTTTTTTTATTAGTAAATAACTTTGATTGCTTCCTTTTAAAAAGCCCAAATTTTTTTTCATAAATTTTTTAAAAGTCAATTTTAAAATACATATCACTCATTCGGTCCACAAATATGCAAATGTGCAAATAGCACTCTTATATGTAAAAAGTATTTGTTATCCGCGTCAAAATATATCTAGATTTCACAAAAATATATTTACATTTTACGTCTATTTTAGGTTACAGTATGGAGTTTAAAAGAGGCAAAAGAATTGTATTTATTCCTTTATTATTTTATTGCTAGAAAATTTCGACTTTTTTAGTATATGGTTTTAACAATCACCGTGAAAATAGAAATATAAGTGACAAGGGATAATAATAAGGACTATGCCTTTCTGTGCTTCATAAACCAAATTTACTAAAATTGTATTATTTAGCACAATTTTAAGAAGAATTTTTTGGGAGAACATTTACTGTTTTTTATAACAATAAAAACCACTTAATACAACATTTGTCGTAAAAAAATTGTTGTAAAATGAAACCCAAATAAATCCTTTCAGAGGTACAAAGGTAATAATTTAAAAGCCTTGTTTTGAATTCTCTTTATATTACTGGATTGGCCATTTAAAATTTCGACCGAAATATGAATCGGTTTTCTATTAAGATTTTACAACTTGACCGGACAGTTCTCGGGGTTTTTCGTTACATAAAACATGACTTCTCTTGGCAAACAAAAAGCTAAAAATAAGATTTTCATCTTTTAAACCATTTTATTTTGCATATAATGTCTCAAATGTATTTAAATGCTTGTCTGGTAAACTTTTTAAATAAAATGACAGCATAGAAATTACACTTGGTAAAAACAGTGCTTTTGTACGAAAAAAAGCGAAAATTCAGAGGTTTTGTCCCCCGTCATTGTAATATCTAAATAGGAAAATGATTCACGATGACTCGGAACATTTAATTGGCAGATGGTCTATTGTCTTTTCAGTTTTTTTTCTTTTCCATAGAATTTACACGGACTAAGTTACATATATTGTTACTTTTGTTTTGTTTTATACCATATTCCTGATGAAAATAAATATTTCTAAATATACTTATTTCGGATGTTCCGAAATAGTTAAGACTTTTATATCTCACACTTTTACAAGAAAATCTGAACAAACATAGATAAATAATGTAGGGTTATGATAAAAAAGTTATGTTTCCTCTAACAAAACATGACGCTTTATTTGAATTGAATACAAAAGCAATTATGATCTTTGCCAATTGCAATGACAAGACCTATCGATGTTCAACAAGTTTTCAATAAAATATTAACAAATCTTTCAAAGATGATTTGATGTGATTTAATGTGGTTTTATGTACCAGTCAAGAATATTTCACTTATATGGAGACGTTGAAAGCTAGGGAGGGTTCTTTTGCATGCGACGCCTGCCGTGACACCGGGTATTGGTTTTTAAGGTTTGTAACGAAAGGACCCCGTGACCTTCAGTTTTAAATCCCGACCTCTCACATAAGACGGGAACGCTCTTCCAGATAAACTACCATAGGAAAGAAATATAAGAATGAAATAAAAAAATTTGTTATCTGATATATACATTGTACTTTGCAAAGAATACGTTAAAATAGTTGTTTAATGTACGTACGTGCAACCAAATCCACTGATTTATTAGATGGTCCACAAAAGACTATCTGCTTCTTGCCTGCTTCATTGGATAACTGTCTATTAATTTCGGTAAACAAATAGACTAACTTGATTCCGGTATATGTCTTTCCAGTTCCTTCAAACAAAAGTAAAGACAAAATACTCATTGGTTTATATAAACTATTGTTTTAAATATGTTTATCGGTTAAATGAAATAGAAAGCTTATTACAATAATTTTTCAAAAAGACAAGACAATCACTTAAAACAAGAGGCCCATGGGCCTTAACGCTCACCTGACCAAACATTTTTGCAAAGTGCAATAAACAATATATTAAGTACAGAAACTTTACAAGTTTTCTCTATTTAAAAACTGCCACAAAACTTAATCAGAAATATATCCACTCACATTTCATTTATAAGTAGCTTATATAATATGAATGAAGTAACTGTAGTGCAATAAATAATTTCCAAATCATTAACCAATTTCAGTATACTTATGCAGCTATGTTCTTGGCCTTTTTACATATATGACCTCGAACCATATATCAAAATATTCGTCATGTCAATACCTAAAATATTCTAAAATCATACCTCTCCATGAAATTAATAGCTTTCAAGATCATTAACAATTTTAGTATTCCTATGTTGATATGACCTTGACCTTTCAACATATGACCTTGAACTATATTCAAAATGATCGTTGTCGCAATACCTACAATATTTTAATTACATGCCTATACAAAAAGTTAAAAGTTTTCAAGATAATTATCAATTTAAGTCTTCTTTTGTAGCTGTGACTTTGACCTTTCAACATATGACCTTGAACTATATGTCAAAATTATCATCATGCCAATACCTACAATATTCTGATATACATGCCTATAAAAAATTAAAAGTTTCAAGATATTAGTGACAAATATATAATTTTCAGCGATTTCCCCACCCAAAGCTTTACCATTTCCCCATTTTTAGCCCCATGGCTACCATTTGTGCAAATCTGAAACTAAATGACCTAAGAATGTTATAAATGAAATAACTAATGTTTATCACTTGTACATTCAGAAGAGAATATTTTTAAAATTTTCACTATCCCCCCCCCCTTTTTTGTGGGGCCCCAAGGGGACATAACTCCTTCATTTGTGCAAATCTGTGCACCCAGGCATGACCAAGTTTTATTCAATTTGGAGGAAAAGATTAAAATGTAAAAAGTTTATGCACGACTCACGACGGACGAAGATTGATAGCAATAATTTATCTGAGCTTTCAGCTCAGGTGAGCTAAAACACGAGTGTATGTCATGTGATTATATAATAAAATATCGGTTCTTTTTCAGTCGGGTCATTAGAAAGACACTGAATGGATGCCGTGCACACTTCTGCAACACAGCGTCATGTAAATCCATGTTATTTCTTAATGATCCGAATGCAAATAACATTTATTTGTTAAAATTAAATTTAGAAACGTCTTAATCAAATAGGGAAAGTTTTTACAATTTTTGTCTTTATTACTTCCTAACACTTCGAGAAAAGAAGAAAGAATAACGCAGTTGCATCGCTATAAAATATCTGATTGACAAATATGACGCCAAAAGTAATTCGGCATGTGAGTAGGCAAGTTACTGAAATATGAATCGAACATTATATCCGATTTTCAAAGAGTAAAATCGTTAGAAATTTGTCAAATTTGATTATTAAAAGTTTAGTTCTGTGAATCGTCTTAAATTCTCGCTAAATAAAAGGACACTTAACAGTTTTTACAGCTGAATATTTTTATCATTTATTTAAATAGTAAATGATTGAGAAACTACAAGAAGTGTTAACATTACATGTATTTACATAAACGTTTACTAGCAATTTTGAAATTAATGAATTAAAAAAATTTAGATTCAATAATTTTCAACTGTTTGGTGTATGCTTTTTTTTAATCAATCAAACTTTTCGACCCCTAGTGTCACTGATGAGGAATAATTTCCGAAATGTGCACATCTGGAACATCAAAAATTAGCAGGTATTTGTTATATATCTACAACGCTACTATTTGTATGAGCGAAATACACATAAACACCTTACCAGGTGGTCCTTGAATTAAACTAAAACTTGAAGTCAGTGCCTTGGAAATAGCTTTGCCTTGTTTTTTATTGTTCTTAACCATGAGCGGAAAACCATCATGATCAGTAATATCAAGATCGGTTCCAATCTTTTTGGCAATTTCAAAACTGTCTTGATCTATAAACATGGAAAAGTATAAAAGTAAGGTTCCGAAAAATGGATTTAAACCCTGTTGTTACAAGAATTAAAAAATATATATAAATTTAAGTTTTTAGACATGTTAATATAGTTGCACAAAGAAGTATAATAGTAAAAATCAGGATATCTATATCATTGCAAGTCAAGCGAAATTATGAATCTTAAATCCATCTAACGAACATAAACTGCTGCAAAGAAAACATCGCTTCAAGAACATTTTTATTGTTTGAAAAAAACTTTTACAAAACATTATGGTGTTTCTATAATACTGTTTTATTGGTGTTGAGTTTATAACAGTTGATATTTGAATATCAAAATGTTTTGTTAAATGTTTACACGCGGAGTTTAAAACTTCGAAAATAGTTTTTTAAGTTGAAAGAAATGTTTGTACATGTAATTGTTAAATAATTTAGGTAGACTATTTTAGATTGCAAATTAACACCTCATACAGAACTTATGAAACGTATTTAACATCAACTGCTTCGATAAAAACTTTAAATATTTACATTATTGTAGAAAGAAACATGTTTAGTTCAAAATTTTGAAAATGTAAAACAAAATTAGTATAAAAAGTTTAAATCATTTTTAGAAATGTTTCAATGTCACTTAATAATAGATTTTCGGTATAAGCTACGTAATTTTTAAATATTTAATTACAAATGTAACATAATAGAGGTTTGCTAAATTAACTTGTAGGAGACCACCTACACTAAAATTAAAATTCCGTGTTAAAATCTTTTTTAAGAATAGTTGTACCTTTAATGTCAACAAATTCAGACCATAACAGCCAGTTGCTTTCATTTTTATCTACACTGGCTTGTGCAACATTTGAGATTTTGAATTCACCAACCAACAGAACAAAAGTTGTATGGTTCTACAATACTGTTTGCTTTTAATTCAAGAAAAGGTAAATATATTATTTTTACAGGATAAACTTGAAATTTTCCAATTTATAATATGTACCGATTTAATAAGATCTTAAAAATGGAGAAACTATTTAAGCATTAATATTTGACATTAGCTTTAAATATCCATAACAAAATAATGTTTATCGCCCATATCGACATTATATGTTTTGTTACCATATAAAGGATGACGTTTTCGCTTCTTTAACCGGTGATATAAAAATGAAGTTAATATGTTGTCATACAAAATACATTGCAATAGTAAAAAAACCATATCAGAATTCCTTGTCATCTTTTGCCATTATTGAACGTCCTTGTGATAAGAATTTAAGAGAAAAATTGCCCTTTTAAAATATCAATACCAAATATTTGTTAAACGACAATTTTGTTATGTATTTAAAAGTTTTAATGAAGCAGATAATATTTTTAATATTTTGCAATATAAAACACTGACCCAATTTTGGTATGTCTGTTCCAAGTGCAATAGCCTGTGCCAAAGGTGATGCGTCTTTAAGTAGTTTTACAAGTGATTCTGTACGCCTGCAAAGAAAATGAAATCAATGTGATTCAATTTGTTTATCATACTCCTGTCACCTCAAATATAGGCCAATGAAAGATTATAAAACAAACTAATTCATTAAAAATATTAGACATTCACATCTGGAATGAAAAATAACAAAGCAATAATAAAAAAAAATATTGGGGATTAGAAAAGATTAAGTTGAATGTTATAGGTTTTTTTATTTACCTAAATTTAGTCTTTAGAAAAATGAGAAAATGAGAAAAAAATCGTTTTTATTTAACAATGTATAAATCTGATATTAAATCAAAATAACCATAATGATTTTGTTATAAGAACACTTTTGCAATGCTGGTGTGTAATTGGCTGAGAATATAAGAGATACATGACTTTTAGTAATTATGGTTAAATTTAGGTAAGGAAAATGTCCTACCTACCTCTGAAATGGCAGTTTACGTAAAATTTCGATACAGCATGTCTTTAAGTTTTGGTTTATATAATCTGGAGGCTTTGGTGCATCCGGATGAAGTTTGAAAACAACATCAGTCATTTGAACTTTATTATTTTCATATTCATCTGTAGCATTTCTTATGACTGGTTCTCTTCTTTTCCGTATTTTGGTTATGCTGCCGTGTCCAATCCACAATTTTTGTTCTTCGGGGGCTGATGACACATTTCTGGAAATTGTTATACAGAGAAAATCTGAACTGCTTACTTTTATATATCCCTTTTTTGTTGTCTCTTGTAAATTGTCTTCATCTTTTTCTGGGTTGTCATTTTGTCCAATTTGTTTCAAAAAGGTAAGTGGAACGTCGAACTCAATATCACGATGTGTGAAAAAAGACTTTTTATGAGAAAATTTTCCGTCTCTTCCAATGAATTTGATAGAAATACCATTGATTGTCACAGAATCACCATTAGTCGCTGCTTGTTTTGCGGATTCCATCTCCATCAGAGGTATCCATGTATCTATGTAGTCTATCAGTGAATGATAAATAGATGATGTAAATTTTACGGCTGTTGTTGCAAGCGTTTTTACGGGATCTTCAGTATGCATAAGGCAACATTTGACATCGTTTGTCATAATAACCATTTGCGGTTTAGGAACCAACAACCCTAATCGCATTTCGGCAGACATCTGCACAGCTACAACTTGGGCGATATGGAATGAAAATTCAAATTCGCAATGGTGCTTTATTATTAATCCGTTTGATACTTCTGATGTCACATCGGTTTGATGTTTCACTTTTGGGTAGAGATACGATTTACACATTTCATGATTCACTTCATCTTTGATCTCCTTAATTTGATCTTGAAGACTAGTATTTCGATCGAATAAGTTCTGCATGAGTGGAATGAAATCTTTACACCTCAAAACTATGCTTCTCTGGTTTGGATCTATTATGTTACTCCCTGTCATATTTTGCTTTAATCTTTTTGGAAACCCCGTGTACCGATACAACCGTTTTTGCATTTTTATTTTCGCGCATTTAAGTTTCGCCGTTTCTTTTTGACGATACGCATTTGTTTCGATTTCAATAACTGGAGTTGAAACAACGTTGAATGAGTTGAAATTTATTTGACGTTGTGATTTTGATATAAATCTTAATCCTGGAAAATGGAGGAGAAAGTTTTGGTCACTTATGTCCTGAACAAATCCATGAAGGATTTGCGGGTCATTTTTCAATTTATGTGCTAAAGTTAACATCCTTATGTTTTTGTGATATCTCTTCGCCAAATTTAATTTTATGTTTATTTGTTCGCAAATACAATCTATGTCATCTTGAGAATAGGGACTTGATGCTCCGTTTAATGCTGCATGAAGAAGTCTGTGCGTCACCAAATCAGGAAATCTTCGTATCGGTGATGTGAAATGGACGTAACTATCTGATCTTAGAGAAAAATGCCCATTTCTTGTCGCATTAGAGCGCCGATAGTCCGCTGTCTCCTGAAAACATATCCATTCTTCATAGGCAAGTGCCTGTTCAGGATGCAACTCATCTTTTGCCAGCAGTTGCACTGCAGTAGCTATATTGTTTTGTTCAACATTTTCAACCAAACTTTCCCAAACCCATTTTTGGAGTGGTAAGAGTGAAGTATATCTCATGTTAGGTAAATTGTGTATCGAAATTGTCTCTGTCTGACTTTGGAGATGTAAAATGGTATGTGCTATAAATGGATATGACTCTAGCCATTTGTTTATTGTTTCTTCGGGTGGACTGTCTTGACAACGTAACATGGTACTTTCTGGAAAAATTTCAAGGATGTATTTTGCAACGGTCTCATTTGTTAGTACCATCATTTCCTCCACTAGCCAGTGAGCTTGCAGTGAGTTTAAAACAGAATTGTTGTCATCAACAAAAGATTCAACAGTAAGTGCGAACATAGCTTCTTTAAGTCGAGACTTACGCAAACCTAGTGTCACTTGATACAGGTATTTTATGTCAAGATCCAATTTTGAATTAAATGCATTTTTGCCAAGAATAATGTCCTGAACTTCTGCATAAGAAAATTTTTTACATGATTTAACAACAGTCTTTTTTATTTCAGGTTTTTCGACAATTTTGCCATCTTTTGTTATTTTAAAGAAAACAGAAAGTGCCAATCTTCTTTCGTTTGGAAGTAAACTAAATATTCGTGTACTTAAAGCTTGAGGTATCATGTGGTGAGGATTAAACCCTTGTCCTGGATAATACGTTGTTGCCCTTACATAAGCCTCTTTGTCAATATTGTCGTCTTTCTGCACGAACATAGTAACATCAGCAATGTGAACTCCAATTTTAAAATGGTTTTGGTCAATCGTCTCTACACTTAAACCATCGTCTAAATCTTTTGCATTTTGAGGATCGATTGTAAACACTGAAATTGAATCAGTAAGATCTTCTCTGTTTTCCTCTAAATTTCTCTCTTTGCCTTCGATAGATTCCACTAAATCCTCAACCGCGTCAATAGCAGACTGTGTATAGCATCGTGGAACATTGTTTTGTAGAGCAACAACTTTTAAGCCAGCTGCAATGTCGTCTTCGGTATGTAAAACATTAAGAACTGCTCCCCGAGGATACATGCTTTTAGACTTCCAAAACAAATATGAAACAACAAATATATATTTATTCCTATGTGCTGGATCAATATCAAAATATTTGTCAAGTATAAGCTCTCCCTTGTCTGAATTGTGTATGAAAATTTCAACTTTATGTCTTCTCTTTTCAAAATGATTTTTTAAAACGTTTGAATTCAGAACATGTATTTTTGGAATGGTTTTACACAGCGGTTTCATTAGATGACCCTCTGTTTCATCAATAGTGCACATAAATACAGGATGTCGTATGTTCTGATGGCGATTTCTCTTCAAAAGGCCCACAACTTTACCGTAAATCGTATTATCATCTACTTCGGAACTAAAGTTACTTTTTGATTTTTTTGTTTTTGCATTTTTTGGTGTATCACGCAATATTTCTACTATAACCTCATCGTCGCTAAAACAAGTTCCGCACTTTGATCGACCACATATTTTTATTTCTTTAACACGATCAGAAGAATCTAATGTTTTACAGGTAGCAAGGTGTGAATGTTCGATTTCAAGAAGACATCTTTTATATCGATTTGGATCTCTTGTGCATAAAAACAATTTATCATCATTGAATTCACTTAAATCAGAAAACTTGTACCCAGGAAACTGACTCAAATATCTCTCACTCAGAATAAGCTCAACTGGTAAAACATCTGTGTCATACAGTGTTTCTGTCTCTTCTTGATTCCTTTCATTCACTTCATCTGTATTTGATTCATCGCAATGATTATTTTTAGGTTTAAATGGAACATCCGATTGAAATTGTTCGTCGTCAGAATAATCTGCCCATTCATCACTGTCTTCATTGTCAAACAATGGATCATCGGGTAAATTACTGCCATTCTTGCATTGTGGAATTGTTTCTGTGCATGAGGTTACTGCAACTTTTACAATATCATTAGCCTTTTCGCCTTTGGTGATATTTTTAAATTTAATTTTGCGTCTAGTCCGTCCATTCTTTTTCAGTGGTCTAGATGTTTTGGGTTGTTTATCAGAAGTGCAAACCTCTTGCAAACAATTTGCAGTTTTAGTAGTTTCTTCTAAAACACGTTCGATTGATGGCTGAACTAAAAATAAATATTGTGTTATTTTTATATTTAAATATTTTATACTTTAATCGTGAAGAAGTACCCATTGGATGGTTGGCCTTCGAGAACATAACCAACACAGCGATAAACTTTTACTAGAAATAATCACACACACACACGCACACACACACACACACACACACACACACACACACACACACTTTTGTCTGGATCATAAAAATAAATTAAAACTCTCTCTCTCTCTCTCTCTCTCTCTCTCTCTCTCTCAAAATTTTGTAAATACATGTATTCTGATTTCTTCGAATATGACTATTGTTAATAAGTGAAATCGAAGATGGCGCTCGTGATACAAAATTGTGCAAAAATAAAATAAATAAATAAATAATAAATAAATGATAAAAAAGATTAAAAGAGTTGAACAACTTGCAAACGTTTACGGAAGAGAAAGTTTCAAACGGTCCATGCGTTTGTTACTGGACTTAGATATAGATTAAATTCTTTTCTTTGGTTTGATTGAAGATGTTCATAAAAATCATAGAAAAGTCTTTTATTAGTCTTAAGCATCCTGCAGCAAAAACAACAACGACTTTAACAGCAGTTTAAGACGTATTTAAGTTAGTCATAAAGGTAACAGGTTTTAAGTGTTTTGTGAAAACCATCTTAATAACTAATGAGAAAACATAAGGTAACAAAAAAATCAGTGCCCAAACACAAGGCTGTATAAAGTCTACAGCTGCCGTTCCATGGAAAACTCGTTTAAAAAAATCAGTGCCCAAACACAAGGCTGTATTAAGGCTACAGCTGCCGTTCCATGGAAAACTCGTTTAAAAACCATATAAATTAAACAAATGAAAATTATTAAGGGAATGATATTTGGAACTGAAAACGATTGAGCTAAGACATTTTAAGCGATTAAGATAACATTTTGCACTGTGGTGTTTTAAAAATAAATGTTATAAGAAAGAATTTATTGAAAAGAAAAGATAAAGGCATCACATGATTCCATTTTAAGAACAACTTTTAAATAATTGACTGTAAATATACAGATTTTTTTATCAAGGTTCAACTATTTTCTGTTTTTAAAGAAACAAACGATAATATACAAGAGCACCCCGAGCGTAGCATTATACGCCCGTGTTATATTGATCGAGTAGTACTATTTACTAGTGTGGCGACACCTTTAGGGGTTTCGCGGGAAAGAATGGAACAATCTAGAGGATTTCTATCAGTAGAGCTCATCCACAGAACTTGCCACTCAAAAGTTTGACACAGACCTAACGGATAAGTGCCAAACCTACCAATAATTTGGTAAAGAATTGGTTACTTTAATATGGGTACGAATTCAAATTGGTACGTTAAATTGTTTTTGGATGATAGCGCCGACTTTAAACAGTTATTGTGGATTTTATGTAAAAGATAGAAAAAATATAAAAATACCGTCTTTTCCGTCAGATCTTAAACATTTTTCGGTCAATGGACGACTTTTTCGTACAATGAACTGTTATTGAACAGGAGTGCGTTAAACGTAATTGTTTTTTTGAAAAATTCATTTTTTGCATGTTTGACCCCAAAATTAAGTATGATACCGATTTTTCCCAAAAATTTCACCAAGTTAGATAGCTAGATCGCATTAGACTCCATAACCTCAGAAATTTTTAGCAAAATCTATTGAGGAGATTTCAAGGTCCCCAAGATGCAAATATATGCTGCTAAAAAGGAGAAAGTTGTCGCCTTTATCATTTCACATCCAGAGGATGTTCCGAATGAATTCGTCACTAATCCTCTAGATTGTTCCATTCTTTACTGAGAAGTATAAGTACAACTAGGATATATGTATGCAAAAATATATTGCTAAATGGATAGTGGTAGACTGCTATATAATTCATATTCATTTCCAGGAAGGAAGAAGTTTAAAATATAATGTTAGGTCATGGCAGTGCTTTCATGTGTTAAGCATTGCATGCAGGAAGATTTTAGGAAACAAATACATTTTTTGTCTGAAATGTTTTGAGAACCTTTTTTTTAACCAACCTGAAATAATTTATATCTATAAAGCTTAATTATAATTTGAACTGTTGTCGTGATCTGTGCAGTATGATAAAAAGGTGTTTTAAGTTAAAAAAAGGGGCATAACTCCTCCAAAAATAATCTGAAAAAGTTGTAATTCGAACTTGCACCAGATAATAACATCGTAAATGTGTATACCAAATTTCATTTGAATCCATAAATAGTTGTAGGCTCTGATGATCGGAAACCACATGGTCATACATACAAAAATTTCTAAGTTAAAAAAGGGGCATAACTCCTCCAAAAATAATCCGAAAAAGTTGTAATTCGAACTTGCACAAGGTATTACCATGGTAAAGCTGTATACCAAATTTCATTTGAATCCATAAATGTTTGTGGTTTCTATTGAACAGAATACAAATTGTTAACAGACGCCCGCCCGCCCGCCCGCCCGGACGGACAGCACCGTAACATAATACGTCCCGTCATATGACGGGCGTATAATAATCTTTTTAAAAACCGTTGTATTTGAAATATTTTAACGGGTTATATTAATGGTTTTAATTTTTAAAAGTAAATTTTAAGAGCAAGAGGTTAGGAAGAGAAGATAAAATGTTAAATTCGTCGAAAGCAAATATCCTTGCTTATAATTTTCTTTATGAAATTATGAAATAATCTTTCTCAGTAAAAGTTCTTAAAATTTATTTTCTTGTTTTTTCATTCTCAAAATTGACTTTGCATGTGACGGATGTAACTAGCTATACAGGAGGTGCTTACCCTTCCGGAGCACTCGGCCATACTTCTTTGATGGAAGTTCACGTGAATAACACAATTTGCAAGTTTTTTAAGTTTTTTCTTCTTTTTTTTCGATGATTGTGATTTGGACAAGGACTGGTATATTTTTGTTTTAATAAACGAATATTGTTTTACTGTTTAATGAATTAAGTTTTTATTTTATGAAAGGTTAACATTGAAAAATTATTATTTAATCCCTCTAATAAAAGGTTACTTTTAATACTATAATGATATTTCACATTATAACAGTGTCTTTTATTGGAATTTAAATTTAAAAAAAAAAGAGAAAGAAAACGCGTCTTTTTCAATCAAAAACAAATGTAAAGATAAGTTATATCTCAAAGATATTTCTAAACAATTATTGAATTGTTTTAAGGAAGGGATATGTTTACCACACTCTGCTGAAAAAAACCCATGTATGTATTTTGTTTGTTTCAAACAACAACACGTATTCTCCAGAATATTTTAATTTTTTGAATTGGGAACTGGCAATTACCTTGAATTTTTTAAATAACTTCATTTATGACAACAATGACCTATACATGCCTTAGTGCTGATTCATAGTTTAAATTTTCTAAATGTTTATTACTGATTCCGAATGCTTTAGACCGTTCAAAAGTACTTTGAACAAACGTGATGTTCCTTGCATTGAATGTACTTGTCATCCAAACTCGCAGATTTTGTTTTATTTTTATAAATAATGGATTCTAGCATTCACAATTTTGCAATTAAGTCATGGTTTGGCTTAGGAAAATATTTCTGTTTAAATTAAACTACCTGATTCCTAAAAAACTGATTAAACATAACTGTGATAATATCTAAATTTTTACTTATTAATCTAAATCTATGCTAATTATATCCGCTATAATAATATATAATGCAGCGATAGAAGGCATCTAGTCACTCGTGAATAATAGTTTTAAGACTTTATGAAGATATGGTAAATTTTCATTTGTATATGTTGTGGCATGTTCTGCTAAACATCTTTTATAAAATCTACGAAGGCTGTTCAATATGTAGCGTGTATTATACACAGCGCGATTTCGTTGATGATGATACTCTTGAAAATCTCTTTTCAATACTTTTCCAAAAGTATAAACACATATCTTCAGCGTCTCATAGTTTTAAAAGTCAAGTCATTTCAATAGAGCCAGATGTTGACAAATAATGTATAAAAGGTTAGAAAACAGGTTAAGAATATTGAATAAATAAGAGCTTATATAAAAGGCCGCACAAAAATAGGTCCTTCGGTGATTTTTTCTGAATCGATGGAAGTTAATGGGTCTGATAAGGTTTAATAAGAGACAGTTAGTAGGTGGAGAATGAAATTTGTGATTAGCATAGAGTCCTTCAAAGATGGAGCAAAATCTGACCAACTAGTGACTGTAACAGGTAAGGTAAATGTCACAAAAATCAGGGAAACATTTGATGGCAGATTTACGATTCGTGAAATTGTCAAAGCTTTTGGCACATCGCTATCGCGGGTTTATTTCATTTTGAAGTAAGACAGATTTCTGCCAGATGAATTCCGCATATATTGACAGATGATCAAAAACGGGTACGAGTACAAACCGCTAAGCAATTGCTAAAAATCTTTTTTCTAAATTCAAACAAAGACAATTGACAACATTTTACTGGTGACGAAACGGATTTATCATTTCTTGTAAAGCGGTTTTTGAAGTCGTAGAAGGTTACCACACCCACCAAACTGACCAAATCTGGCTGCATGCGCCTTTTTTTCTATTTCCAAAATTTGAAAACTTCATATCTGATCGGCCTTACACTACTTGACAATCCTTGTTTTGATATATCGTACTATACATATGATAGCAAACAACTCTCATATTTTTCTATGAACAATATCATTTTCTTAACATTGAACAAACATAATTACTCAATGTATATGTTTGTGCTTTACAGATTATGTTCTTCCTTTATTTCTTTTCTTAATTGCTCTGATTGGTGTCAAGTAAACGTCCTTTGTTAAATTGGCTTTTATCTAAAAAATGTTTCATAAGTTAAATATCTGAATTGCTTTAAAATATTAAAAGATACGAAAAGAACATTTTATGGGCACTAAAAGAATCATTGTCAATTCCTACAAAGAATGTTTGATGATATAAAGCGAGGCAGCATTTTTCAGATGATGTTGTCTCTCGAATAAAGAAGCTCCCAGGCCAACCAAACAGGTAAGATTTTTAAAATTTGAAAAATCGTGTTCTCAATTGATATTATATGCTTCACATCTCTTGTCTTGACCCAACTTCAAATTTACCGTTACAAGAAGATATATAAAAAATTCTTGCCAACGACTTATCAAATTGTGCGAATGAATTTTGTATATTATTTGACCTCAAGTGCAAGATTGTTAATGTGAGCAAGACTTTCAATTCAAATTATTGATTCTCATCTTACATCGGTGCTAAAAAGGTTGTAGAAACCAAGAGAGAGAGAGAGAGGTATATGTAACACGCATGGGATTTGAATTTTAATATCGGCTTATAACCAAAGTATAAAAGCATGTACGTTCAAGTAACAAAATATTTACCATCTTGTCCATCGTCTTCTATATCTTCCCAACAACTTTTACCACTTTCGTCTTCCGATGATGATGTTTCACTACCAACACAATCAGCTCCATCCGTCAATGGCAGTGACGCGTCTTTATTTCCAACTGTTAATTCGACAAAATAGTCACTTTTTGCAGTTATTCAATATCACCACAAATAATAGAATTTCTAATTTATGCTATATTTGTACAGTTTTGGCGATCTCTAACTTTAAATAAAATTCACAAGAGACAACCAATGTGGCAAAATTGTCTTGATCATTGATGGACAGTCATATCAATCATAATTTCATGACGGCAAACGAAGACATGAATTTATAACTTTACTACTAAATATTTAGACATTTGTATAGAAAACAATACAGAAATTTAAATCTCATAAAAAATCATCACTCAAGATTTTAGGGTTGGCCATTTGTAAATAATTCGAATTATCCTGAGTTTCGGCCAAAACATATCCTATAGGTCTACAATTTTACTATTGTTATTCCTAGCAATATGCAAATATTGAAAAGGAGTACAAAATACAAAAATATTCAAATAGTACACAAAGTAATCTTAAAAAACGTTTCTAACAAGTGTTGGTAAAACCTTTTCATCAAACTTAATAAAATACAAACATACCAATCCATGTCCAAATCAAAATTCCCACCAAAAAAGGGGTAAAAACATTAAAAACTTCAAAATCAAATTTAAGATAAAAGGAACATGGAACTATGGGACGTCATATATCCAGTATGATATGTACTTAATTCATTAATATCATAAAAATTTGGCTTAAAAGAATATATATATATATATATATATATATATATATATATATATATATATATATATATATATATATATATATATATATATATGTTTGTGTGTGTGTGTGTGTGTGTGTGTGTGTGTGTTAAACTTACGTATTTGGTTTTTATTTTTATCAGTGATTGATAATGAGTCGCTCTGTAAAGAAAAATACTTATAAAAACACGTTCAAATATTGTTAAATTATTGTTATATTGTTTTTCAAATTGAATACTTGTATTAGATTATAAATCTCCATATCGTTTCATATCATATTTATATTTATTCATTTATGTCAATTTGGATGTTTATATAGCAATCACTTTTGATCATGTAAATGGTTCCAAGGGATAAAATCGCTAGTGTTTTATTTCTATCAATATGAACCTGAATTTTATTCCCGCGGAAAAACACGTTAGTGTGTAGATTTCACCCGATAAGATGTACTTAAATGTAGAAAACGTAATCAAAACATGTATTTGTTTCATTATGTTAGAATTGAAAATCGAAAAGATAACCCTTATTGGATTATTAAAGAATCTTAAAATGCAATTTCCATTTTGTTTAAAAAAAACTTAAAAACGTATGATTTAATAACTTGTTTTGATTGTTTGATGTGGATCGAAGGAAGACAACAATTTAAACCTCTAATAGGGTAAATTTCTTTTTCATATTTCAATAAGGAACCTTTTAAGCAATTATGCAAATTAGTTTTTATTTGTAAAACAAATGTAGGGTAAAGTGTTAATGAGCAGGAAAAGTAATTGTAAAGTTTATAAAGTGATCGTAACGTAAATTAAATGGAACAGTCTGAACATGTCTATTTATTACGTTTGTCGTGTATATGCCTGTTATGTTATTGGTTCCATTGGCTGTTGCAGAGAAGAAGTACATGCTTTTAGATGCGACGTTCCTGTTTTACATCCATGAGATTAAACGTTTTTTCTTAATTTTAAGCGTAGAATTACTTAGATATGGATCGCTGTCAGACAGAATAAAGGATGGTTATTATCTTACTTTGTTTTCAATTTGACTGTCAACAACATCACAACTTTGTTCTCGATGATACAACACCTCAACACCACTGTCATTCTTGGTATCCTCAATTTGATGAAAAAGTTCTTTTTCTATGTCTATATTTTCCCAGTTGTCATGTCCACTACCGAAAATTGTTACCTCCGTTTCCTCATGAGGCATAACAAATGTCAATTTAGATGATTTTCCAAATTCTTCCTGAAGATTTGGTGCTGAATAAAAAGTGGGATACCTTTCTGTGTTAAAACTAAAAACTGTCAAATTTGTAACCATTTAAAATCAAAAAACTCTGTAACTGTTATTACTTTGAATTTTGCTAAAGCTTGTTTTTTTAACATGTAAAAATATATGTGCTTAAACGTTCTCGTCTTATCTTAAATAGTAAACATATATAAATGTTACCAAATTATTTTACTAAATTATAACTTGTATTACTTCACCTAAACTTCACTTAAAATATCCGCCGTTATTTAGAATTCATAAAGTTAAACAATGTATTATTATTTTACTATCTACACACACTTTATCACAAATAAGCGTTAACCAATATTATATTTAGTCTTAGTTTTAAAACTGTCTTTACATTATAAAAACAACAGAATAAATTATTTAAATTTGATGATCAATATGTAACCTTATACCCAATAATACTACTCATAATTTATTAGTGAATATACGAAAGCGTAAATGGAACATTGTTCAAAGTTTATAATCTGGAATTGAAAAACACTAACCCGCCATAACGAATTGGTATTCTTTTATTGGGAACTGGTGTTCTGTATTCTAACATAGCATATCGCTAATTCATTAAAGTGCTTTATCGATTATAAAAAAAACTTACACAATGCCCCCTACGCGTTCCTATAAATATGATATAACAAAGAACAACTTCGACTAGTTGGAATAAGGCTAGAAATGAAATTTTAAATGTTAATGAAAATATGTTGCGTTTTGACAAAAACCAAGCTGGCATATCGTTACAACTGACTTGCAGGAAGGTACCTACCTTGGTCGCATGGACTTTTTACTGTCTACAAATAAAAGAGACTCATTAAAATATAAATAAAACCTTATAAGAATACGAGTTTTTTAAACAGATATAATCGATAGACCAGAATATTATTTTGTCACAATATCCAATAAAAAAAACTAGAGATGTCCATCTTGCCTCGTTTCTTAAGCAGACCATATGTTTTAAACTTTTCTGAATATTTTTATTCAATAAGCTGTTGATAATAAAAGCGCAATAAGACGACACAGTGTGCAGACTCAAAATGAATGGACAAAGGGTAATTCACAACGTGATTGGAACCATAAAAATAATCATCTTTATACTGAATATAGCATTTAATGATAAAATATAGATATAACATTTTCTTCATTTTCTTCAAACTCAAAAATGCACAGTTGCACGATATTTTTTGCTCAGCAAACTTATAATTAACTCAAGTTTTAATAAAAATTAAGTCTAATTGTGTAATTATTGATTTCTTGGAAGAACCTAATTACAGGTTATCAATAATATTGCATGTATGGCATACAAATCACTTTTTAAGTTAAGTGGTTCCTCGATTTTTCTATTCTGTTCAAGGCACTCTTCACCAACTATTGATTTAGTAAATAAAAATTATGTAGTTGTTTCATGAAAAAAGGTTTGAAAACAGTCGATAATGATTATCGATTAAAATTGTCCTCAGTTTTAAGGGACTATTAGACAAACAGAAACTTTACTTGTCATCCATGATACTAAAGTACAAAGTTTTGACTTTTCCAAAATCATCAATAAAATAATTAATGCGTTATTATTTCTGTAAGTAAAGCGTTTTTTTTTTTGTTATTTTCTTTATAAATAAATATCATTCTTGTAAAATGGCTTTTAAAAAATTGCTATTGTAGGACACACACACACACACACACACACACACACACACACACACATCGATGATGTAATGAATTATTTTACTCACTACTGTCTCGGGGCTTTGTTCCATTCTCGAACGTAAAGTCCGTTCTTGTAATTGCAATTTTCGCTTTTACAGATAGTAAAAAAAATGTTCTTTGTAAACTTTTGACAATTACTGTTGATTGACAAGTTATAATTGATTTAACAAAGAAAATATAAGACGTTTCTAAATTGATGTAGTAGTTAAGGGGCAACTTAAAATACGTACTTGACAACCTTTCACACAGCAACAAATGCTTAATAATAAAGTTATTGAAGAAGCCAAACAAGATTGCAAAATACGAACACATATTGGAACCACTGATTCCAAAATCATTGGCTTTCGGCGCAGAAGTAAATACCTAGTATCATGGTTATAACACTTAAAAATCAAAGGATACTAAGAACTTACCTTGGCCTTCCTGTTTCTTCTTTTCTTCGTGTGTTTTGAAAGAACATTGTCCATGTTCAGAATGTTGCTTTAAGATTTCTGTTTTTGCTCTAATCGACAAAGAAAAATAAAACGATTGAAAAAATGAAGAACAAAGAATATAATTTTTTTTAAAAATAAACAATAACGAAATTGGGTTCAGTTAGAAATTAAAAATATATAACAAAATACCCTGGCTTTTTTATTAAAAATATCCAATTCAGGTAATTTGGGAAAAATATCTCAATCTGTATTTGTTTTTCCTTTTGTATTCTCTATTTGGTTGTTTGATCATGAACTTGCATTGTTTCTATCTTGTGATTTGTTGCCTTTGATTCATTTTCACAAAGCATTCTGACCAAAGGGAATAAATTCCAAAGTGTTTTTATGTAATGTATGCAATATTTATTTTATTCTAAAAACAAATACGTTGATGATCAGATAAAAATGAAAAAAACTTTTCTATTAATTCCTGAATTTTCATTATTTTAAATTCTATACTAAGAAAGATTTTACCATTACATGTTATTCAGTCGCATTATTCTATTAGAATACGCTAAGTTCTTAAAAATGTTTCGAAATGTTAACTTTTAATATGCCCGTTAACCCACAACTTTTCTTTTAAGCTATGGAGTAAGTGGATAAGTAAAGCAATTGATTTTATTTAATAACATGCAAAAATAGATAAATGAATGAATAAATAGAAATAAATAATAAAAAATTAATTAATTAAATTTTTTTTGGTGTATTTTTTTATCCCTTTAAAGGAAAATGTTAATGTAGACCAAAACCCTTCATTATATCATCATTACTTGACACCCGAAGGAAAAAAAAACTTATCGCTATTATGAAGTATATAATCAATTCTTATATATTCGCTAAAAATAAACACTGTATTAAACTTCTGATATGTATCATATACTTTAACGTCAATTAACAAAAAACGAGTATTTTAAATATAATAAAAAGCCATTGATTTCTGCCGTGAAACGCCATAATATCAAATCAATCTTAAAACCTTATAGAAATTGTCCTTGATATTAAATGTAAACACACCGGTCCCTGTTCAAATAACTATCCAAAAAAAAAATTAATAACTTTGAAAACTGGCTTATTTAGATAAACGCGTAGACTTTCACAAGGAAATATTGGCCGGGAGCTCTGGAAAGGACAACAACTCCTGTCTAACTGTACAGCAGATTTAAACCTGTTTCGTTGATCCAAGCCACCAAGGTAACGGTCCTCTCGAACTGTTGAGGCTTTTTGTTGACCTGAACTAGGTCTTTCTGTGTGTTCTAAATGGATTTTACAGCTGTGACACAACACTTCGTGGCAATGCCGAATAATGGTAAATCAATAAAAAAGGTCCACAGATGCCAGTGGATTAACAAAATGCGGAGTTTCTTGCAGAAGTAAAAACAAACGAAAAATTGGCATACACCCTCGGCCTTTCAAAATCACTTTCATTTGACCCCCATGCTTATGTATTCGTTTATAACCAGATATACACGAAGAGCAGGTGCTAACAACAAGTGTTATTTTTTAGGCAATAGATTCAAGTATAATATGGAGATGTCATGAAAATGTCGTTATCATTTAATAAACATTATATAATAGTTCTGTAATAAAATGATCATTGACTTTTTGCACCAGTATATATAAAGGCATTATATGTTTGTATTCTGCATAAATGCACTTGGTAAATTTTAGCTGCATGTTTGGCATTGAAATAATTTAGGTTTAAAATTTTAATCATATATAAATAAGAACACTTGGGAATCAATCCAAAAATACATTTTATTGACAAATATAACAAAACAAATCAGTTCATGTCAACATCACGACCCATAAAGTAATTTTTTTGAAAATTCGCTAATTAAGTTTTACACGTAAACTTCAATCCAGGAAATAGGACCGATGCTCTAAAAGGTTAAGCACCTTCTGTCTTATATACTAGCTTCACCTGTTAAATACAAATTCAAATTTGAGATTAAAAGAAACATGGAACTATGGGTAATCAAATATATAGAGTATAAGTTTAGATATAGTGACTTTATATTTATCAACAATATGATGAGGGTCCTAAAAATTTTAAGGGCATTAATTAACCTAGACCTGCAATATCCTTGAGTCAACAATTTAATTGTCAACAGCTTGCTTGGTTGTAGAAAGTCCCCAAAGTGGGAATAAGCTCTGTCATACGGTATTAAATGTAAACATATACACAATACGCAGAAGAAGCAAGAATATTACAGAAAGAAACGGAAAGTTGACAATAGAAAAATTGACGTTATCACGTTTGTCGTATAGCTTCAAATACCTTTCATGGGTGTCATAATTGATGTACAAATCAAAATAGATATATAATCAATATTTTGAGTATATTATTGTAAAAAAATTATCTTTAATTTGTTTTTAATATCATTAACACTTAATACGAAGTTTTTCAGTCTAAACAAAACAAAACTTCTTAGGTTTTTATTGTAGGTAGCGATGTTCTTTTTCTGTCGACTCTTGTTGTTGATGAGTTGCAGTGTGTAACTAAATTTTTTTTCTTTTTCAGCTATAAATGTTATGCCTTAAATAATCAATTAAAACATTAATATATTACGCGTTAAGATACCTAGGGAAAGTTACAAAATAGGTCCAAATAGGCATATTAATTATAAATTTTCAGTTTGTCTGGCTCAAGCCGTATGTACCACTTACTAACCGCAGAGTATGGTAGATACAAGGAAAAATTTTTTATCGTAACTTCCAAAACAATTTCTATTATTTCTAATATATATATATATATATATATATATATATATATATATGATACTCATCAAATAATAATTTGTTTTACTCTTACGGATTAAATTTCTAATTCCTATCTTTGCCATGGGTTTTCACTTTGATTTGATCTTGTTTTCTCCACAGGGACATAAATCTTACCTAAAAATCTCAGTTATTATATGGATATTGTGCTCGAAAACCAATCTTAGAAAGTCCTTCGGAGAGTTTTATAGAGATATCTATTATAATTTTTTCTGTTAATATTTTAAGTTATCACGATATATATATATATATGTGTGTGTGTGTGTGTGTGTATGTGTGTGTGTGTGTGTGGGTGTGTGTGTGTGGAGGGGGTAAGATTTTTTCAAGGGTCTGGCCATTTTATTTGAGTGCGCATGTTTTGTGACCTAGAAAATAAACAAAGTCGCTGATCAATTCTTATAGCTCCCCCGTAAATCTACATGTTAAGACTAATCTGAAAATAAAAGAAATTACTAACAGAAAAATAGTGGATAGTCATAATTCTGCTCCAACCATATTCAAGATAATGTACTATTCTTTCCAAATTATTGAAGGTAGTGTGACGTCACAATTCTGCTCCAACCATATTTAAAATGAATGTACTATTTTAGCCAATTTATTCAAGGTACGTCTACTTAAGATGGTTCTATATAAACTTAAGATATTACGTCATTCATAATAATCAGAAGCAAATGTTTGTTTAGACCAAAATTAACACTTATATTTATAAATTTAACATTTTAGAAAAGTTGTATTGTGTCGTAATCACAATATAATTAAAAGCAACATGACACTATCCTAGAGAACCTTTATACCTCATAAAAATATGCTGTTTGTTGATCTCTGATATATCGGCTTTTGATATCGAAGGCAGAGAACTTCTGTTAATTTTTAAAATCAATGCAAGTATGTCAAGATTGATTTACTTTTCACTAATATCACTTGCAAGTATAAAGTTTATAAAGTAAATTAAAATCCTACCTTACCGTTGAAGAATACTAGTCCCTGCTTTTTTTCCTGAGGTTTGTACTTTATAAACTATACCAATTATCAGGACTCCACAATAACACATCACATAAATACCCTGAGTTTTGGCATCTAATAAAATGAAAATAATGAACTTAAATAAAGGTATATTCCATTTACACACCATATCCGATTTCGCATTATGTCACCTCATATTAAAAACATTTTCCGAAAATCGATTAAAAGATATGTATTTTTGCTAACATGTCATACCTACTCCGTTGTTTCGATTTATATAGTAGTTTGAATAAAAAAAAGCAGATTTTAATAATAGAATTGGAAATTCCCAGTAAGTGAAGGTACCCGATAAAAGGTTTTGGCATACTGCCCATGGGTTACGTCATGTTTTGGTATCTTTAATAGATAAAGCCACTTAATAGTTAACAGTGTCAATAAAACAGCCCAAATAGCTGATATATATATGTATATATACACACAAATACCTGTTAAATCTAATATGAGAATGATATAACAATTGGTCTTCTGTTTTGTCCTTCATTATAGAAATGACATAAATTATTTTTGTAATTGGAAACGAAAAAATTTACCCTTTGCACACTCTGTATTTCGCGCACCTCGATCTGCAAAATATCCAATGCTTTCATATTTCCTTAAAAGACAATCTTATTTTTTTCATTTCAAATTCTAATTTCCAAATTTTTAAAACAACATCTCAGTACACTCAAAATTCATTTCACACCTGAAATAAGTGAAGAAAATAGAATCACTTTGAGCCAATTCTATTATACAAAATATAACAAAGTATTGAAAAAGTCTAATCAATTAAAACAAATCATAATTGTACTATTTTACACTTAGCTTTCAACACAGTACTAATTTGGGTGTCACTGCAAATATAAAAATAACTAATTTCATTAATTCTGCCTCATAAAATTATTATTGGTTTAATATAGATAAATTACAGCGTGGAATCGTCGGATCAAATATTTATTCCTTTCTCAAAAAAAGTTAGTTTCCTGAATAAATAATAACAATTAAACGATTTCTTTTCAATGGTTAATAACATTTACTACTTTCACTAAGTGAGTCACTGTTATGTCATATCACGTTTCATTCACCGTGACGTCATACTTCAACTGCGTTATGTCTGATTATAACGTCGAACCTTCATAAGCCTTAAAATCTCATAAAATATTACAAAGTATTAAAAAAAAGTCTGATCAATCGAAACAAAGGTAATTGAACTATTTTACAATTAGCTTTAAACACAGTACTATTGTGTGTGTCTCTGCAAACATAAAAATAACTAATTTGATTAGTTATGCTTCATAAAATCATTATTGGTTTAATGTAGATCAAATTACAAGACAGTGCGGAATATTCTTTACTGCTAAATGAGACAATACAGTCATGCTTAATACAAAGACTTCTTAACCCAACAGAAAGTTATATTCACCGAGGTCTTAGGCTTTTTACTACTTGGTTGAGAAATTCTTGTATTATCCTTATCAAAATCGACAAGTGTTTGGACAGAACGTTATCACACTACTATCACATCATAAATTTCTGTCGTTATTTGAACGTCGATTTTATTTACGATTGGTCGTTTTTTAAAAGAAAATCCAATGAAAATTGAAGTTTCAAAAGCATCTTTCGAAATCCTATTCATTTATTTCAATTCTACGTACACCCTGTATGAATGATATATTACCCTCTCGCGACCTTAAGCGCGGTGATTATGATATTTCTGAGAGTGATTACATATAATATGCAGTTCCATCATAGAATAGACAAACTAAGCCAATATATAACACAAATACCGGCTGGGTCACTATATCTCTCCAGACAACACTACAGGAGAACGGTTCCCTCGGGAGAGGTCCATAATAGATTTAGTACATCACATGGTTTTCTTTTCCAATCTGAGCAAGAATTAATTTTCAAATTAACTATTACCGGTAACTTTATTTAACATCACAAAATGCTTTTACTACCCCTGAGCGGGTACCGCTGCTGGTGGAGTAAATCTCCCCGAGAGTATCCATAACTCAGTAGGCAGTACTTTGTGCTGTCAGAAAATATACCATTTAGCAAAATTTTCAGTCGTCTTAATTTTGGAATTTATTTAAAACTAAGGTCTGTTCCCTCCTGCAAAACATTCCTTAGCTGGATTTTGATTCACATATTTTTGGAACTTTAGATTCATTAATTTGCAACTGTTTGGCGTATGTTATTTAATCTATCAACTTTTTCGGCCCCTAGTGTCACTGATGAGGAATGATTTTCCGAAATGTGCACATCTGGCACATCAAAATTTAGCAGGTATTTGTTATATATTTACAGGTCATTCGGATCTTCTGAATTAATATTTCTAAACTGGTCGTCGGAAGCAAGTTTGTATCCGACGACAACAAAACAGAGCGCCACCTGAACAAAGGGGAGTAATTTGATTTGGTTTGCGGGGGGGGGGGGTACGCGAGGGACTAAACTTGGAAGTCGGGGGACTATACCTAGTATAGTCCCGTTGCTATGCGTTGTCAAGGACAGACGATTTCTACATAAAATAGTATTCATATAGTTATCCAATGATTATTCAACAAATTAACATGTGATGCACTAAATATATATATATATATATATATATATATATATATATATATATATATTAGCATCTGGCTATGCTAAAGGATTTCAAGTATGTTCTTATTTGCAGGACCAAGCCTTCCAATTTTCGCTCTTCATTCGATGTATTAGAACAATAAACTTCTTAAATAAATAAGACATAAACATCTTTATTTTGAAGTTTGATACTGCATAAGTCTATTTTTAAAAGTTTATTGCTATATTAAATTTATTGTTTATCAATTCAGTTTTTAAAATGTTTGGCTTATGTTTTTTCTCTATCAAATTTTTCGGTCTTAGTGTTAATGATGAGGGATGAATTTCCAAAATTTGCACATCTGGCACATCAAAATGTAACTGGTATTTGTGTTATTTATTTACTACCCTTGAGAGGGTACGGCTGCTGGTGGTGTAAAACTCCCCAAAGGGTATCCATAACTCGGTAGGCAGTACTTTGTGCTGTCAGAAAATGTACCGTTTAGCAAAATTTTAAGCAGTCTTAAATTTTGAATTTTTTTTTTTACTATTAAGGTTTGTTTCCTCGTGGCAAGCATTCCTTAGCTGGATTTGGATTTATATAATTTTGGAACTTTAAATTCAATAAGTTTAAACTGTTTGGCGTATGTTTTTTCTCTATCAAATTTTTCGGTCTTAGTGTCACTGATGAGGAATTCCGAAATGTGCACATCTGGCACATCAAAATTTAACTGGTATTTATGTTATTTATTTATCAACAAAAAGCTTAAAAGGCCATACTTTATTGATCAAACTAATTGAATTAATGATATTTACAAGGTTTACTTTTACTTTTACGAGGGTATCCATAACTCAGTAGGCAGTACTTTGTGCTGTCAGAAAATGTACCATTTAACAAAATTTTCAGTCCTTTAAAATTTGAAATTTATTTAAAACTAAGGTTTGTTCCCTCATGCAAAGCATTCCTTAGCTGGATTTGGATTTATATAATTTTGAAACTTTAGATTCATTATTTTCAACTGTTTGGCTCATGTTTTTCATTATCAAACTTTTCGGTCTAAGTGTCACTGATGAGGAATGAATTTCCGAAATGTGCACATCTGGCACATCTAAATTTAACTGGTATTTGTGTTATGTATCTACATAAACCTTTTTCGCAATTTAATATATATATATATATATATATATATATATATATATATATATATATATATAAATTTTCATATTTTTTCTTTTGAAATATACATGGAAGGCTGGTCTGTTAGTTCTTTAGTAAGATACGCCTAATTTTTTATTTGGGTATTTACTTGCATGTATTTTTATTACGTTCTTAATATCAAAAATACTGATTTAACTTTTTTAAATTATTGAAATTTTCAAAATTTAAATTTATCGTTTAAGGAACCAAGTACAGGTTTATAATCATAATTTAACTCTTTTTTATTACAGGGATCTTGCAGGGATACACCTTTCTCAGAACACCTGTTGATTATATAAATATCATATTTAATTACACGTAACACATTAGACACAAACTTTGTGGAAATGTTTCTATGGAAACGAGGAATGTTCAAGAGTTAAACCATCATATAAGAAATATTTTTCATAATGAAAATATCTATGAGAGCTACTACCTATGGTTGTTCCGTTCATGACAAAATTGTCAAGTAGAAATGATTAATTAATTATATGTGGCAACAACTATCAAGTAAAGACAAGTCATCAGAATCCAAGACTACCATTTTAAAAGGTATGTTTAAGGTTTTATCGACCACCATTATTACAACTCTTAAGTATTTTATTCTATCAATTATATATTAATAACATTTTAGCGTTCAAAACAAATGCTTCATGAAATTAAATTACTAGTATTATGTAATGTTAAAATGTTGGTGATTTTACAGATCACTCCGCCGCTTTATTTTACATGGGAAAATAAATCTTTTAGAACATATTTGTAGGGTTTAAAAATAAACATTCATCATTATATCGATTTTTGTCAAAAATTAAGTCGGTAGACGATGTTAATATAATGCAGTCTATTCACTGCAGATATCATTTGTTTCGTATGTTAAAGTAAATTATTTGTGTTTGTGCAACTTACACAATTTTTTAGTTAAGTAGATTAATTTTTTAAATGTTAAAGCAAAGATTTAAACGTTTATATATTCAACTTAGGACACTCCTAAATACGTTTGATGAAATAGAGACTAAACGAAAACCTTTCTGCCACCTGCAGGCAAGCTATCTGCACATGACGCACGGATAGATACTCGGAAAATTATATTCTTTAATGAGTGGCCATAGATGCTAAGTTTCAGTAAGTAGTTAAACTAGAGATTTTTTTTATTGTCCCCAAAACAAACTATGAGCTTTAATTTGGCTACTACAGCTGACAGAAAAGCACCAGTTCACACGCTTAAATAACTACTTTCGTACACCGACCACAACATTTTAACAAATTTCCGACCACCTGGTAGCACCGCTGCATGCACTACCAGTATTAATACACAATTGGAATTTTAAGTGACATCCATTCATGTATCGTTTTTTGACAAATTTATCTTTAAAAATTGTTCATTCAATTTTTACAGAAAAATGTAAATCATATTTGTTGTTATTTTAATAATTTTTTTGAATTATTCATATAGATTGATCAGTGGGCGGAGTCAGATTTCAAATGCTTGTTACAAGTGGGCAGGGTCAAATATCAAATGTACATCTTTCTGGGAAAACCTTTCGGTCCTTTTAAAGTGAATCCCTTTAATTTATGAAACACACTTCACAAAATAAGTCACTTGCTTTGCCATGGATACAAGGAGTGTATAAGATTTAGACTAGCACATTGAAAATATGATTCATAATGAACGCAAGGCAGGTAAACTGTAGCTCAAACAGCCGATCATCTCTAAAGTCATCTTTCAGCTTCCAAAGAACGACATAAAATAGAGGTAGGTCTTTCATTTTAACCATCATCTTTACAACTTGAATATAACAATTAAAGATAAAGTATTTGTGTGGTAACGTATTATATATATATATATTGCATGTATAAATTAATATCTAAAGTGAAAATAATTGTAGTTACAAATGTTTATTATTTTTAATTTTTACTTACATTAATCGAACGAAGACAGCATATTTAACTCCTTTTAAACATTTAATTAAAAACTTTTATCTTAATCTTGGAATTTGTTAATAATAATAATATAAGGTAAAAAAAAAAGTTTTTATCCGTTTATTCCCCTTTTTTTTAAACTTTAAGGACTGTCCATTTATTGTCTTAAAAGGCATTTAAAATTCTTTCCACCACATTTGTTTTTTCGACGGTATTTTGTTGTTGGAGATTAAATACATCTATCATTGCAATTGTTGCTCCTTTTATATTTCTTAAAATATATTGAATTTTAATTTTTGCAAAATTCTATGTTTCTGTAAATTAGAATAAAATTTACAGAACTAAATCGATTTTATTATTCAATGATTTTGGACAAACTTAGCAAATTCTGAAACTTTTGCCTGAAAGACCAGCAACTTTTAAAGCTTCAGCTGATTATAATTTTTGTATTAAAATTTTATTTTTCAAAAATTAAATTCGGTTGTAAAGTCAACATAGAAATAGCCATGTAAGCAGGCAAATAAAATAAAAGATTAGCTACGGTCATCACTATGAGGTCACGCTAAAGCATCTTAGCCAAACTTTAAAAAAAGTATGCTTTTGAAAAAAAAAGTTACTAGACATACAAATATTTAGTATTTGATTAAAAAGTTACGTTGGCACCATATTTCACCAGGACAATATTTTTTTTAATAAGTAGGAACTATCCTGATTTAGGGTTTAATTATTCTGCACAGGAAAAGGAAGGATTTTTATCCGGAAACTCTGATTATCTTAATATTAAAAGCCTAATCACATAGTGATTTAAAGGACCTTTACACAACTTCACTCGAAAAGAATATTATTGCATTTAAATCCTTGCAAAAATGTTAAACCATAGCATTTAGCATTGAATGCACACACACAGACACAGACACAGACACACACACACACACACACACACACTATATATATATATATATATATATATATATAATCAAGCATTATAAAAAGTAATTGTCTAAAAAGGAGTTCTTATATGCAAATCAATCCTTCATTTTTTAAATCAGTAACGTAAATTTATTATAGCGGGAACGTTTTACTCTTAACAAAGATGCTTGGTTTGTATATGGATTCGGACAAAGAAATTTTAATGTTGTCGTAATTTAACCCTATTTGAGAAACGTTTTTATCTGTTACATTCATATTAAGAATCTATTTGTTATACCATCTTTTTAAGCATTGCATTTACTCTGATATATGCGTAGCTTTTGAAACATTTTTTCATCATTATGTTACATCGGAATCAAAACCCATGTGGCAATTTTAAAAATTAAGTTGGTGGTTCGTTTATAATTTTCAATAAATATGAAGAGCTTCTGTGGAATTTTATGTTGTTTCCTGTTTTAAAATATATTACACAGTGAATTGCAGATCTATATTTTGTAGTTTATTTGTCTAAAATGTAGGTCAAAAAACAATTTTTGTGTGCTGTCTTTATAAAGTTAAAGGGAGATTGAATTTTTTATATAGGAAATATGTTAAAATATTTTGGCTGACTGCTAATGAGTAAAAGGAACACATTAAACCTTCAATTTTTAGAAGTTTATTCTATTGACAGTTATTAATATCGTTTAGGGATGAGGGATTTTTGACCTGCCAAACCTTTATCTCCAAAAAAATGGGTTAGTTCTTAAAACCAATCCCTTTTGTGTATCGATTGGACATATTCAACCAATTGTCCTTCAGAAGCACCCTTTATGCACTGTGCTTGTCTATATATTTACCGATTAAAATGATTTTTGGGCAATTTAGCTTATACCTTTTAAGTCTATGCCTTGAACTTTTAATCTTTATTTTACGTAATTAAAATTATTTAAAAAATTTAATTAAGTAAGCATGTTTGTTAAACAAGATAGGAAACTTTAAAATTTTAAAATTTCCGCGATCTGCGTTACCGTTTGATACGTTAATATACTCGGTCACTATGGAAAAATTGATGAACAAAAAAAATTATTTGATGAAACCGAACAACTGATATTTTATGCTAACAGTTTGCCATAACCGGTTTGCTTGGGGTTTTCATCAAGTCGGTCGTTTTTAGACAGGGACATCGATGCCTTAAATAAACTCCCGCAACTGATTTTTTACCGTTTTCAGACACACTGAATAATCAAGAATGCTGACAAGTTGTATCGTTTCTTTCACCGTCTGAAAATAAGTTATGGAGGGGCAAGAGACGTATGCCTCTTTCTTAACGGTCACCCATGTGGCTCAGTGATGTTTAACTTAACGATGCATTGTTATCTCATGTACCCCAACTTGCTGGGCTTTAT
Source organism: Tegillarca granosa (assembly GCA_029721355.1). Classification (NCBI taxonomy): domain Eukaryota; kingdom Metazoa; phylum Mollusca; class Bivalvia; order Arcoida; family Arcidae; genus Tegillarca; species Tegillarca granosa. The sequence goes on along the minus strand of CM056598.1, from coordinate 17,710,382 downwards.
GGTGATGCGAACACTCTGAAACTAAAAGAGCAATAGCCCAACTTCTTTCAATTTTCCTCAATCGTGACATTTGCTCTAAAATCGCTTCCAAAATTGTTTTGTAACTGATCCATGTTTTTATGGTTTAGGGGTAGCTCGAATGTACGCTTTCTTGAAAAGTCTGCCTCAGGTTTATTTACGGTAAGCTAAAGTTTTTCAGAGTGCATTAAGGTAGCTTAATGTAAAATTTTATTTCAATTTAGTCCACGAGTCTAATATTTGTAAAACTAAAACCGAATTTGCGTTTCTTTTTTCCGTTAGTATATTTTTAATTTCATTTATCGGTCTGCTTAGTAGTGCATCTGTCCTATAAATAATTGCGATTGAAGATGACACAATATTTATATAGAAAATTTAAATTTCAGATAAAGATGCCTTCAGATATTGATACAACACATTTTCCAACTGCGTTAAACAACCTGCTTGATGCTGCCAACATCAGTAATATCTCGCAACAAGATGTTTTTGACAATTTAGGATTCTTTTTTTATGAAAGGGCGGCGTTAGAAGAAACGAGAGTACATGGATACACAGTTTATAGGGACATACTTAAGTTTGCTTCTCCAATTATATTTTGCATTGGAATAATCGGAAACATATTATCCATTATTGTATTGAGAAATAAAAGAATGAATAATCTATCAATCAGTTTGGTGCTAACTGTACTTGCAATAACTGATAGTATTGTGTTGGTTGTGGGTTTAGCCATAGAATGGATCGGACTCGTTTTCGAGTTTGATCTCAAGATAAAGTCTAACATTTTATGCAAATTAATTCATTATGTCCTTTATAGTTCAAGTGAAATATCGGCATGGTTGATTGTTGCTATTACCGTGGAAAGATACTATATTGTAAGCTGTCCATTGCTTGTACCATCGATGTGTAGAAAATCCAGGGCTATCAAATATATCACTTTTATAATCTCCATTCTATGTCTGGTAAATTTACACAATTTCTGGACAGTTGGTATTACATATGACAAATGGAGAGGTGTTTTTACATGTGGTAATGCCGTTATGGGTGACATTGGTGAACATGTTATTCCGTGGATCGATGCTTCTCTATTTGCCTTCCTTCCATCTATAATTTTGGTTATATTCAATGCTTTAAACCTTAAGAGCATAGCAAACGGCGAAGCTCTAGTAGAAGCAATAAAAATAACACCACATGATAAATTTTATTATTTAAGACTAAGTTTGGTTTTAATGATGGTATCATTTACTTATATTTTATCAACCGTCCCAATTTCGGTAGTTGTTATTCTCACGGTCGCCTGGAAATACAATCCTGACATTAACAATATTTTAAGTAGCATCTGGATAGCACATGCAGTTGCAGAACTTGCAATGTACATTAACCACTCTGTAAACTTTATCCTTTATTCACTTACGGGAGAAAGATTCAGAAAGGCAATATGTGCCATTATTTCAAAGAAGAAATATAGAAAAAGACAAATCAGGCAAACAATTGAACTACAGTCTTTAGCGTTAACTGAAATTGGTGGTAGTTTTAAGAGAAGAGGAAGAAATTCTATATATTAAATGATAACATATGTAAATATAATGACTTTGTTATAAAGAGAAATATCTACACGGGATTTTAGTAATCTTGGTATATTACCACAAATATCTCGATATTCATTGATTGAGAATAAGGATATGGCTTGAACATTTCATCTAAAAAGATATGTATTGCAAAGAAATGTAATTGTTATTTAGGGATATTTTTGTCAATACTCAGGATAGATATTGTCGTCGATTATGTCTGTTGCATTTAGTCAAGACTGAAAATTGTTTAAAACTATAATTTTGGTATGTTACCATATACATGTAAATTGAATTTTTCATATTGTTTTCTTTAAATGGATACATTTTTGTCAGTACTCAAAAAAAGTCTCTACTTTGTTAAATGGATATAATATTTTTTTCACTATTTGGGATAGATATTGTCATCGATTGTTTCTGTTGTATTTAGTCAAAAACTGTTAATTCTTTTTTAAACTTCAGTTGGAGGACAACAGGCAGTCGTTAAATAAACAAGCTACCATAATGAAAGCCGAACGACCAACATTCTGTAGGCAGAATGGACCGTTTTGCATAAAAACATACTACACAAAAAGCAAATGAATCCACAAAATATTATCAACTATTAAATGCATGGTTTTTACAAATATGCATACATTTGTAAATAACTTTCAAAATGGATCTCCATCTTACTTTCTTTAAAACCTTTTGAAATATGATTTAAGTATCACTAAGAAAATTAATTTTTGGTCTGTAATTTCATGTCCATTTTCTCCAACAAGTCTACTAATATTTTTACTCATGTAATTTCTTTTCGCTAGTTTAAAAAAATATTAAATATTACTTCTTTAACTTATCAACATAAAAAAGTCTTGAAGAAGCAAGTTTTTGAATAGGCAGTACCACTTCCTCTTTTAAAATTGGTTGTATTTAGACCGAATGGCCAGTCCTAAAGCCAAGCAAAATATTCGAATTTTTAACATTAGGCATAAGGCATAAGTTCATTCGAAATCAAAAAGAAGTCAAGTCTTGTTTTAAATATAAGCCCTTTTCGACCATGCACATTTCTTAGCATCATTATTTGAAATTCTCCAAGGATCTAGTAAATAATATTCATTTTATCTCAACTGGCTATAGCCAGCTGAGCTTTTGGCATGGTTTTGCGTGCGTGCGTAATCTTTGATCTTTTCCTATGAAACCAATGGGCCAATTGGACCAAATTCGGTATGGAAGGTCCTTAGGTTGAGAAGACTAAAATATATACCAGGCGACCCCGCCTGACATCGAAAATGGCCGCTGTTACTACAAATAGCAAAAACACATAAATAGCCACTGTTGAATCATTTTTAACTGTTTTCGTCAAATATGAAATGTAGTGAGTATATAGCGGGGCATTCAACATATATATAAAACGGGTTTTTTTAAGAAATTTTTCGTTGACCCGATTTTTAGGAACTATGCAAATGATGTGTAATATTTAATCAATTCTTCGAAAATCTTCTCCTCTAAAACCACTGGGACAACTAAAACAGTATTTGGTGTGGAAGGTCCTAAGGTTAGGTTGACTAAGGTTTGACTAAAGTTTGTATCAAGCGACCCCGCCTGACATCCAAGATGGCCGCTGTTACTATAAATAGCAAAAAAACACAAAAAGCTCTTGTTGAATCATTTTTAACTGTTTTCGTCAAAAATGTAGAGAGTATATAGCGGGTATTCAAAATATCTATAACGGGTTTTTCTGAGAAATTTTCCGTTGACCCGATTTTCACGATTTATGCAAATGAGGTGTAATATTTAATTAATTCTTCGAAAATTCCATCCTCTGAAACCACTGAGTCAACTGGAACCGTATTTTGTGTGGAAAGTCCGTAGGTGGGGTAGACTAAAGTTTGTACCAGGCGTCCCAAGATAGTGTGACAGATGTGATATGTTGTTTATTTGTATAATAAATACTTGTTCAGAATAAACAATTAATGTACTTTGCTATTTACTTTATCCAATCAATTATCATGGATTCCATTTGTCATTCAATGATTATTCATTGACTTGCATACACAACACATTTGCTTACTTTTCCTACATTACTAATTTCAAGACCATTTCTGCTTCAATTATAAGCATCAACCACAGTTCTGATGCCCTTAAATAATCATTGAAGCCCACTAAACCTCTTGTTCTAAGTAATATTTGGTTGCCCCACTTTTCACAAAATGTGATGCAATTTGTGCGCCAGTTGAGCAATATATGCCCTATTGGACCTCTTGTTAATGCTAAGTACCATTATCTGTGCCCCTGGGTTATTATTATGCAAATAATTAAAATAATCTTTATTACCATCTTGAGCAATATTCCAATCACCACACATAAAAATAAACTCAGAATTAAAATCCTTAACGAGTGCGCCTAAATTTTTATAAAATTCCAGGCAATCCTTATTTGGCCCATGAAGATTTACTAAAGTTGTGATAAATTTCTTTCCAATAAAAATTTCTAAAATCAAATAGTTTTCGCTAATACCTTTTATCTTTTTTTAATTTCATATTCAAAATTATTTTTAATAGAATACTCACATCCCTGGTATCTCTCCTACCTGCAAACACAAATACTTCAATTCTCCATTGACTTCTAACAAAATTAATATCTTCCGCAACTATCTTAAAGGCTCTATATTGCTGAATTTTTATGACGTAAATGATCAAACACGTCCCTCCTTTGATATATCTCTTAGACCTCTACAGTTCATTGACAGAATACTAATCATAAGGTATCGCTGGCAATGTGACAAGTGATCTATGTACAAGGAACTGAACACACACACACACACACACACACACACACACACACACACACACACACACGCGATAGATACAAACACAAAACACAACAATTTAAATTGAAACACGTATGCATAATGGAGAGAGACTTCTCAAGCGATTTTACTTTTTATGCCTACTAGGACCGAAGATTTTTGCCAAAAGAAAAAAAGTTATACCTGTATTAGCAAGTCCCACTAGTTTTATAAAAAAGCTCTCTCGAAAATTTAACTGGTCAAAGTTATTTAGTATCATCTCACTTCTAATAAAAAATACCTGAAGAAAATTATCTTCTTGTTAAAAAAATCGCTCTCAAAAATATTCGGTCTTTTTTAAACCAGAATTGAAAAATAGCAATAATTAAAGGGAAACCACTCTTAATTACCAATGTGTATGGATATCCTTAAAATGGTCCCATCTATAGTCTTTTTTAACTCAGCAAACTGTATACAGTCAACATTTGAATGGAATGACAACTCAGGGTATCTGATGCAGACTACAAAACTGCGCACTTGTTGCTTCTTGTTAGTTAACTGGCAGCCATTGTTATAATCAATACATAGCGATTCTTTTTTGTATAGTTCTTCTTGTCACAGTTTGCGCAAGTGAAATAAGAATACTTAGTATTTTGAATAATAATTTCATAACTTTGAACTTCTTTGGTTGAGATTGATGTTAAAAGCTGGATAAGAAAACTTTAAAAAATTATTAAAAATATAACATAAATATTTAAATGAACAATATGTCTATTCTACTTTAATAAGCATTTTTATTGTCCAGATGCGAAATTTCTGAATTTTGTTTGAAAACAGAAATCTGAGATGTGTACAATTTGTTGTACCATTTGATCGAAATAATTGTCTCCCCTAATACAAACTCTCTTGAATTTCCTAATCTCATGGGACTTGCTACCTGTATCAATAAACCCTGTGCGAAAAAACACGTAGATGCAAGTTGTTAATTAACTATTAACTCTAAAACATAAAAAAGGAAACGGTTTCTGATTTGGAAATTATTCAAAAACCGTTGTTTTTTTTAAATATACTTAACTTACCTTGTCCCAGAATCCTTGACATAAAGAAGGAATTGGATTGGGGCAAAATAAATTATAATTGAAATAAGTAAACTACTTTTGTTATAAAAGCAAACACAAACAGTCAATGCAAATCACATACGACAACTGACTGGTCTATCTAAACAATTAAACTTTCACCAGAGAAGTGAGACCATGCTATTTTTTAATTTTTTCATTGCAGGAACATTATTTTACTATAGCTTTCATCATTTTTTTTTTAAAAAAACTATTTTAATAAATAATGACTATTTACAGAATAAGGGTAATTCCGGGAACTGAGGCAAAACATTTTCCCAAATAAAGATTTTCTAAAAATTTCCACACAAATTGCTGACAACGAGCTTTGTAGAATAAAACAAAAAAAATTAATTATTTAATTATTTATTGGGTTTTTGTTTTTCAGTAGTTAGTTGAATTTACCCCATTTTTCAAAAGCTATTGCTTATATATAAATATCCTTACAAGTTAATTTCATATTTTTTTTTATTAAATAATAACTAGAGGTAATGAAAACAAATTATATTTTTATGGTTTTATTAAAAATCTCAATAAAAGACGTCGATGAAGTAATATACACAATAAAACATAATAAAAGTGTTAATTATTATATATCAGAGAGTGAAAAAAGTGTCTTCATTTTCGTTGACAGTTTACCACAAAAATACAAATTTCATAACATATGAAAATTACGTCTCTTTGATAAACTTTACAAAGGAAGCATGTTGCGTATTTTACAAAATTTAAAAACTTTATGATGGGGTTCTTGTTTTCCGGTTCTGAAATCCTATTATTGAACACCGAGCATTCTTCCCGAGAGATTAGGGACAATATTTCAATTTATTCCACAATTTACATTTCTCGCTGTCTTTGGTCAATTAAACTTGAGAACCATTTGTGCATTCAGTACTGGCCAAAGGTAAACTATATTTTTTATTTTTCCACAAAAGCAATATAATTTATGGAAGGTTATTTCGGATATTTGGGGATATTTTATAAAAAACCTTGAAATCTTTAAAGTCGCTGTATAAAGCCCCACAATATAAGCGAAAGATCTTATAGCATTACCATTTTTTGCAAAACTAAACGATGAATTAAAAATATTTTCATGATCTTAAATCATTAAAATAAATTGAAAAACACTTAATAATAATTTAAAACAGAAAATATTTTTAAAAATGGCATATCGATTGTAGACATATGCTTTTGTACAATAATTATTAATGATTTTATGTTGTTGAAAAGAGTTACCTTTCTTGGTGTCGGCACTTATCTTTGAGACTGTAATATCTAATTTTTCGAGAACATACCAGGAATTATAAAGTGATACCTCACCTACGGAGATTTGTGATTGAGGCTAAAAATACATGGCTTATCATTAAAAATTAACAACATTGAGTTTAGAAACCTATTTTCTCGATAATTGCTAATTGGAAGTTAATAATTCACCCTACCCAGATTCTAAGCAGATTTGGGATTGGAGCTTAAGGTAGTTCAAGGCAAACAATTTCCCAGAATTAAATTTGTTTTGGAAAATTTGCACACGCACTCCTTAGAATTTGCTTTGTAGCATTATACATATTATACATTTGCTTTTAAATTTGGTTTTTTAGCAAGGTGGGTAAAACCTACCACACATTTCAAGAATCAAATGCTTATTTCTAAATATCCCTCCAAGTTAATTTCATTTTGTTATTTATTTCTGGTCGACCAGAGTCAAATTTTTGATGCGTTATTCAGCTCAATTAGACAAACATTTCCACACCATCATTTAAACTCCATTGTTTGTCTGCCATTTTGATTTTTATTATATATAAAAGTAAGGCTATGGGATATAATTATAGAGTCTGGCCTACTGAATGGACATGGTTTTCCGCTTTTAATTAATTGAGGATACCGACAAATGTTTGGATGATTTGTCCATAAGCATACCAGAATAAGCTTGTTCAATGACTCATATGTCTTATTATGGTATTTTAATTAACCAAAAAAGCCAAAAAGTAAAGATTTCAAACTTTTGTCTTTAATAAATTGACATGCCATTGTAACAGTAAGATTTTTAAAAGCAATTCCAAAAGTAAGTGGTAGGGGAGATTTTTTTTTATTTCTCGATAACAAGAAACCAATCATACATTTTTTCTTTGGTTTTTAGAATATAGAAAATAAAAAAAAAACTTCCCTCGTTTACTTTTTGAAAGAAACGTAATTCATAGTTTTTTAATTTTAATTTATGTGTTAAAATGAAAATTAAGAAACTTTTTTGCACACACTGTGATAAGTACTTTTGTTTTTTCAATATAATGAAATAAATTTCATATCATGGTATGTCTTTTATTCAAAAATATTGATTAAAACAATAAAAATAAAATCTGTTTTTTTTCAACATCTACTCATTATTTAATGAATGATAAACATGAAAAAAACCAAGCAGGCCCCAGTTTTACAATCATTCCTTTACTAAGATTTTGCTTAACTTAAAATAAGCAAATTGTCACTATCTCTTCTTTTACAAATAAACATTTAAAAAAAAAAAACAAACTAAATGTAGATGTTATAAGCTTGAAGTGATCTTCAAAATGACACCTTAAATTACGGAATATCTCAATAATTAACAAAACTACGAAGATTACAAATTTGTTAGATTTAAGTTAAGGAAAATCTTAAACCGTATTCATTATTAATAAAACTTCATTTTTTAAAAAGATTGAACATAATTTTACAATTTATTTTAGTGACATTGTTTAATTTGGAGGTAAACTAACGTACAATGCCAGTATATCCACAAAATCTTATTTTAAAAAGTCTGCACACTGAAAAAAATTCAATTTTAATTCAAACCGAAACTTTTCTATGTCCAACAATTCCACTTTGTTATCCTTATAAGATTTTATTGATAACTGATAATGTGGATGACATCACAAATGACAAAACATAACTATAACAGCAACTGAAATAGAGTTGAACACAATTGAATTGTGAACTTGTGAACATTCCACGGCAGACCTGAGGAACATTTTCAAAACATTTAAACAAGTAAAATAAGAATTAATTCTTTTAGGTTTTTTCAAATTTCTATTGCTTTCTTGAAAATTCACTTAATGTTAAAAAATTTCTTAACTAAGGTTTAACAACTTAAAAAAGGATATTATTTTTATTTCATTTCCTTGACAAGTCATAATTTCAGACAAAGCCCCCTTTAGACAGAAAATGTTACAGGAATGATATGCATTCGTAAACTAACCGTATGCACTGCAGAAATCAATAAATGTATCTGAAGCAATGTTTATTTAAAAATGTTAATCAAGCCATTTTGCTTTGGTCGTAAAAAATTGAAATATTGATTCTAGTTGTAATTATATAACATTGAGGTATAAATTATGCAAATTTTACTGACCTCTCACTATAATTAATGAATAATTTAACAGGTCATGCCTTACAAGGATAAAAAGGTTGAGTTGTTGGATATAGGTATTTTCAGTTCGAAGTAAAATTGAAATTTTTACAGATTGTGCAGACTTTTTAATATTTGATTTTGAGCAATACTGACATTGTACATTAGGTCACCTCTCAATAAAAAAATGTCACTAGATATAGAATATATTGTAAAATTACATAAAACGTGGCTATAAATCTTAAAAAACGGGGCTTTAGTTATAATGAATATGGTTTAGTTAAGGAATGGTCGTGGGATATTTAGAAATGAGAATTAGATTGTAACAATAAAACAAACATACCAATCCTTGTCCATATCATAATCCAAAAACAATGTAAAAACTGCAAACTGTCAAAATATGTTATACACGTGAACTTCCATCAAGTAAGTGAGGCCGGGTGCTCCGGAATTAGGTAATTAGATAATTAGATTAGTTTAACACACTCTACTGAAAAAAAAACAACGAAAAACCAAGCATGTGTCGTTTTTTTTCATTCAACAAACCAAATTCTGTGTGCAGAAATTTTCAGAAAATACTATTCCTGGAAAATCTGTTGCCTCAGATGCCCCTTAACCTCAAGTAACTTTATATTCCAAATGAAACAAAACTTAAATGTTCGGTATAAGTTTCATTTTAACGACGCCCTTGTTGTAGTAAACAGTATCATTTTGCAGATATCAATATTAATTACTTTTATTTAGGTATAAATACTAATATTTTGCACTGTCAATTTGTGCGATAGTACGAAATATCACAAAGACAACATGACTCTGCAGATCGTATTCTTCTGTGTCTTAAACCTGGTTGTAGTCCTAACTGCAGGTAAGTTGTTTTTTTACATATACATTATTTCAAGTTTGTAGTTTAACTGGTATTTTTAAAAATCTTTCCGTATTGATGTTTTGGGTTTTTTTTAGCCATTTTACCGTCATCTGTAGGTCACGAAACTGGGGTAGCAAATTGTTTCTGTTTTGTCGGGAGAAAAGTATACGGTGGTGTTCAGACAGTATTCGTTTTTTTAATTTCAAACACAGTGATGGAGCATCTAGTGACTTGTGTTATAAAGCATTTTGTCCGATATTGAAGACACTGTCATGACTGAGTAGGTGAATATTTCTAATTATTTAGGAAATTATAAAGATACAATCAATATCTTTAAACTTAGATTATTTTCAAACATTTTTACGGAAGTTTTCGTGTACTACTGAAAATGCCAGTTTCTAAAATCTTTACTTTGCTTTTGGAATTGTGATTTGGACATAAACTTGTATGTTGGTGTTTGATCAATGGAATACAAACATATTGTTCCATGATCATGAAAACCGCAATCCCAAAAGCAAATTTAAAACTATGAAAACTTGCAAATTAAGACAAAAACGTTACCAGGGAGAAGGGAGAGGTGAGACCGGGTGCCTAGTTCTAAGTCTCTATTTTCAGTACTGTTTTAATATATTTTTCTATTTCGTACATAATGTTTCCTTTCTAATTTCAGCATTGTTTGTAATTTTTTTTATATTTTTGTTCTTAGTTTTTGCAGAACATGTAAATGTGACATTTCATATTTTGTTTGTCAACAATGCACGTTATAGGTTAATCTCATTTTCATATTTATGCGTTTCGTTTTCACATTAATTGTTATAAATTTCATTTTGTTTAAACACAAATCTTGTAAAATAGCATTTCAGCCACAATTATGATTTCTTTATAGTAATACAATATTTTTTCCTTTCAGTTTGATTTTTGTTCTTCATTTTTACTTCAGGTCATTTTCAAATATTTACTTTTTTTATTTGTTTTTTAAAGGATTTTTAAAGATTTGAATAACATGTTATGTTGTATGTAAAATATTTCCAAGCCACAAATTAATTTCTTTTTTCTGTTACCGTGAAGAAAACTGGAGTACCTGGGATAGACATCGAATTTTGGCAAGTGGAATGACAAACATTCCCACTCTATAATATTTTTTACAGCAGTTTTATGTGTTATGGTTTGAATTATTTTCTAAAGGTTTGTTTTTAGTCCCTTATATGTACAGTAAACCTGTACAGAAAGACCACGTACGAGATTCTGAAAAATAAAGACTTTATTGACAAATGGTCTGTTAATGGCAATTTGGAGATTAAAATTCGCGAGTAGTTTGTATAAAGAAATGTTCGCTATAGTACTTTTTACTAATTTTATATTTTCCTGATTAGTTGTTTTTTGTTTTGTTTTGATTTTTTTGTTTTGTTTTTTGGTTTGTTTGTTTGTTTGTTGTTTTTTTGTTTTTGTTTTTACTTGTTTTCTGTTCTCATTTGTGTCAGTAGTTGCCTGGTACATTTTGCCAGTAAAAATGTTTTTCATTTTTATAGATTTACTTTGCCAGTGATGATTTAAAGGTATGCTCGGGGTTGTTTCAAAACGCATTTCATTTAGAAAAAATTTTAAATATTCCATTCTGCAAAAAATGCTTAAAATATTTGTTTATTATGCCAGCGAAATACTTTATCTAAAATTCGACATTTTTAGGTACCTGTCCGAATGGATGGCGGACCTATCATGGTAATTGCTACTTCTTGAATACAGTAAAGAAACCATGGTTTGCCGCGCGGGTGAGTTTTGATATTTATATAAAATAAATATTTGATTATATACAGTAAACTTATTTTGAAATATCTGAATTTGTTTTTTTTTCTAATTTTTAATTTCTTGGTTGAATATGTCAAGTGATAAATTTTTGCAAGATTTGTACTGAGAGATTGCTCTAGGTATGAAAAGCTGGCTCATCAAAAACACTTCAATGACATGGAGTAATAGTTTTATACGTAATGTGTTGATTTGTTTTGATTATCAAGACGATTTGTTCTGGGATATTAAAGAAAACTATGGTGCCCAAACGGAACCACTTACCCTCGGCAAAAGAACCGACAAACTCCACACACTATGATCTGCTGAAGGGGTTTAAATCCTAAAAAGGTAAGAGACCCTCAGATCTAGAGACTGAACCCTCCAAAAAAAAAAATAAATAAATAAAAAAAAAAAGAGAGAGAGGGCAACATCGTGATGTATAAGCTACGATCAGCCGTCTTGACAGTTTAAAAGGGTCTTATAGAGTCTTATGTTTATTATTTTATAATTTAAGTTGTAAGGCATTTTATTTCGTTGTATTGTAATTCATTATGTAATTTAATGGTTTTTTTTTTTTTTTTTTTTCTTGAAATCTTATTTTTTAAAAAATTTATTTATAAATTTATTTATTATTATTATTTTTATAGAAATATTGTGCATCAGTTGGAGCTCATTTGGTACGAGTTGAATCAGCTGCTGAAAACCGGTTTTTAAAAACTACCTTCACAGGAAAAAGTAGTAAGTTGTGAAAAAAAAAAGAAATTTCTCTGAGGAACAATTTCCTAAAAGGGTTTTAAGTCAATTTTCTAGTTCGACATGACAAATGTCGCTTTAAAAAAACTGTAATAGCAGGAAAACGTAATAGGTTGTAAATGAAAGAAATTGAATAATTTGACTTAAAAGTTTACGTCCGATATTTATCGCGTTTACCTAGTAAGGATTAACAGGTAATTCGGTCTAACTAGGGGAAAATTAAGACAAGCTATTAGGTATCATTTGAATGCATATCACATGTAACATAAACATTACATTAACCTAAGGAGTTTTATAGTGGCGGATTTGGCGGCACACACGCACTCACACACGCATGCACACACGCACACACCCACATACACACGCGATAACTCAAAATTACGAAAAGTTCATGACATATCTTAAACACTGAACATTATTAGAAACTGCATAGCTTACGCTTTTTTAATTAGATTACTTTTGGACTGATGGAACCGATATCCACAAAGATGGTGAGTGGATTTGGACATCTACATATGAACCTGTTTTGTACACTAATTTTGCTAAAGGAGAACCTAATGGAGGAACCAATCAATCATATTTGGGTTTGTTTTCTTCTGGACAGTGGGATGATGGTACAGGGTCTTACGCTGCTATGTCAATCTGCGAAATTGACGCCGAGGTAAGTGAAAAAAAATGTTTCTGAACTTATTCGAATTTATTGCAATTCTTGCAACAATTTTGTAATTCAGATATCAGATTTTGTATAATTTCGTAGGTTTTTTTTTTTACTTTGTGTCTTTGTACTGTTGTGGTTAGTGTTATTTTATAAAAGAAGCGTCTTTTAAGCTATAAAATTCTATATATTGTATAAATATGTTTGGCTTTGTATTAATAATTGCGCTTTTGGTATGAAATTAATTCCCGCCAAAATTAATACACTTCGAAATTAATTTTATCTCACCTGTCTAAGGGAAAACAATGACAGCGCCTATATCAATACACACTAATTGTCTGAGACCTTCGGGAGCCCGAAATACAATATACACTACTGATAGTGTTGGTAAACTTTGAGAAAGGAAAGCTTGTCAGAAACCAAAAATCGAATGTTTCTGTGGGAATTTGAAGTTTTTATTTCGTGTCCTCGTGCTCTAATGGAAGTTTTGGAATCCGAAAAATATTTTATTTTCCTAAAGGTGGTTGTCACAACCACCGAAGGAAATAGTCCAACTGTTCGAGAGTGGCGAGTGTTAGGGAGAGACGATTACGTAGGATCACATAATCCACGTTTTACAACTTTTTGAATTTAATCAATTTCTTTCACTGGCGTAGCAAAGAACAAACATCTTTATTTAGAAATGAATTGTCGGATTATTTGTTAAAGCGTGCATCGATATGTCTTCATATATTATGAAGGGAAAAGGGAAATTAACAACGTTAATCTCCTTATGTCGAAGAATAATACGTTTTGCTTTGCAGTGAAAAAGAATCTTGCACAACAATTCTGCAAGATCAGTATTTCTAAAAACTCGATAGCCATGTCTGCGATCAGTTTTATTTCAAAACACCTATTCAGAAAAACAAGCCCACACTATAAGCGAGGTAAAATTATTTTAATCTGTGAAACTTTATATTTTCTTTCTTCCAGCATAGATCTAAATCCCCTTGTAGTAACTTCTTACTGGAGGAACTAATCAAATGTAAAAGAAAGCAATAACAGATGACGTAACCAGTGTTGTTTTTTGTGTGAAAATACATGTTTATATCACTATGTTTGCCATTTACATGTCAATGATGGTATTTCTAAATAATATACATATGTGATATAGAAAAGAGCTTTATTTGTTTGTTTGTATTTTTTTTTTGTCATTTAGCGCACACACACACACACACACACACACACACACACACACTGAAAATATAATTAAACGGGGCGAATATATAATCATTTTACTGTGTAACTTACATAACTTTTATCTTTCTTATTTATGACAAAAATTTTGAATTAAATAAAATGTGAATTGGTAAGATTTTATAAAGATAAAAATGCAGATAGCAGAAAAATATTCATAGCCTGAAACATGGGCCACTTTGTTTTTTTTTTCAAGTACTAGTAATGGAGAAAAAGAAATAATTTTTGAGAAAAATAATGGGCCGGTGCTTAGAGGTATTGGGCATGGGTTACAGTGGAGACCCCATTTGTATACAAGTATGTTGTAGTTTGAAAAGATCCCGTTATTCACAATGCCTTTCTTCGTCGTCTAGGTCCGGATTCCACTCAGACGAGTCCCTTGTGTAAGGACATTTGTAAGTTCACAAGTCGAGATTCAGTAGTTTTCTTCTTCCCCCCCTGCCATCCCTGAACTAACTGTTCTGGTAAGTGAAGAATCTTGAACTATTTAGTAGGAATAAAAAAAATATCAAACAAAACCACTCCAATTTCTTCTGTGAATACTATATGGGCCAAAAAATATATATACAATATATATATATATATATATATATATATATATATATATATATATATATATATATATATATATATATATGTCGTGTACAAGTTGCGATTTTGTACAGGTTATAACATGTACAATTATTTTGTACATGTTATAACTTGTATGGTCGCATCATACAGGTTATAACCTGTACAAAAATGGCCCATACAGGTTATAACTTGTACAGAATTTGGCTAAAAATTGGTTTCAACTTGTACAAAAATTAGTAATCAAATATATAACTTTAATGTACGAAACGATTCAAGATAACATGTTAACACAAACTTCAGCAGTAAATAAATTATTCACAAATAGAAAATTAATGTTCCTAGTGTACCATAAGTGTACCTTTATTATTTGTTACTGCAGGTAACTGAATTATGACATTTTGAATTGCACAAAACTTTGGATTTTCTGCATTTACACCGTGCTGATTTGCAATTTCCCTTTTTGCAGTTACAAAAGAAATACCCTTGCCCCCCACTTAACGAAACCTTACTAACAATTTCCCTGAGACTCATTTCAGTATCTGGCACATCTTGCAAACTCAAAGTTGTGCTTTCTGTACACTCTACCTGGTTTCTACTCATGAAACCTTTAACTTTTCCTACATTTGTTCCTACTTTATACCCCCCATTATCATTAATAGCAACTATTATGCCTTTAATATTTCTCTCGTCTGCTGGACCTCTATCAACTAAAGGTATTGGAATTATAACATTATCGCCAACTTCAAGTAAACTTAATTTTGTTTTTGTCACTTTTGTGAATAATTCGGCTTGTGTTTGCTGGCCCGACAATGCCCTTTTACGTGCACGCACTATATTAGTATGTGTAGCCGATATTTCGGGCACAAGTACCGTATTATCTAATTCAGTTGCCGTGGCCGTATTGGAATTTGCATTTGTCTCATTGTTGCTGTCTGTTGATTCTGTTTCCATCTCTAAATGTGTGTCATTTATAGTCATGCTTGTTGTTTCTGTCTCAATGTCTGTCTCAGTTATAGAACTTGTTCCAGAATGTGCGGCATTTGTTGTCATTAATGTTTCAGTCTGTATATTTGTAATTATATCTGTGTTTACTGCCAGAGCTATCTCTATCATTTCACCCGACCCTACTTCATTCAAATTATTGTCATTGTTAGATAAATTATCAACGTTTACTGTGTCGGCTTCTACATTTATGTCATTATTTACGTCGGAATGAATGTTTTCGTCTTCCTCTGTTGATTCGACATCAGTATCTGTACTTTCAGCTTGTTGTAAGCCATCGACCATATGCTGAAGATTCTCCTCCGTCTCCAAACCCGGGCGACAATAACTCCTTTGGGATGTTAAAACTTGAGAGTCCTACCTTAGGGTCCGCACCAAAAAGCGCATTATACGGAGACTGTCCAATGACACGGTGGAATGAACGATTTTTTTGAAATTGGACAAACCGTAGTCCTTCAGACCATTGGTTTATGTTGTTTTCATGCATCCAAGTAGCAAGCATTTCTTTCACATCCGCATTTGCTCTTTCTACTGAGCCTTGACTTTGTGGGTGTCGTGGTCTACCATGGACTATAACTAAATCAGGCCACATGGATTTGAGTTCACTTATGATATTGGCGGTAAATTCGCGCCCATTATCACTTTGTAATATCTTAGGTGCTCCTATTAAGAGAAAAACATCTAAAAGGTTATATGCAACTTCAGCAGCAGTTTTTGTTTTTAAAGGACGCAAGATGCTGAATTTGGTTAAATGGTCCTGGTAATGAAAAACCCACTTATAATCTTTATCAGATGCGGACTGATAGTCTATGAGGTCTACTTGTCCTCTGGAGTTAAAATCAGAAGAGGTAACAGGTTTTATTACTAACTTGGACAGTTCAGAGCGTTTTTTCTTAAGTGCACAGTGGTTACACATTTTGAGAAACACTTTAAGAATTTCACGACTAATGTTGGCATAGTGCTTCTTTAATTCATTGTAAGTTTTGTGCAGTCCTCCATGGCCAACAGCGGTGTGACACTGCTTTATTACTGAATACATTTCCTCTATTGGCAATAGGTAGAGTATCTGGTCATCTGTAAATAGAAACAATAAGATTCTGTGTGAACCAGTCGATACTACCGTATATCATCTTAATGCCGAGAGCCAGGTGAGGAATCGGTATTCTCAAATTTTAAAGTTTTATGTATGACCCGGCCAGAGATCGAACCCACGACCTTCCGCTCTCGAGGTGGACGCTCTACCACTTCACCACCGAGGCAGTTGCCATCAATATAAGTTCTACATACAGTCAAATGTTGTGACCATGCACATTCCTAAAATTCCTGTTTAATCCCTACTTATTATATGAATGGTCTCTATTATGTTTCTAATTACTTTCATTCTATTTAATATGCAGCAAAAGTGTGTGTGTGTGTGTGTGTGTGTGTTTGTGTGTGTGTGTGAGAGAGAGAGAGAGAGAGAGAGAGAGAGAGAGAGAGAGAGAGAGAGTTGACTTACCTTCAGTTGTTTTCTTTTTAATTAGCTTTTCAACAGAGCCAACTTTTACTATGTCATACTGTTTTAACAAAGTTCTTTCTTTCCCCGTTAGTTTGGAATTATCTTTTGCATTTTTGACACTTTCTATCAAATTTTCCAGTTTATCCTTTGTGAACAGAGTGTTATTTGATGAAGTATTTTTCACAGACGTTTTCAAAATTTCCTCAAAAAACTTGTCTTCGTAGTCAACCATTTTCATTAAGTCTGTCTTATATCACACCATACATCAGTAATTCAAGAACCCCAGCTCACTGTAGTTGAGTAATAACTCACCATGTATTACAGTGGTATTATAATGTTGAACAATACTCATTAAGTGATGTTACAGGTGACTTACAAAGACCATTTATATTCTGAGATTTTGTACAAGTTGAAACCAATTTTTAGCCAAATTCTGTACAAGTTATAACCTGTATGGGCCATTTTTGTACAGGTTATAACTTGTATGATGCGACCATACAAGTTATAACATGTACAAAATAATTGTACATGTTATAACCTGTACAAAATCGCAACTTGTACACGACATATATATATATATATATATATATATATATATATATATATATATAATAACATTTATGAAAATTCGGGATCACGAGACTTTAACTTAAGTAAATCAGTGTGGTGAATGAGTTTTACAATCGATGACCACTTAGCCTGTTTTATTGGTACTGAGCTAACCAGTAAAGACCAACGGCAAAGAAACATTCTCACTTGCGGTCGAACCCACAATGGTGAGATATCTTGAGTTTAAACGCAAACACTCTAGCCACCGCGGACCCATGATATGTTATGTGAGTGCGTAGAAACACAGCTGGCTACTGTCATAGTCAATTGTGACGAAGGAAAGTGGGTTAACATAAGTAATATTATGTTTTTTTTTGTATTCTTGAATCGTATATTTGTGACAAGATATAGCCATAAAACAAGAATATAGGTGAAATAGATTCGATTCTCGAAAAGTCCAATAGAGTCATCCGATCCAAGAATCCCGCCAGATGACCTGTTCAACTTCGTAACGTAATTTCAGCTTGTGATAAATCAAACACAAACATACCATCCCAAGCATAAGTCATAATCCCAAAAGCAAGGTAAAAACTTTAAAAACTTTGTGGTATTATAAAAAAGGCCCTGAGTGTTTAAATCATAAAGATGTGATGTATTTGCTCTGATAGAGTGTGATATTATAAAATAGGCCCTGAGTGTTGAAATCATAAAAATGTGGTGCATTTGCTCTGATAGAGTGTGGCATGATGAAATACATGTAGGCCCCGAGTGTTGAAATCATAAAAATGTGGTGTATTTGCTCTGATAGAGCGGGGCATGGTAGAATAGGTCCTTAGTGTTGAAATCATTTAAGAAATGACATTCTTTTTGTCAGTGTTCATGCGTTATGAACGACAGTGGGCTGTCGCAAATTGCATGAGCGGCCAAGCCAAAAAGAATGTCATTTCTTTAACCATTTCAGTTCAATTTCAGATGATATATCCTAAAAGTCATCTTTACTGCCAACGTCCACATCGTCAAAATGGAATATCCCAACGACCTTCATTGATACACCTTCATGACGTCAGAAAGTTCAGAAAGGTCATCAGGGTCCATAGCATAAGACCGCAAAGAAGAGTAATGGAGTCATAGAAAGAAAGATAATAGTAATTGTAAATATAAAAATGTGGTGTATTTACTTCGATTAAATTTGGCATGATGAACAGGCCATGAACCCATTAACAAAATATCACATGCAACTGCCTCATTCAATACATCAGCCACTTAATTTGATTTATTTACTCAAAATGACACGATAAACGAAACATAAAACATGATCATATTTTTGGCGCCATAAATCCAGAAAAATGATGGAGACAGAGTGTTGTATGATTAACAAACAATGGACCCATTATCAAAATATACACTGCAGCTGCCTAATTCGTCAGCTAGATAATCAGAATTAAAGTTAAAATATATAACACAAATACCAGTTAAATTTTGATGTGTCAGGTGTGCACATTTCGGAAATTTCGGAGATATTCAGTTGGCGATGAAACAACTTAAACGATACATTCATGAGTTAATAAAATAAGTCACGGGTCTACAAAGTTAAAAATGGCTGCCAAAGTTACAAGCAAAATACTACAGTGTTGCACTATGTCACTCTTGTACCTTTGACAAACCTCTTTTATTGCAATCATTAAAATTAGAGTATTCTCAGGCAACACAATAAGAAATATTGCCAAATAACTGACCGAACAAATAAACTCATAAATTCATAAGAAATATATCAAGTATGAGTATGAAATTCAAAATGGTTGCCAATAACAAAGCTGAATATGAATAATAAAATGAAAATAAAGCCTCAAATTGGTGGGATATAACTATTGTCTGCTACTCATTAAATTTTAATTTTTTTTTTTTTTTTTTTTTGAAATTTACATTTCATAGAATTATTTCAAAATTGTTCAATGATTTTGTCATTTTATGGTTTTTTTTAAATTGGAATGAAAATAGCAGTGTGAGGTGCGCATAGAAGTCATTCCCCTAAATTTTTATATATGTCTTACATAATGGCATACTGATTAAAAACAGTAAAGGAATCTTTAAATTGACATTATATATATATATGTGTGTGTGTGTGTGTGTGTGTGTGTGTACATGTGTGTGTGTTGTAATAAATAATAATAATAATAAATAATATAATATAATAAAATAAATAAATAAATAAATAAATAAATAAATAAATAAACATAATATAAATAAATATTATTTAAGATCAGATCAAAATATCATCGAGGAGCTATGAACATAAAAATGGCCCGTGGTAGGAAACCATCTGCTAACACTAACACGTCTTGGTTGAAGGGAGATAATCGCTATGAACTTATTCAAAAATAGCTGCAGGGTAAATTTATAACATAAGTGATACTTATCACACACACGAGAGAGAGAGAGAGAGAGAGAGAGAGAGAGAGAGAGAGAGAGAGAGAGAGAGAGAGAGAGTAAAAATGGATTTATTTAACGGAATAATATATCAATTTAAAAAATGACTAAGAAAAAGTATTATAATAAATAATTTAGTGGAATCAATTGAAAGGGATATATCACACCCTCAATACCAAGCCTAGAATATTTTTTTAAAAATGACCCAGATAAAAATAAAATAGCAGTATATATTTCTCACCGGAATAGTGTACAATTCGTTACCTTGCGTACACACATAAACGCTTCACAAGCGAATGAGTCCACTTTGGATCAGTTCTGTGATATTATAACAACAACAACAACAACAATAATAATAATAATAATAATAATAATAATAATAATAATAATAATAATAATAATAATAATAATAATTTTTATAATTATTATTATTATTTGAAAGAGTTTATGAATGAAATTATGCAACAAAAATTAAAATACATTTTAATTATAAAATAACCAGAGACATACATGTAATGAAAGTCTCTGATTTAACAAAATCTAGAAATAGATATATGCGTTACACTGTTAACCTGACAAACGAGTTCTTTCTAAATTTGTTTCTTGAAATTAACATGATGGGTGTAAATTTCGTTATGACATATGTCCATATCTCCATTTTTTGACACATGACCTTGATATTGCATTTTACCTGTATTACCTATATTTACCTTCATTTAAAGGTCCCCCGAAGGTATTTAACGTACAGTTATAACAAGTGCATTAACTGATAAGATATCTGAAATACAACACAGGCCTCCTATTTTAAACGGCAGAATAAACAAAAGAGTTCAAGATAAATTCTCATACTTTCAGAAAATATTTATGGAAATTGTGTTATATATGGTTTACGGGAAATAAGATTTGCGTCAACAGTAAGATGGAGACTTTTTATACATTCGGAAGTTTATGAATTTACATGACGGGACGGTATGTATAGATGACTAGTGAAAATTGATTTTCGGGACAACACATGGTATTGATTTTACAACACAAGGGAGATCACCATACCTGAATATGATTACCTGAAAGAATAATTGACATTCCAGATTATTAGGTCATTCAGAAATGAATATTAATTGATAAAGTGTGTTTTCCGACAAAAACAAATATGGCGTCGGCCGATGATCATTTCATGACGGAAACAAGGACAAAACCGTTCATTCTTCGTGAATTCGTGGAATGTTACAAGCTGCCAGTATGTGCTAAAGTTGTTGGATGTCGTGGACAAGAATTACGATCATCGTCAATACGATGTGGGGATTATATTCATTTAGAAACATTAGCTGTTGATAGTATTAGTCTGTCGTTTTATGATGCTGACACGGGGTCTAAACGAGTAGTTCGCGTTCCTGCTGATAGTAATGTAAAATTTAATGTCATCTCTACTTCGTCTGGATCCGAAAATTCTGACGTTATCATGCCGACAGTAGCAGACGTTATGGAAGCATGTCCGATGAAATTTCGAGCCAATATTGAAAATGATGACCCGTATTTGCCAGTAATATTTAAGAAAGGAGAAGAATTCAGATACTTGAGGAAATGTAGATGCCCAAGTGATGGCACGGTTTACTTAGAGTGTGAGGATGCTTCTGGAAATATTATACAACTACCAAAAACATGCAAGGGTAATTTTTCTGTTATTGAAGATAAAACGTCATATTGTTTAAGAGAAATAATAGCTTTTGGTTCCGTTTCTCGAAAACTTAAGTTATCTAGCGATAATATAAAATTATTACCAATTGATGATAATGATTCGATAATAGACCCGGAAAATCCACTTTATACCAACCTAAACGAAGGTGATACACTAACAAGAATAACGGGTTTACCATTGACATTTAACGGCGTCATAAGTATGCAAGCACCAGACTTGTTTCTGTTAGCATCGGCAAAAAACAATCTGAGTGACAAATTGAGAATACCTCTTGATTTAAATATTGATCTAATACTGGCACCCAATGAGGAATATGAAGAGCCCACAATAAAGGAAAGGATTTTATATGAGTTCATCTCGGATTTCGAACAAGACCTCCCTCTTGTTGCAACGATTTCAGGATATAAGAATATTCCTAAAGAATTCCGGAAAGTTTTATCTAAAAATTCTGACGTTCTTGTGCATCATGTAGAAACTTCAGAGAAGATTTTAGCTTCTAGCAAAGGTTCTAATTTTTGTATCGGGAAAGGGATGAACGGGAGGTTTAGAAGAGCATTAATGCGATTTAAATCCCTGTCAGAACTTTTAACTTTGGATAGAGTTGTCATGGTAAAAATCATGGAAGATGTGGCATCAGACGTCCCAGAACCGTTTTTATTAAAAGTGGGAGATTTGTTAAAATTTGAAAACCATACCGTACAAACCATTAAAATCAAATATAGTAAAACAAACCATGTCAAATGTGACACGATATTGTGTGAAAAAATCGCAACCGACAAAAACAAACAACTTCGTTTGCCAATCGACTTGGAAGTGTCCATGATCGAAATATTACCCCCAAATGAACAGGATGGAGACGATATTAATTATATTTTCTCTAGACGCACGGAATTTCCATTGATGGTGGATTTTTTACCAATACACCATTGCGCACAACAAGTGTTACCATATGATAGCGAGTTAGTACTCAAGTCACGTGTTTCCGATCCATTAGTATTAATTTCTCCACTTCCTCCAGAAAAAGATAGACGGGTTTCCGCTTTAGATGCAAAAGTAGACACATGTCTTTTAGTTCCGGTAAGACACAAGTTGTACCTTAAAGTGAAAAGCAAGTTGAATTTTCCTTCTAGTTATTTTCGATTGCCAAGGAAGGTAGAGTGGTTAGATTTAGAAGCAGAAAAAATAACAAAAGACGATTATGATAGATTATTAAAATATAACGACCAAGCATATGAAGACTACGATCCAAGGTCAAGGTCGTATCAGGAAGAGGAACGTCAGATTGAAATGTAAGTTTTGTCTGATTTAGAATTCGCAAGGATTTAACATCATATATATAAAGCAACAGAGGCGGATCCAGAATTTTATGAAAGGGGTGGAGTGGGTTGGGCGAGAATTTAATTATAAGATGTTGCGAGCGTCGATAGGCTCAAGCCCCTTGCGATGAGGAATCTTGGTGTCGCTTAAAGTCCTCAGCAGGTCTAGGACAAAGCCCTGTTGGGGTCCAAGGGGTGAAGCCTCAAAAAATGAAATTTAATATGTCAAGGGACCTTTTAGCCACATCTCTATCTCTCTCTCTTTAATTTTTCAAAATGGGTAGGGGTACAACCCCTTGAATCCGCCAATTATCTGTAAATATTATTTTGGGTGAAAGTCTTTCTTTCTTTTCTCTTTCCACTTGTAATATACATGATATATTATACCCTAGTGAACATTAATTATTGAGTTGTATTTTGTTCAAACTTATGTAAAAATTATTACTTTAAGAGCTGCTTCTAGATGCTTAAACAATGCTTTAGTTTCACAATAAAACATTACAAGCTAAAATGTTACAAGACTTGTAATAAAATACTGGCATTTTATTTCTGAATTACGTCAGCTTGCAGGTGCGTTCACCTATGGATTATATGTAACTGTTTTAACGTCGAGAGAGAGAGAGAGAGAGAGAGAGAGAGAGAGAGAGAGAGAGAGAGAGAGAGGGGATATTTGATCGTTCTGAAGCAATATTTTGCCAACTGAAATCTAAGAAGCATTAAAAACGAAATATAAGTTCAACTGAAAGTTCCTTTAAATACTCATCCACTGAATTTATCCAATATTATTCAAGAACTTAAATTTATAATACGCATTTTATAAGCAGGAATGACAGTTCAAAGTATAAGCGTAGTATATTACGCAGAAAAGGAGCCTCAATGACAATACTACCACAGCTAAAAAGGCATTCCAAAATATTCACCAAGAAAGATAAAAAATACAGTAGTGAGGGCAACTTAGCCAATACGACAAAAGATGATGAAGATGATAGTGAACAAGGTAAATATGATAGGGAACAAGGTAAAAATGATAGTAAACAAGTTAAAGATAATAGTTTTCAAGGTAGAGTTGATATTAAACAAAGTAAGGTAAAACAGATAGTGAACAAGGTAAAGATGATATTAGAGAACGTAAAGTTGATAGCAAAAGAGCTAAAGATGATAATTAACAGGGTAAAACTGATAGTGAATAAGATAAAGTTGTTAGTGAACAAGGTAGAGTTGACAGTGAACAGGGTAAAGTTGATGGTGAACAAGTAAAAGTTAATAATGAACAAGGTAAAAGTTGATAGTGAACAAGGTAAAGATGACACTGAATAAGGTTAAACTGATAGTGAATAAGATAAAGTTCTTAGTGAACAAGGTAGAGTTGACAGTGAACAAGGTAAAGTTGATGGTGAACAAGGTAAAAGTTAATAATGAACAAGGTAAAAGTTGATAGTGAACAAGGTAAAGATGACACTGAATAAGGTTAAACTGATAGTGAATAAGATAAAGTTGTTAGTGAACAAGGTAGAGTTGACAGAGAACAAGGTACAGTTGATGGTGAACAAGGTAAAAGTTGATATCAAACAAGGTGAAAATTGATAGTGAACAAGGTAAAGATGACACTGACAAGGTAAAGAAACGATGGACATCATCGTATAGTGGACAGACTTAGTTCTGTGGTTTGCCAGTGGCTTTCAAAGTCGAGGAAAGTGGTTTATAAATCCAGTCATTATTAACTTTACAAGGTAAAAGTTAATAATGAACAAGGTAAAAGTTGATAGTGAACAAGGTAAAAATGACACTGAATAAGGTTAAACTGATAGTGAATAAGATAAAGTTGTTAGTGAACAAGGTAGAGTTGACAGAGAACAAGGTACTGTGGTTTGCCAGTGGCTTTCAAAGTCGAGGAAAGTGGTTTATAAATCCAGTCCGCACTCTACAGTGGTTTTAATTAATTAATTTATTTATTTTATTGTTTTCCCAAACTAACGGTTCATAAAGTTTATTAACAAGAGGTCTGTTCACACGTGTTTATTCTCCTATCCAAATTTATACTTAAAAAAATCTCATTTACGAGAAGCCCTTTTGAAAGGATTGAGGTACAAGAACCGTGTTTCAGCAAAGTTTACAAACCTCTAATGGTGTCATCTTTGGCTGCTACAGAATGTGCAAACAACATTAATAACATGAGTAGAATAAGTCCGTATACAGTAAAACCTATATTGTATTGTTTTCCTCATTACAACAAACACTTGTCTATATTTTTTTCATTATGTCCTTTGATCAACCAATTCGGTTGGATGATGATGATGATTGTTCTTCTTGTTACTATTATTGTTATCATTATGTTATTATTATTAATTTGTTGTTGTTTTTATTATTATTTTGTTGTTTTTATTGTTGTTGTTGTTATTATTATTATTGTTATTAATATTGGACTGTATATGTGGTCATTTTTTTTTTACATATTCTTCCATAAGAATATGTACTCGGATACTTCGATGAAAAAAAAAACCCTAACAAATAAGTGTATCTTTTTTTGCTCTTCGTGATACTTCTGTTGTCATCAAACTGGGACATGCTTAGTTTTAAGCATTTGATCCCCATTGAGATACGCTTAATGCATTTCTGTCCTTCCCTGGTATGCTCTGGTGATCGACGTATTTATGGCAAAAATATCATTTGTTTAATAAATCATCCAATATGAAAATACACGTTCTCACTGTCGGATAATAATGTTATTTAATTTGATCTTTGTGATGATCATTAGAAAAGGAAAAATAAACTCTCTTTAATAATAATAATAATAATAATAATAATAATAATAAATTCGTTATAGGTTTTTTTGGGGTTTTCAAAGGCGAACAACGATGTTGCAAAGACGAGGGAGCGAATCTAACATTGCTTCGTCGTTCGTTTTAAGTAGCGATATTACTTCATACTTTATATATTAATTATATTGCTTTTCAATCGATAGCTTATGTTGTTAAAAATCACATTAGAAAAACAAATTCTATGTTGTTTTTTTTTAATGTTTCTTGTAGATACAGAAGAAGAACGTATATATGAGTTATACGAAGCCCCATACAGGAAAGGCAAAGATGACAAAAAAACAAGTATGTGGCTTATATACTGTATAAGCTAAATATTGTACTGTATATACCAACTTGTATACTGATTGTACTGACTCATATATATATATACTCTATACATATACTGTAGGTACTGACTTGTATACCGAATTGTATACTGTTTGTACTGGCTTACTTACTATATACATACATAAACTGTGTAATGGCTTGTATACTGTTTTTCTGCCTTGTATACTGATTGTACTGACATATTTACCATGTACTGACATATACTGTATGTAATGGCTTGTATGCTGTATGTAATGGCTTGTAACATAACATAACATAACATAGATTTTATTAGAGTATCACCTCAAGCAAATAAATAAGTATACATAAAATTTCAAATTGAATAAATTACTTGGAGCCACTCTAAAAAGAGTTATGAGAGACTATACATAAAATTATTTACATTAAAACAAGTTGCATTAATTAATATATAATTCATTAAGAGGGAATATACTAGTATATACATATACTATAAAAGTACACACTAATTTAAAGATTTATATAAAACACATTTCCTTTTCATTAAAATATCATAACAGGTTTTGGCAGTATAATAAAACAATGATTCATTGGTAAATAAAAATCTAATCTTCTCTTGATCAGTTCTACTTAAAAAATGGTTATCGAAAGACCTTGCTTTTAAAAATAACGTTTGTCTAAAACTATCATATAATGGACACTCTAAAAGAACATGTTTTTCATCTTCTAAAATATTATTACAATTAAAACTTCGACTGCTGAACGTTCATATCTGCCTGTTTCAACTCTTAACTGTGCAACACCACATCTAAACTTCGAGAAGGCCGATCTATATTTCCCAGGCATTTTACAATTTAAAAACTTTTCAGTACAAAAATCAAATTTAAAAATCTTATAAAAACGTAGCTTAACCTGTTTATCCGATAAAAGCTTAACATACCAATCATGCTTAAAATTTTCATACAAAACGTCTTCAATCATATTAATAATACTGTTAGAAGGATATATATCAATATTTAAATATTCATTAAAACCAATAGATTAAAATTGATTGCACACTCTAAAACACCAATTTTTATACGTTTAAAACCATACAAATTTGACCATTTAAAAACTTTGCTATTCAATCTATTAAAATTCATTTTGCACAATCTAGACCAGTGTCTAAACACATTTGACCATTGTTTAACAGATGGTGATCTCCAACCCATATCACCCTGAACAGCTAAATTAGGAGTATATTTACCGACACCCATATAAAATCGCATGGCTCGGTTTTGAACAGCGTTAATGCACGAGTACTCACGCGTAACCCAAATAGCGGAACCGTAATTGATGACAGGCCATACAAGTGTATCGTATAACTTGGTGAAAACCGGGAACTGGAAACCACCGTTTGCCTTACACTTGGAAATTAAATAGCCTAAAGCCCGACTAGCAGACTTAGCTACCACTTTAACCATTTCATTATAATCGAGATGCTCAGTTAAAAGTAAGCTTAAGTATGTATAAGACGTAGTTATTTCTATATGTTTGTTATCTATAAAAAAGCGTGCAGTACTGCGTGGCACTGATGGGTTTCTAAATACCACGACATTAGATTTGTTAAAATTGACATAAATATCATTGGATTTACACCAAATGCCAAGTGTGTTAAATAACAACTGTAAATCATGCTCACTTTCTGCCAGTAAGACAACATCGTCAGCATAAAGTAGAATAGATACAACTTCATTATCTATAGGAATACCAATATTTAATGCTTTAATTCTGTCAATTAGATCGTTGATAAAAATATTAAATAAAGGGGAGATAAAACACAACCTTGTTTTAAACCGACATTTACATCAAACCATTCTGTGAAAAAACCATTAACATTTACACATGACTGTACATTATCATAAATTCCCCTAATAACTTTAATCATTTTTGAACTTACACCTATAGATCTAAGCTTTGTGAATAATAAATGCCTATTAACAGAGTCATATGCTTTTTTAAAATCAATGAAGGCTGTGAAAGTTGATAATTTTCTCTGTTTTCTTGATTCTATTATTGACGTTCTAGTAGAAAGATGGTCAATTGTGCTTCTGTCCTTGCGAAATCCATTTTGTTCATCATTAAAGAAGTGTTGAGAGTTCAACCATTTTTCCAATCTGTTATTTAAAATTGTACAGAAAACTTTGTATGTTGCCGGTGCAAGCGAAATTCCACGATAATTTGATGGATCCGTTGGATCAGTAGTTGAATTTTTTGGAATTGGAGTTATAATCACTTTTTTCCACATCAAAGGAAATAATCCTGAATTAAAACACTTGTTAAAAAGACACAATAATAAATTTAAAACCGATTCATTTTTCAATTATTCCACAGGAATGTCATCGACACCGGGTGATTTTCCATTTTTAGATTTCAATAACACAGATTTAATTTCTTCAAGCGACATAACACTATCCAGCTCATCGACACACCTTTCGTGTGTGAAGTTATTTACACAATTTGCACTACTCACTGATTGAACATATTACTAAAAGAAGATTTCCATGCCTCTAGAACCACCGACTTCTCTGACGTTTTCGTTCCATAATCGAGTTTAACCT
This sequence comes from Tegillarca granosa, assembly GCA_029721355.1. Taxonomy (NCBI): domain Eukaryota; kingdom Metazoa; phylum Mollusca; class Bivalvia; order Arcoida; family Arcidae; genus Tegillarca; species Tegillarca granosa. Next base: position 17,681,485 of record CM056598.1, on the reverse strand, counting down.
CCATCGGAATTTTGCTCTGCCTGTCATTCCCGACCCCGATTTTCCCGATTTTTTTCCAAAATGCACTAGATTTGTCTTTCATTTTATACTGATTGTACCGACTTTTATACTGTTTGTACTGACTTGTATACTGTTTGTACTGACTGTTTTACTTGTTTTTCTGACTTATAACCTGTAAATACTGACTTGTATATTGTTGGTCCCGTTGGGTGTTTCATACTTATACCTTCAGTCGCAGATTTTATCATTGTTGTCGAGCCTGGCATCACCATAAAACGAGACTTAAGTATTACTTTTCCGGTGTCGTCGTAGGCGGCAGCGGTGTGTCAAAAAATGAAAGTTTATGTTAAAGTAATGTATTTTCTACTCGATCAAAAACTAACCAGGAGAGACATTTAAATACGTGGAATTATTGTTTTCTGATAAGTTTTTATTAATGTCTTGTTTATTTTTATTTTATATCTGTTGTTGTTTTAGCTATTTCATGTCGCTTAAAGCTGCATTAAGTTTTCCAAGGAAAAAATAAAAATGGTGCTGATCTAATCAATGATGTTCCTAATGAACAATGTTACATTTGGTTCATCGATAAAAGCTCGAATAAATACAGAAATAACAATAATTTCACAGCGAGATGTAGCATGTGGGATCTAATTTTAGAACATGAATACGTCAAAGAAAAAAAACCGGGTCATGCAAAACGGTGAAATATGATAAATTAAACACAGAACTTCATTGAATTTGTCATCTGTGACTTAGTAAGGGATAAATAATATCATTGTGAATACAGCTGGATATTAATGACGGACAATTAATACAATTTGTCAGGTTTCACCTTCGATTCTTTGGAATTTCCTTACATCCGTGCGCATGCTCAAAGCTCAGAATAATCATCGTTAAACATTGACTAACCGGTTAGAGGATTCCGTTTATTTACAGCTTAAAGGAATGAAATTATAGAAAATAAATCTCACGGATCGTGATTAGAAGTTATCTTTTTTTAAGAACATCAAAAAAAAAAAAAAAAAAAAAAAAAAAAAAAAAAAAAAAAAAAAAAAAAAAAAAAATCAGAAAATTGAAAAGCTTAATGCAGCTTCAAGTCCCTGCATATTTCTGAATTTCCTTTATTTTCAAAGATTTGAAATATCTTTTGAGGTAAATAAACTTTCTTAATATAAGTTTATTATTTAAACGTTCTAATAATATAATATGTGATTATTTCAGGTAAAACTTTAAAAAGCAAGTTACTAAAGAAACTATCATTAAGGAGGAAGAAAAAGGAGCCAAACGAATAGATTAAAAAATACCATACTCAGCACTGTCATCGTCACCATCGCTATCATCATCGTCATTATTTTTTTAAGATAATTTTATCGAATCTTTCCATGGTTGAAAATTATAATATTTTTTTTTTTTTTACAGTTATACACATTGGCAAGATATCAAACCTGCGGGAATGGCAAATTTTATTTCTAACACCACCACCACCACCACCACCAGCATCATCAACATCAACATCATCATCACCATTATCATCTCTCTGTTCCTTGTTCATTGTAATCACCATCCTGCATCATAGTTAACATCAGGATAATGATCCTCAACATTACCACCACCACCTCCACCACCACCATCATCATCTTCTTTCTTTTCTTTTTCATCTCCATCATTATCATCATCATCATCGTGCTTCATTCATTATCGATATGATCAAATAGCCACATCCTATGTAATGTAATTATATATTATGTATACTTCTAGTCATAATCATTATTTATATGGACAATAATTTTATTGTTTTTATTGTTATATATACATAAATATACAATGTAACAAGAATTAAACTTCTTTTTTATTATATTATTAGTTTTCAAACAAATTCCCCAACCCAAATTTTACGCTTAAAGATTAAACGCCATATTCTTATTACCCGAAATAAAATGATCTAAGAGCTAAAAAAATTTTTTGACAGTAGCAAGTGCGATCAGAAACGTGAAATAAAACAAGAGTCAAGGAAACTCCGTGAAAACCAGGTTTTCGTATTTTGGAGAAGGGGGTTTCAGAGAGAAATAGTACCTAGTTAACAATAATTATGAGTGATCATGTGTCTCGCATGGACCTGGTTGATGGTAAAGGGATACCCGTAATGGGTTAAGATATATATATATTATCAATAATGAAATAATGGAAAATATTTAACTGATAAATCACATATCTTCACAGCAGTGAAATACATATATTTTCACCTGTGAAAATATATGTATTTCACTCCGAATTGCTTCACGTGCAATTTTTAAATTAGAGTTACTCCCCTTTTTATTATGCGAACGGGTGCCCTGTACTTGTTTCTCGTCACACTTCGGTGCCGCCGCCAAATTGCGTCAACCATTACACGAGCGAATAACAGTGTACCTTGTCAGTGTTGTTTATTATTGTCAACAACGGTCACATCTGTACGTCGACGGTGCAATTCATTGTTTTAATTAACCAAACATGTCAGATATAAAAACAATTCAAACAGTGATATAAAATAAATAGAACATTTAACAGTATGAATATGAATTTTATTTTGTCTCGTGAAGTGAGAAAAGCAATATTTTCACTTGACGGCTGCGCCGTCTCGTGAAAATATTGATTTTCTCACTCCACTCGACAAAATAAAATTCATATTCATGCTTCACTGTTAAATATCCTCTCTCTCTATATATACATATATATATATATATATATATATATATATATATATATATATATATATATATATATATATATATATATATAAGCATCATACATCAGAACATGTTAAAAGATTGCAATTATGACAAATTATTTAGAAATCTGAAAGTTGTGTTTTCATTTCAATATAATTTCATTTAAGAAAAGATCCATAGTGGCATCTGCACTTAAATATACATGTATTCGGAAATATCCAATTTAATGCAAAAATAGTCAATATCAATATTTTTTGCCACCATAATCATTTTACAAAACTAACATTCCATAAATAGTGAATTCTACGTCTAAATATCATCAAAAATAGCCAATTTCATGCCAAAAATTGTAAATTTCATGTAACAATAGCCATTTTAGTGCAGAAAACACAAAGGTCAAAATGTAGGTCATGACCTTGACCTTTGATTTTGGCTTTATTTTCATCAGCATTGCTAGAAAATATGAAAACTGAAAACCCCATGTTATTATCTTTACGACAATATTATCTTTATCTTTAAGATATAGCTAGAGGTTGCTTATTTTGTGAAATGACCAAGCAACTATGACCTTGACCTTTGATGTATTTATCCCAAAAGCAATCCAAACCAAGATCTTATCACAATACATGTATGTGCTAAGTTTCTTTCAAAAATGTCATTTACTTTTCAAGTTATCATCCGGAAACCATTTTTTTACGCCCGCCCTCCCGCCGACATTCGGTAATCAAAGAACCAGGTTTCCACGAAAACCTGGTTAAAAAAACGGAAAAAAAATTAAACAAGCACACAACTGTGGTTACCCCACACCAAAAATAGCGCAATTAATAATGTCTAACCGGTACATCCGTGTGGCGCCATTTGAATTATGGAAGTTGAAAGTGTAAAAACTGAAGCTAGAATTTGCAAAGAAGTTTGAATTGAAAGTTTTATTTGATAATTTGATTGTGAAATTTTAACAATTGAATTAATCTCGTAAAATCTCGTAAATTTATGCGTTTTTCAGCCAGGTCTCGAATATCAAGAAATGTGACGTGGCAGCCATGTTTGTTTGCCAATGATACTGTAATTATGGGTTGTGTTTTGCATTTTATACGTATTTATACACGTCACGTGGTTTTTATGATGAATGCAAAGGCTCCGAGTCTGGAAGAAATGGGAAATTCACAAGGCATATTAAAATATTATGATTTTGGCTGCAAATCGTCCTGTTTAAAATGAAAGAGGTAAAAGTACTTCTCAACAAAAAATACTTCCCAAAAATTACAAGATTTTGGCTGCAAATCGCGCTGCTTTAAATGAAAACGGTAATAAAACGTCCCAACCATAAGATTTGGTAGCAAAAAATAAAAATACTCTATTCTTGCCTGTTTGTATCATTTCCGGGGGTTAAGAATTAAGCTTAGGTGTACGTATATTTTATTCGGAATTCATGAGGTCTTTCAGAAATGCACATTTTCTACATTAAACTTTCCATTACGGAATTTGTTTGATGCATTAGTAAAATAATGTCATTTGACATTTAAATCGTCAATAAAAATTTAACGAACAATTTTCTCTTTATAGTAAAGGCCACCATCTTGCACGTTCGATGCCAGAGCATGGCGTCATGAACAATCTAAAATCCTAAGCATAGTTTCAGATTAATGCTAGAAATCCGCATTAAAGGACGCGTCCGTAGATACACTAACTTTCCAAATTAGACAAACAAATATGTAAACAATAAATAAATAAGAGTAGAATGGAGTTTTTACGTCCAAGATGTATTATTTCACTTATATCGAGGCGGTCAGTAGTCGTACAAAACTAACCACCAACGGCAAGCCAACTGACAAACTTTCACACATTAGGATCTGTCCAATCCGTATTCGAACCTAGAGGTTGAGTCAATGTGATCTGTAACCGCAAGCTTTGACCACTCTGGCACCAAAGCCCCTGACCAATAAAGGGCCGTTAATTGATTTAACTTGCTCCAAAATCATTTTTTTATTGAATGAATGGTGATATACGCCCCAGTCAAAATTTTTCCACTTATTCCGAGACGTCACCAGCTAAAGATGAAGTAGCAGAAATTTTGAACTTTTATGTGCGCTTAGGGCAATGTGCAGGGCGGTTTCTTTAGCGTGTCACGCCTGCCATGACACGGGGAATCGGCCTTTTTCCGGGCATCCGTTTTGGCTCCTCCGAAAGACCTCATTACTTTTATTTCTAAATTCCATGCTTGGCAAAAGAACAGAAAGAAATTTTCAAGTTACGGTCAGACTCGCCCGGGGTTCTAACACTGACTCCCATGTAAGAATCGTGTCATATTTGTGACGTCATCAATAAAGAAACGTTTACTTTTTTACACTGAAGTATTTTTAATTTTGTATCGGTCATCAATCTGTCACTTACATCAACGCAGTTAGACCACGAACAGAAAAAGAAATAAATTGTTCCAAAACGGGGAAAACCATTGACAACTGGCAAGTGAACAAAAATCTTAATAGTGCAATTTGATCCTAGACGATGAAAGGCACCATAATTTCTTCGCGCATCTATAGACTACTCAGGCACTGGAGCCACGTTTACAGTGTTATTTCTATAGCCTAATCTCGTCATTTTAACAGAAACTGGGCCTGATATAATTTAATGCGACAAATATTTTATGCCATTGTTCTTAAAAAGCAAAATGTTATAAATCAATTATTTTTGATGAAAATTTCCTAAAAAAAATGAAAGTAAAAAGGGAAATACTAGTAAACATCCCTCATAATTGATCTAAACTTAAGTGATTGCTAAGTAAGTATATTTAATTACTCACAGCTAAGGGATAATACTTCACAAGTCACAGCTAAGAAATTACTAATATACATGTACTTCCGAAGTCACTGCTTAACAATATCTGCAACATTTGCAGCCACAGCTCAGGAATGATGCTTTTATAGTTTCTGATGAAGAATAACTACTACATTCACTGAAGGAGTACTACATAAGTCACTGATGTAAGATAACTACTAAAATCACTGCAAAAAGATTACTAATGCCACTGATGGGGATAACTTTTAAATCACTGATGTGGGATAACTACTAAAATCACTGCTAAGTGATTACTACTAAAGTCACTGATCAGGGATAACTACTAAAGTCACTGCTAAGTGATTACTACTTAAGTAACTGATGAGGGATTACTTCTTAAGTCACTGATGAGGGATAAGTACTTAAGTACTTAGCACTGCTAAGTGATTAATACTAAATTTACTGATGGGGGAGTATTACTTATGTCACTTATGTGGGATAACTACTAAAGTCACTGCAAAGGGATTACTACTTAAGTCACTGTTTAAGGATTACTTTAAATCACTGATGTGGGATAACTACTAAAGTCACTGATCAGGGATAACTACTAAAGTCACTGATCAGGGATAACTACTAAAGTCACTGCTAAGTGATTACTTCTTAAGTAACTGATGAAGGATAACTACTAAAGTCACTGCTAAGTGATTACTACTTAAGTAACTGATGAGGGATAACTACTAAAGTCACTGCTAAGTGATTACTACTTAAGTAACTGATGAGGGGTGACTACTAAAGTCACTGCTTAGTGATTACTACTAAAGTAACTGATGCGGGATAAGTACTAAAGTCACTGCTAAGTGATTACTACTAAAGTTATTGATCAGGGATTACTACTTAAGTCACTGATGACTGATGAGGGATTACTACTTAAGTAACTGATGAGGGATAACTACTAAAGTCACTGCTAAGAGATTACTACTAAATTCACTTCTAAGAGATTAATACTTAAGTCACTGCTAATGTATTATACTTCTTAGTTACTTCTTAAGAACTATGTTATTAGTAATAAAACAATATTTTCTGTACATAATTTTACTAAAAAGAAGCCTACATTTGAATAATTTTTTAATCTGACATAAATATGAGGAAAAATGAACCCAGATTTCAGGAATTCAGCAAAATTAACAAAATTATTTATATACTTTATCTCTGAAGTTTTAGCTGTGATTATGAAACAGGGACTAGAATAATGCGAGTCAAAAACAAAATCACAAAAATCTTTTAATTTTCAAATGATGTAATAAACCACAATATTAAATAGTCTTTCTTGGATTGGTCTTTTATAAGATATAAAGATACTCTGACTTTTTTAACACATACACGCCACACAACTGGTTTAATCTGAAATGAAAAAAAGGATCAAAATATAATAAAGTATTAAATACGCAATTTGATGGGTATCACTAATACCCCAAAATGTTTTGTTAAGCAAATAATGAACCACTTAACCCAAAATTACACATAGACCTTTTATGATGTATTAGTGAACGTGTCAGTTTGGAAATGAGATGGAAAAATGCAGGATGTAGATTCAAATTTGTCTTACAGAAATTTTAATTTTTTTTTGAAGACAAGAGACCCATGGGCCTTAGCACTTACCTTAGGATATGCCCAAAATCATTTGCAAAATAAATAGACAATGAATTGTAATTACAGAACTTTCCAAGTGTTTGTCAGTTTAAATTGCCACAAAAATTAATCAGAAATATTTAGTAACAGTTCATTTATAAATAGCTTAAAGCATAAAAATAACTTAAGTGCAATGGGTAATTTCCAGATAATTAACCATTTTAGTATACTTTTGCATAGTTATGAAACTGTTAAAACTTGTCATGCAGAACATTTTAACAATGTTCATTTTATATTTCCATTAATGTTTGCAAGAAAATTGCCTAAAACTGCACAAATCACAAATTAGATCAACACCTTTATTTGTAACCTTGATCCTATTTTAAAGGTCATTTCAAGGAAAAGTTAAAACTGAAAACCGGCGTCATTTTCTGTTCAAATAGTCAAGTTATAACAATTTAAAGCCATTTTACAGACTTTTAAAATTAAATGAAAAAACCATGTAACCCATTTTTTTTTTTACATGATTTCACGAAATGAACGAACTACAAGTATAATACCCCGTAGAAGCCAAATATCACATCAGATTTTTTCTCCTATCATTGATTTCAGAAGAAGATTTTAAGTTATTTTAATCTTTAGGTCACCGTGACCTAATTTTGGTAGCCATGGCAACGCAATGAACAAATCTGAATTGCAATGGTCCATATATGCTTCTGACCAAGTATCGGAGAAGTCAAAAATAGTTGTGGATGACACGTGCACACAATCATATGCACACATACACATGCTGTGCTATGCCAAAAGCTTACATAACCTTTAGTTGGGTGAGCTAAAAACCTTGATTGTTAGTTATGTTGTTTAAAAACGAACCAGCAACTTTTCAGGCTTTTGGGCCACAATAACAAGTTTTATCAATCTCTGAGGATTAATTTAAAACAAGTTCATGTCTGACTTTAACAATCATTGTTATATGCATTTTATAAACTACTCTCTTTCAAATGAACTAGAAACCAATTAAAAGTCTGCAATGGATATGTTGCCATAGCAACTAAAGCAATTATGGTTATCTGATAGTTTTTGTTTCAAACACATTTGAAGCAGAGCCATTCTGGCCAGTTAGTGAAGCAAGTCCCTTCACTCCATTTATCTGAGTGTTATTTATAGGTCCTGATGTCTGACACATCAAGTCAACATTTTACTCATATAATCCATACCTAAAAATCTCTTATTTTTCCATTTTCGTCAAAACATTTATATGCTCTCTTTGCCTTGAGTTCCTGGTAAACTTTATCAGCATCAAAGGTTCTAAATAAAACAAAGACTTTAATTTTAAATAAAAAAAATAATAAGAAAGAGCTATATATAGGGAAACATTGTATAAGATGCCAGAATTTAGAAATCAAGAATAGAATGGGGTCATGACCAAAAAAGTTTTTGCAATAGTCCTAATCAATATTTATTGATATAGTATACGATACATTTTAAGGAACGGACCATATCACTAGATTGCAGATTTTTAAAAAAAAAATGAAAAAAAGATTACCTAAATCAGTAAAAAATGAGACTGTTCTTGAATTCTAGAAGTGGTTCAGTGACTGTTTTTTTCTTTCTATTAAAAAGTCAATAACACAGATAAAATATTATGCTTAATATGTGGGACGTAAATAAAATATTGAATTGAATTGCTGCTTTGTATTTAAAAAAAAAATAGTGTCTATATGTTTTAGCTGTATAAAAAAATCATAAATGCTTTTTAGAAACACTTGCACTTTGTATAAATGAGTGTACATTAATTTCAGCATTAAATTACACATTATTAACTATAACTTCAGTGATTTTGCTATGGTTTTTAAAAACTACCTTCAACCTTTCAGACTGGGAAAATTTGGACCCTTTTATGTCACATGTTATGCTCAGAATTTTGAAATTCATTGCAAATATTTTATACTGTGACAATATCTAACATATTTTGTCTGTCAGAATAGTTTTGGACAACTGGATTTAACTTAAACTATTTGATTATGTGTCACTGTTGCCTTTTGGGTAATTTTAGTTGTCAAATTGGGAAATTTTAGTCTTATTTCTCAAGGGGAATCTACCTTTCTTTTAGGTAGTAATTTTAGGCAAACAAAACCACTGTACTTACTTGTAATAACCACCATAAAGCCTAGTATTTCTTTCATATAGATAGTATCTATACGCAAAGGCAACAACTGTACTGATTGCTAATGAACGTATTGTATATCTTGCCATCCACTTGGCTGCAGGATTTTTGAAGTCTGCATTAGGTTTAGGAATTCTCCCAGCCTATAAAACACAAATTTTTAAAATGACATTTTGATTTCTTTATTTACTAAAGAGAACAATTCTGAAGAATGTTTGATGGATTAAACACATTTACTTATACAAGAGGCCATGAGTTTTAACCCTCCTCAGCAGTGGATATTTGACCATTTCAGTGTTCTTTTAAAACTATGATCTTGATCTCTGAATCCATGACCTAGATCCATATATATCAAAATTATTGTAACATCAATACCTACAACTTTAACACTCTTACATGTATACCTATACGAAAACTTACAGTTTTCATAATTTACCATTTAAGTACTCTTGTGCAGCTATAACCTTGACCTTTTGAAGTTATGACCTTGTATCATATATCAACATGATCATAATATCAATAACAACAATATTCCAAGATAAATGCTTATATAAATAAAAATGGGTCAGACTCAATGGGCCGGGTTGTTTTTTAAATTTTTATTGAATGGGTGTAAAGTGTGGAAGGAATTTTAATTCACTGCACAAAGCAAGGTGCACAAGTTGTTTTTTTTTTATACTTCACAAGTTCACAGAAAGTCATGAAAAATTTGGGAATAGGTCCAACAATGACAATATATATGATAGAGTAATGAAACAAGTATATATACCAGTATATATTAGGAAAATCTCAATCATTTTAACATTTTCTAAAGCCACAGGAAATTGAAAAAGTGTGCACCAGAAACTTTACATTGGAATGGACTGGATGAGATGGACAGTACAAGATAGATAGGCAACAGGGTGACAGCACTAGCTTTCCACACCTTCATCCAGTAGCTAATAAACCAATGACTTTAGAACATAAACAATTTTGTAGTTTTCTTTCATATAATCCTATTTTTTTTTTAAAGATTTGAAATTTAAAACCTGTCTCAGTAGGATGTAATGGCATAAAGGTTTCACTACATCCTTTGAACCAGTTAAGCTAAACATTTAACCAGAATGGAATTGTTTATGTTCCAACTAGGTGTATCTATAATTTAAGATACAGCATTTATATAAAAAAAATTTTTTGGCTCCAAAATTTTCATCAGTTTCATAATGAGCTTTTAGTTACTGTGATTAACTAGGAACTATTGATTAACTAGGAACTATTTCATATAAATTCGCTCCAACTTTTACCGTTGTCTAATTTTATTACTTCTTCCTTTCAAGAGGGGCCTCAGTGGCCAAGTGGTCTAAAGCTTGTGCTTATGGATCACAGTGCCTCTCACCACCTAGTGTGAGAAAAGTTGTCAGTTCACTTGCCGAAGGTTGGTGGTTTTCTCTGGGCACTCAAGTTTCCTCCACCATCCCAGAACTAACCACCTCGAAATAAGTGAAAGATTCTTGACTGGGGTGTAAAACACCATTACTCCACTCTACTCTACTCCACTCTTCCTTTCAAGAGCCAGAGCACAGTATTTATTCACCTGTGCTTAGTTAGGATAATTATGCACTGATGTTTTTACTATTTGTGTTACATTCATTATTTTTCATATGTGACTCCAGTGTCCCCCCCCAAAAAAAAAAAAAAAAAAAATTGAGTGTTTAAGAATTAATTGCACTCTGCCCCATTAGTCATGCTGTAACTTTCAAACACGCATATTTGCATATGTTGAACCATAGATTGGAAAAAGCATTTGTAAGCTATTTGGTGAGCTGGATACACAAGCATTGTGTCATCAGAAATTGATGAACTGAGTACTGATTAAACATTACTGTATGTTTAATGGGTACCAATAAGTAGGTAAGTTACCTCCCTTTATACACAAAATCATTATGTGTATTGTACACCATATACATGTAATCTGCTGTTAAGCATATATTATTTTTTTAATTTGTTTTTCTTATTTTGATTTATAAAGAATTTTTACATACAACACCTGAGGCCCTGAAAGAATGTAAAATTCAAGACATTTCATTGAAGATATTTAAATTTTATTCCAATTTACCAAATGTTTACAGAAGCAAAGTACTTGGATGATTTAATTTTAAAGACATTTCATAGAAGATATTCAAAGTTGTAAAATGTAGGGTGTTATCAAGAAAAAATCTAAATTTTAGACCTTTTTAACAAGAGGCCCAATAGGGCCTGTGATGCTCAACTGGCTGCATATGTAAGACAATGTTTGTTTTTGATTGAAATGCTGTTTAACGTTCAACTCAAAAATATTTCACTTATATGGAGACTGTCAATTTTGGAAATGGTGGAGGGCACTGGATTATAGGAGAAAACCACAACCAAGCAGCAAGTTTACTGACAAACTTTCAAAGATGAAGTGCTAGCCCACTTGGCATTAATGCACAATGTCAGGGGTGAAAGGTGCTGTGATTCGTAACATCGAATGTTTAAGACCACACAGCCACTGTGGTGCCTTTAAGACAATGTGATGTGGTTACCATAATTGGTTCATCAGCTTAAGATGGGAAATAAATTGAGCTTATGACCATTTTTGCTTCAATAAAGCCTACTTTGCAACACACACATGCAGGCATGCTTCACTATGCCATAAACTCAGCTTGGTTTAGCCAGTTGAGCTTAGAATAGATCCACAATGGCTTTTATATATATATATATATATATATCTAGTAACAACAGGCATCTTAGACTGGTTCAAACTTTTTTTAGGCCGATGTAGGAACCTTCCACAGGAAGTTTGGTTCCAATTCGCCCAGTGATTTTAGAGGAAAAGATTTTACTAAATATTACACCTAATTTGCATATTTCTTGAAAATTGGGTCAATAAAAATTTTTTCAGAAAAGAATATCATATATTTTGAATCCCATACAGTATACTTTCTATATTTAAAATTTGAGCTCAATTGGTGGAAAAAAAGATCAACAATGGTCTTTTTTTTTCTATTTTTAGTTATGACAGCCATCTTGGATGTCAGGCCGGGTTGCCTGGTACCACCTTTAGTCAGGCTGACATTTGGACCTTCCACACAAAATTTCATTCCACTTGGCCCAGTTGTTTCAGAGGAGAAGATTTTCAAAGATTTCACTAAATATTACACCTTAAGCATAATTCTTGAAAATTGGGTCAACGAAAAAGTTCTCATAAAAACCCTTTAAATATGTTGAATGCCCCGCTATCTACTCTCTACATTTCAAATTTGAACAAAAACGGTTAAAAAATGACTCAGCAATGGCTATTTATGTGTTTTTGCTATTTATAGTAACAGCGGCCATCTTGGATGTCTGGCGGGGTCGCCTGGTACTAACTTTGGTCTACCCCACCTAGGGACCTTCCACATTAAATTTGGTTCCAATTGGCCCAGTGGTTTCAGAGGAGAAGATTTTCAAAGAATTGATTAAATATTACACCTCATTTGCATAATTCGTAAAAATCGGGTCAACGAAAAATTTCTCATAAAAACCCGTTACATATGTTGAATGCCCCGCTATCTACTCTCTACATTTCAAATTTGAACAAAAACGGTTAAAAAATGACTCAGCAATGGCTATTTATGTGTTTTTGCTATTTATAGTAACAGCGGCCATCTTGGATGTCGGGCGGGGTCGCCTGGTACAAACTTCGTTCTACCCCACCTAGGGACCTTCCACACCAAATTTGGTTCCAATTGGCCCAGTGGTTTCAGAGGAGAAGATTTTCAAAGAATTGATTAAATATTACACCTCATTTGCATAATTCGTAAAAATCGGGTCAACGAAAAATTTCTCATAAAAACCCGTTACATATGTTGAATGCCCCGCTATCTACTCTCTACATTTCAAATTTGAACAAAAACGGTTAAAAAATGACTCAGCAATGGCTATTTATGTGTTTTTGCTATTTATAGTAACAGCGGCCATCTTGGATGTCGGGCGGGGTCGCCTGGTACAAACTTTGGTCTACCCCACCTAGGGACCTTCCACACCAAATTTGGTTCCAATTGGCCCAGTGGTTTCAGAGGAGAAGATTTTCAAAGAATTGATTAAATATTACACCTCATTTGCATAATTCGTAAAAATCGGGTCAACGAAAAATTTCTCATAAAAACCCGTTACATATGTTGAATGCCCCGCTATCTACTCTCTACATTTCAAATTTGAACAAAATCGGTTAAAAAATGACTCAGCAATGGCTATTTATGTGTTTTTGCTATTTATAGTAACAGCGGCCATCTTGGATGTCGGGCGGGGTCGCCTGGTACAAACTTTGGTCTACCCCACCTAGGGACCTTCCACACCAAATTTGGTTCCAATTGGCCCAGTGGTTTCAGAGGAGAAGATTAAAGTTTACGCACGCACGCACGGACGCACGCACGCACGCAAAACCATGCCATAAGCTCAGCTGGCTTTAGCCAGTTGAGCTAAAAATGAGTCGTTCAAAAAAATTTTATTTTCTGTATGAACCATGATCAGGGGTTCAAAATTATTTTTCACATGTACAATGAAAGGTCAAGAATGTTTGGTCGTTATTTTTGGTAGGTCCCAAATTATGATTGGGAGGTCCATATCAGCACTTAAAGGTCCATGTGCGACAAAATTGAATAAGCTCAAATTGATCAACTTCGTTTTGATTCTTGATTAAACAAATTCATCATATACAACTAACAAACACTTAAGCGATACTGTTGTCAAAGCGTCTACCCATGATATATTCATTTCCAGAAATTATTGGAAAACAACAACTTTGACAAATTGGAATAAATTAAGTGATTTTGAGACCTTTTTTTTATTGTACACTAAGGAAGACTTCAAGAGTTTTCTAAAAATGTTTTAATACACAAAGGAGGTGTATTAAAAAAAAACTGCTGCGACAGGTTCATCAGACTTTTATAGTAAAAACTCCCAAGGGTCCCCAACAAAAAAAAAAAATCAAAAGATCCAGGATCTCAGTTCAGAACCAGGTAATTTTGAACCCCTGATGGTGTACATCTTGTCCAGAGAAAAACCATTGGATTAAAAACACCAAAAGCTAGTTATTAACCATGCCGATATGCTATGACATAAAGCTTTCTTTACCATAAAATAAATTGTTTAAAACCATACTTACCTCAGCCATGGTTCTTTCCCTTTAAAAGTCAAAGGTTAGAAACATAAAAATTTAAAGTATATTTAATTTACCTCAGTACAACACATGAAAGTTTTACTGACTTTGGTCACATAAAAACAGCAATTATGAATGAAAAAATGTCTTGGATTTACATAAAAAAATCCAAATCCTGGGTTATTTTGTGAAAATTGTCTTAGTTGCAATTTTTAAGGTTTTCATATTTATGAAATTAACGGTAATTTAAAAGAAAAAAAAATAAATAAAAATAATGTTAAAAGGATCTGAGTTTTTTTTTTTTTTTTTTTTTTTTTGTAATTTACAAGAACACAATTTCCATAAGTTGCAGGTAAAGAAAATAATTTCATTTGCTAAACATTATTTGTCATAATTTATAAGGATTTCACTTTTTATTTTCATTTTAACTTTTGGATGCATGATAGATAGCAAAGGGGGCATCCTTTGAATTTTTCTGATTAAGAAATTTTTTCATTTATTTCACCTAGGTTTTCCATGCCAATTAAAATAATAATAATAATAATTATAATAATAAAAATATAATGTTTATACCAAATTTAAATTTGAACACTGATAAGCAGACTGGTATTTTTCAAAGTATGTATTGATCTACATACAACATATGATTTCCTTAGATTTTTGTTTCCACTTTTTAATCTGATGGTTTACAAATTCTTACTTTTTCTTGCAAAAAATTATAATGTGTATTATACATGTAATTATTATCTTGTTTTTATTTATGTACATGTAGTCTCATTCTGAAAACTATATCATTTCAATTTAAACAATGATATAAATTATTTATTGTAAAATAATTTGAGATGGAAATATCCTGGTTTTGTTTTTTTTTTTAATGACAAGCATTAATTAGATGCTTGGCAATTAAAAAGAACTTTGTAACAAACTTTGTGTGAATATCTGCCAAAAACAGCAAGAAAATGTAATGTCGCCAGATTACTTCAAATCTACATGTCATTTAAATGTAGCAGTGATTAAATTTTACTTGGGTG
The DNA here is from genome assembly GCA_029721355.1 of Tegillarca granosa. Taxonomy (NCBI): domain Eukaryota; kingdom Metazoa; phylum Mollusca; class Bivalvia; order Arcoida; family Arcidae; genus Tegillarca; species Tegillarca granosa. The sequence continues at coordinate 17,666,035 of CM056598.1, read as the reverse complement.
GGGATAATGTGACTTTGCCCTTTTTTATTTGAAGCCTATGTTACGGGTTGTTCCATAGGATGTAGACAATTGTCTCTCCAGTCGTACTTGTATTTAATTCATTTTAAAATGTCAACTTAATGTATTTTTGTGTAATAAAAAGTTCAATATTCATTGTGCATTTTATGAAATAGATACCAACCAACCAATCAAAATTCCTATAACCTATCAATTGTTTTAGTATAAATAAATGTTTTACAAGTCTAACAAATGAAGTGCATTATGACTGGATTCCAAAGAGCAGGGTAAGCTAGTAAGTTGGGCTACTAAGCCCCCCCCCCCCCCCCCCCCCACCAGCACGTTGATGACTGTATCGCGCACAAAAATGTCGATATCGAAGAACAAATTTTTATGTCGACAATACATCATTGTCGTTCAATGATAAAAACAATAAATATGTAATAAACAATGTTTCTTTATATTGCATACTTAGATACCTTTTCTCTGTTCAATTTCAAGGTCGTAGCGACAGTATTCGACAGCTGGTTATCTCCCTTCTATCACGTAATAAGTGTAGTTTCTTTCATGCTCAGCGTACCATCCTCTAATAGGCCTATTCTGCTCTGTAATTCGTAATTCGGTATTCGGTAAAACATTCTAACATTAACAATTTTAGTGTTTAAAAACTGATCAATTGATAAAAATATAATGCTTTTAGTGTTAAATTATGGATAAGCAAACTTTACTTCACATTCATAATGGTACTTTTAAACACGTGTAATGTAAAAATATAGTGAAAAAATTCTTAATAGAAATCCTTATGATCAAATAAATTAAAGAAATATCAAAGGGGAAAAATAATAATAATAATAATAATAATAATAATAATAATAATAATAATAATAATAATAATAATAATAATAATAATAATAATAACAACAACAACAACAACAATAATAATAATAATAAGAAGAAGAAGAAGAAGAAGAAGAAGAAGAAGAAGAAAAAAAAAATTGCATTGTCACGGTATTCCTTTTTGCTGTAAAATGCTTTTAAATACTCGATTTTGAAATTCTAATTTAAAATTTAAATAATCACCATCAGTTTAGGTAACGCCATCAAAATGGTTGATATTGAAAAAAGTTTGTAATTTTCAAAAGAAGCTAATACATGTTTATGTTCCAAGGGGGGGGGGGGGGGGTTACAAACGAATGATAAATTTAAATTCCTTACCAAGTGCACCGGCTTGGATTCGACATTTTCCTTTTCGGATAGTAAGTGAGAACTACCGTGACAACAAGCTAGTTGGTTGGTTGGTTGCTTGTAATAATCGGTTGTTTGACGTCACATCAGAAATTATTATTAATCTCTAAGTATTAATTAAAGAACATGTTTGTGTATGCATGAGATGTCTTCACGAGCGTGTATTATGGTCTGCATTGTACTAGCAAACACTCACACAGGTCAACTTTTTGTTAAGATGCTAACTCACCGAATCAGTATGCCGCAGACAAGCATACAACTCACAAAGTAACATTATCCTGGGAACCAGTCGATACCCCGCCCTTTAATGTCTTAGCGACAGATGAGGAAGCAGTATCTCAAAAAATTAAGTCTGATGTATTACCCGTATATATATATATATATTAAGTGCATATAGAATCGATATAGGTAGCAGTTCGGCGGCGGATCCAGAAATCCAGAATCATTTTGAAGGGGTGACAATTGGGAAAGTTAATCATGAAAAATTGCGAGGCCGTAGGCTCTTCAAACTCCCAGCAAGCTTAAGGGAGGTCTTTGGACAGCTAAAGGCCCTAAGCAGGTTCAGGACAGAGTCCTTGTTAAGGTCCAGGGGCAAAGGCCCAGGCGAATAACGATTTTTTGATAATTTTTGGGACCTTTTCGCCACAATTATTTTTGTCTTGAATTTTTCAAAGGGTGTTGGGAAGGGCATTCCCAACCCTCTGGAATAAGCCAATGTAGTTGTAAATAACAATCTTGTTATAAAGTTCTTTTAAAATAAAACTATTTTGACAACAAACTTATTACAACGAGAGATAAACTCGACCATTCGTTAGCTGTTCAACTCCTCGTTAGTTAGTTACCGAACTTGGCAGCCAAGCCCGAACATATTACCTGCCGAACTGTTTACACCATAAAGCTCACGAGGGGCAAAGAAATAGAAAGCTTATTCTTTTTCTTCTTCTTCTTCTTCATACTGAGTATAGGATCCTGCATAGGATGTCATGACTCAGGTGCATGTTGGTGGCAGTTAAAATCCTCATGTATAGTTAAAATGAATAAAACCAACCTTGTATTACTCCGTATTATATTTTACTTTTTAAGATATGTACTAGCCAACCATATCTCGGCGACTCGGCAGCCGACGTTGGACTTCTTTTTGTTAGCTCAGTGTTAAAATTGTGACGGGCCTGTACTCAAGATGATTTACTTGTACGTAATGATATAATAGGGCTTCCAGGTTAAGTAATTTTATCGCTAATACAAAGGAAATAAATAAAAAACAGAAAAAAAAATTATGATTAACATGTGCATTATTCAATTATTCTACACAAATGATATGATATCTTTTGTTTCCTTTCTTCCCGTTTGCCATGACTTCATTCAAATTGAAAGCAATGCAGTTAATTCATTTTGCATAAATTGACCACTGAATTTAAAAACTCTTCTTTGTCAAGTCCTCGATACAGCTTTAACTGAAACAGTTAATTAAATACCTGTATTATAAAACGATTTATCATCATTTTAAAATTTGGTATGCACATTTAATCTTAATTAAAGGGGTGCTGTACTCAACATTTTATTTAGACACCTGAATGTATATTAAGTTCGAATTTAAAACTTCATTTTAAAAAATAATGTTTTAGAATTATTTATGAACTTACTTATAACGGTTTCTGATAAATAAATAAATGCGGGATTGTCTAAAGTTGACACATGCGCATCACGCTGCCTCTCATCGGTTTTGAGTCTAATTGAACAGGGCAGATCCTAGTGTGAGAAAGTTTGTCAGTCCGCTTGCTAAAGTTCTGTGGTCTTTTCAGACACTCTGGTTTTCTTTATTAAGTTTGACCTCAACAAGATTATCAAAATCCTTATTTTGCGTAAAACTCGTACCTACGAGTCCCTGATTAAATAACATGGATACACAGGGTTAGCCCAGGTTCTGGAAAAGTAGGATTTGTGTTGGGTAATGGTGTTTAACGTCCCTGGAAAAGTGGGAGCCAAAAACTTAGTCAATGGAGCTATGAAACAGTTCCAGTGAAACTCAAAAAGTAAAACCTCATAATTAATTTATGAAAATTGTGGAGCAAAAATTTTAGCCAAAAATAAATATTTTAAAACCAGAAATTCTAAATATTAGCAATTGGCTAAATTGGCGAATGGCAGAGCAACCCCTAATACGCATGTAGAAACTTGGTGCTGTTAGGAGTGGTGTGGAGTGGAGTGGAGTGGAGTAATAGTGTTTAACGCCCCAGTCAAGATTCTTTCACTTATTTCGAGGAGACCAGTTCTGGGATGGTGGAGTAAACCGGAGTGCCCGGAGAAAACCGCCGACTTTCGGCAAGCGAAATGACAAACTTTCTCACACTAGGATCTGTCCCAAGTGGGATTCGAACCCAGGCGGTGAGAGGCGCCGTGATCCGTCAGCGCGGGCTTTAGACCACCGTGTCGACCATCGAGGCTCCCGGTGCTGTTAGGAGATAGATCAAATGATTAAAATACATGTATTGTAAGAATAACGGTAATTTCGATAAAATGTGATATTTCGACATGTTTCTTATATTTATTTTTATGCCTACCACACTACTACGAAAATTCGAAAATAATAATTGTGTCTTTGCAGTCATTTTTGGAAAGAATTACCCCAGTGGTCATATTTTTAATTTCTATAGTCAAGTATATAATTAGTTGAACATGTTCATTGTCGCTTAAACCACACCGGAAAATTAGACTTTGAAGAGTCCATTTAATCCTTTGTCAAGAAAACACGGTATATTTACATTTTAAAAGGAACACATATTTTTAAAAATTATATTAAATCTTAAAGTAACATTTGCGATTAATGTCAATTAAAAATGATCACAATTTCTTAAAAGTAAAGGCGAGGATGTTGTAGTAAAGCAAAAGCTGCGAAAGCGAAAGAACGATGGTAGCACCGCTCTTATGCCATTCTCGAATTTTCTCTCCTGCAGTTCCGATACTACCCCCTTGCGACTAGTTCACCCAGTGCTAGGGTAATGTGACAAGAAGATTAGTATGCTTGCCTGCGACAAACTAACTCTTTGACCTAGCACCTTTACAAAAGGTCGACCTGAGTCTTAGCTAGTACAAGAGAGACCGTAATAAACGGCTTAGAAATTAATAACCTCGCTTTCTTCACGAATAACTGAAAAATTGCTAATTATACGACGTTAAAAACATTATTTAAAATCAAACAACCCATCCCTTTCCTTTGCAATTTTGACTTCGAAGTTAAAGAAACCAAGTTAGAGAAGTGAAGATTCGACAAGGAGATATAGGAGCTTCACTCTTCTTAAATTCGTCTTCGTAACACCACTACTTCACGTAGCCAAGGGGAGATAAATTTAAAATATTGTTCTAATCGAAGTTACAACAAATCATTTGTAGGAGTTGCTTCTCTTTTACTGGTTATTAAAGTGTAATAGCCTTTTTTTACTGAAGACACTGTTCGATCATTTCAAATACGTTTATGAATCCTAGATTATGTACAAAGAAAGCTTATTCAGATACAAATAGGTCATATGATGTCAATAAGTAAGTCACTAGGTCAAATAATACAAGAACCTTGTCCAATCTTCTTCAAACTTGCAGGAAAAAAAACTTGTTCTCTTAAAAAAAAACATAGGCAAAGTTCTTATTTAAGATCATGTTGGGTTAAAAATAGGTCACTAGGACAATTGATAGAGCATATTTTTAACTACTACAGAGGTCAAATGTTTTCCTGACTCTTTAAACTTGCACCACTACAGGGACTTAGTTGGTAGAATGCTCGCTTGGTATGTTGGAGGTCGGGGTCTGATCAAGACTTGGAAGTTGGTAGTGACTGTTTTTTCTCCAAGTACCCAGCATCTAGAAATAATAGTCATGGGGTCCTTCGGTGGAGTCCCTAAAAACCGACGCCCCGTGTTACGACAGGTGTAACACACCAAATAAACCTGCTTGAACATTGCCCTTACCGACCTGCAAATATCAAAATTTCTGTCACGTCACCTATAGGTGAAAGTCGGCATATTTCGATCACGAAAGTTTTTAGGAACAACTCCATCTATATTACGAGGAGTCAAACCAGTTGATTTTTTAATTACAGATCGAATGTCACTCTTCATTACTAAAATTGGTGTAATCCTTATGAAGAAATCAAGTTTTACACAAAAAAAATATTCACAGACACAAAATCTGAAGTCGGCTTATTTCGATCACATTCCGGGTAAAATCGATCATTACCTTATTCATACTTTCGATCACATGCAATAGGCTACATACGTATATCTATCATTCTTAAAATATTTTTTTTAAGATTTGAGTTTTAAGGAGTCTAGAATAATGAATATAGCTCATTAATGGTTCTAATTATTATGTTTTTTTTACAACTTTATATAATTTCTTTGCCTGTCGGGGCGCTAGAGGAAGTCCATATCTGCCTAAGCTTTGTAAGTGGACGTGATAAAGGCGGGGCGAAATTACGTCTCGCTCCGATAGGTGTTTAACTTCATGATTTTTGATATTACAAATGCATTGTCCCTCTTTAAATACCCTTTTTTCCTGCATTTTTCATATATAGCAATTGCATTTGGGTCTTTCTGGTTTTCAATTTCTCTATATGAAATAAAGCCCGTCCCTATTTCCAGTTCCTTTTCTCTCCAATGGTGCATACCAACAGCCCACACATTTGGAATTACAAAATACTTCATCCTATATAATATTTTGATTTTTTTAGATATTAAATAAAATAGGAATACATGTATAATGAATATAGGTCTCATTAAATAGGTCTACGTGTACTAAATTTTTTAAGTGTAAAGTATCTCAAGAACGTTCCATTCTTAACAGATATATATCCTATCAACGCCCCCGATATGTGTGTGTGTGTGTGTGTGTGTGTGTGTGTGTGTGTGTGTGTGTGTGTGTGTGTGTCAGGGGCATAGATAGGAACCAATTCTCAACCGAGGCAAACAAGACAAAAAATAAAAGAAGACAAAAAGAAAAAAGAAAGGAAAAAGGGAGAGGTGGTCAAAGGCGATTCAAATCTAGGGGATCCAGAGGCATGCTCCCCGGAAAAAGGAAGAAAAATGGCGTTAACTTGATGGTGCATTCTGGCGACACCTGAACCTGATATTCGCTAAAACCGTTTAAATATTAAGAAAATCTGTATGATTTAGGACAAAACATAATTTTATTTTTGTTGACTATAAATAATCTTTTCATTCTTTTCTAAATTTTTCGTTTTTCTGTAAAAAGAAATTTAAAAAAACGATCTGATTTTTACCATACAATTGCCTGGGTTGCCTCAAAATAAGTTACGTCCATGAACACATATATTTGAAACTTATTGTTTAGTTTCAAAATTATTCAATTATTCATGTTTTAGTTCATTATATGTTATCAAAATGTCGCTTTCTGGTATAAATGGTGAAAAATTGCAATTTTTCCTAAATTATTCCATGATCGAAATTACCCCTTTAAATAAAAAATAAAGTCGGGTAATTTCGAATCTACACGACCTCTTGTTTTCAAAGTGCAACATACATGTTGTAGTTTTTTAATCCATAGTTATTTATCGAGAAGAAATCATTTAATTTTAAAAGTGCAAAATTTTGAAAAGATTCACATAATGAAAACATATTTAAAAATTCATTTTGTCAAGGAATAGAAAACTGGCAAATTCAAATGTGATGAACACAACACGTCAGGTGAATAGTATTTCATTCAGTGATACAAAGGTACCGGATGTATAAGCGAGACAGTTTCACCGGAAACGGAAATGCCTTTCTCTTACAGCAATAATAGCTAAAGGCATCTTTTCCCTCCATACGAACAATATTTTAACTCAATGATACAAAGGTAACGGAAGTGAAGGCGAGGAGAGTTAAAACGGAAACGGAAATGCCTTTATCTGACAGAAAAATAGACGAATGCATCATGGCCCCTTGAGCAATAGTTAATTTATTGCGACGATGATAACAAAACGTGTATATATCATGATACAATTCAAAATTATTCGTAATAAAAAAGCTTTTTGGGTGGCTGATAGATAAAAAAAAAAAAAAAAAAAAAAAAAAAAAAAAAAAAAAAAAAACCATGGATGATAATGAATTAGACCAAACAACACAACGCATTAAATCTGGATTAATTGTGGTGTTTGCTTGTCCACCAATTAGAAAAAATACAATTCGAACGAACCATACACTATTAATCTCGACATTTAGTTCATAAATGCGTGATAAAACATATTAGTTGTCATTGAAATCGTCACAAACAATAGTTCATGTTTTATTCTATTAAAACCGTCGTGTAGTTCTATCAAAACTAATAGACTAATTAAAATGATACTTTTCATACAAGAAATCTTTCCGACAATATACGAGTAATGGGACACTAATATATAGTTGCCATGGCAATACAAATTTTTCACAACAGACGATCAATTAATTATTTTCCAGGTAAAATCCCACTACAATGAATGATATTAAATCTACAGTCAGGTAAGATGTAGATTTATACTTACAATAATATATTCCAACTTTCATATATATTTATTTTTAAAATCGCGCACAAAATCTCAACTGTGCGTTATTTATCAATAAAAGCTATAAAGAGACTAAATATTAAAATTATGAATCTTGTGTTTACTTTTATATAATTGTATCAAAAAATACTCTTCACTTTGTTGATAAATGAATAAATAAATAAATTAATTAAAATAGCTCAGCTTGATTTTTCTTTAAAATTTTCAATGCATTATATTGGAAGTTTATTGCAGGAGTTGATATTCAATGTATTCAATGATATTCAATTCAATATTCATTGCCTATTCATTCTTCAGTTGAATGATAATAAATAACTGTTTCGTCCGTCCGTCCGTGATTGTGGTATTTAGTTGGCGGCGGTGGCCAAGTGGTTATGGTGTTAACCTTTAAACCCTTTTTTGTCTTTCCGCATAAGGAATCTACTCACTCGACCGCAAGTGTAAAATATTTGGAGGGAATTCCTTCGCCACGACTAACTCGTTTAAAGCTTGATTATTAAAATCTCTTGATTTGTGAATCAAACTTTTTCTAACATATTTTTATATTATCTTAACGAATTATTTGTTAAAAGGACCCAAAGTAAATAGAAACTAAAATTACCGTTTTAAAGCTGTCGATTTCAAAATATTGTTTGAAGTTTTATTCGCGTTTTAATCATGCCTTGTACAACTGGATTGAGATCGGTTACCTACTCTTGGGGCTGGGTTCTTGGTGCGCTTAGCTTCGTCTAGGTTAACAACAACAACAACAATAACAACACAACAACATCGTCATCATCATCATCATCATCATCATCATCATCATTAACCAGCTTTGGTATCTGTGTCAAAAACTGTCCGATATTAACATTATTGCCTCATTGAAGTTTATACAATGACCGACTTAATATAAATTGATTTATATAAAGCAAGTTTTTGATGTATAATTTTACACGTTAGAACAGCGAGAGTTTATAAAAAATAAATTAAATTTGACACAACATAGAGACAACATGACAGCGTGTCTTAAAAAAGATCAAATACAATGTTCTAAAGAATTCAAATATTCTCTAACCAAATTGAATGATTTTTATTTTAATTTTTGTATATATTTAGCACATATTTATAAAATATTGTCTGAATATCTTTGAAACAAAAAACATAAATATACTAAACAGGAACACATGTAATTAACAAAACAGAACACTTGTGATTTACAAAATAGGACACATGAAATGTTCAAAACAGAAATACATGTAATGAACAAAGGATGTACAGCATGCATGTATACGTAGTATACAAAACAGAACACACGTGATGTACAAAAAGACATATGTGATGTACAAAACAGGAATACATGTAATGTACAAAAGATGTACAACATGCATACATACGTAGTATACATAACAGAACATATGTGATGTACAAAATAGAATACATGTAATGTACAAAACTGGAATACATGTGATGCACAGAACAGAATACATGTAATGTACTGAACAGAAAACATGTGGTTTATAAAATAGAACACATGTAATGTACAAAACAGAATACGAATGATGAACAAAAAAGAACATACATGTATGTGATGTACAAAATAGAACACATGTGATGAACAAAATAGAACGTGATGTACAAAATTGAACACATGATGTAATAGAACACATGATATGTACAAAACAGAATACGAATGATGTACAAAATAGAACATATGTGATGTAAAAAAGAGAACACAGGTAATGTACCAAAAAGGACTCACGTGATGTAAAATAATGCATGTGTTGTACAAAATAGAATGCATGTAAAGTACATAACAGAATACATGTGAGGTACAAATAGAACACCTAAAATAGAACACATGTGATGTACAAAATTGAATAAATGTGATGAACAAAACAGAACACATGTGATGTACAAAATTGAATACATGTGATGAACAAAATGAAACACATGTGATATACAAAACAAAATACATGTGATGTTCAAAATAGAACACACAAAAATAGAACACATTTGATGTACAAAACAGAACACATGTAATGTACAAAACAGAACGCATGTAATGTACAAAACCGAATACATATCATATACAAAACAGAACACAAAATAAAACACATGTGATATACAAAATAAAACGTATGTATTTTACAGAACAGAAAAAGTGTAATCTACAAAACAATACATGTAATGTACAGAACAGACATGTGATGTACAAAATAGAACACATGTGATGTACAACACAAATACAGATAATGTACAAAAACGGACTTATATGCTGTAAAAAAGAATACATGTGTTTTAAAAAAAGATTGCATGCGTTGTACAAAACAGAATACATGATATGAATAGAACAGAAAGTAAGTATAAAAAGTAGTCGAACCTTATTCTTTCTTTAAGTTTTATATTCGGTGTTTGTTCAAAGTCATTGAAGCTTGACACAATTTTTTTTGTTTTGATTGATTTCTATGTAAGTTGTTGTCTTGATCGCCAACACTGTCTCCAAAATATATTAATTTTTTTCTGTTTTCTACTAGATAGGCAAGACTTTTTAAATGCCAGCACCATTAAATGAATTATAAAACAAGAGGACGCGCCATTGTTTAAATATAGCAATCTTTATGTTAGGTAAAGAAGTATGAACGTTATATACGAAGAATAGGGAAATATACATCACATAAATGTTTTGAAAAATGAAAACTCTCTCTCTCTCTCTCTCTCTCTCTCAATTAGTTATTCCACCATGATAAGGGATAATCAGTAGGATTTTTTACAATTGTAAATAAACTTGGTAGTTTTGTAAATCATCGTTCTACGATACAAATTGATTAAGTCACAAATACGATGGATCAGTGAGGAAGCTGTTTGGAAATAAAGTTCTCAACATTTTCTTCTAACATATTTGTGACATGTAAGCCGGTTACCATGAGAACTAAACATGGTTTTTATGGTTGTCTTGGAGAAGGGATATTTGGAATGATGGTATGGCTTCCAACTAAATGAACTCGTCAAGATTCTAAGACAAAATCAATAAGGAACTCGAAAAGTACCGCGAGCTATTCCGTGAATTAGTGTCACCAACTAGTTCAATCCCGGGACAATATTATCTTAGTTTAATTGGGATACCGGCAGATCGCGATCGGTAATAAGGGTTTTTACGACACATTGACTTCACTGACAGGAGATGCCTAAGAAAACTAATTGATGTGTTGTTATTTTGCTCATGGAAAAAGATTAGGAAAAGATAGCTTATAATTCATGTTTCAATATTTATGTAATTAAATCAAACTCAATATACTAGAGTGTATGGAAGTTTATATTAATTGCGGGCTTGTGTGTATTCATTTTTTTTTTTATTCGATTGAGGCAGATATGAAATCGATAATCAGTTATGTCTTTTTACCTCACTACATTAAGTAAGGCATCTCCACCATAACATCGGAATTCCGAAATTATGAAGTATGGATATTGATAAAAAAATAACTAAATATAAGCATTTAAAATAAAAAAAATAATAAAAAAATTAATAAATAAATAAAAATAATAAACAAATATAAATAAATAAAAAAAGATAAATAAAAATAATAAACAAATATAAATAACTGAATAAATAAATAAATAAATAAAAATAATAAACAAATAAAAATGAATAAAATAAATAAATAAATTGATTACTGAATTTAACAAAATAAGATAATATTAAAATAGATAAATAAATGAATAATTGATTAAATAAATAAATAAAGTATAAAGTATGAAGTATAGCTATTGATACGAACCATTTCTAAAAAACGAAAAAAATCCTTTCTGTTTGATTTTACAAACAATATGACATACATTTTATATATATGATATTTTTCTTGATTTGACCTGTGGCAGATTTGGTCAAATCATATGATGTTAATCGCTCAAAAATGATTGTTTAGGAGTAGTATCCCGACAACATATTGATTGTTCGAGGTGTTTACACATCGATAAGGGATACTTTGTTCATTGTTTTACAGTAATATTTAATTTTAATTTAAAAAAAAAGTAAATAAAATCGTGATTTTTCCGCTCCTGGTACTCTTGTTTTCTCATCATTTTAGAACTAATTTGCCGCCATATAAGTGAAGAAATCTTGACTTTGATCTAAAACCAATAAAGCCACGGCATCGCATAACTGATTTTATCGATATACACATGTAAATAAAAGAATCGTCATTGTGACGTAAACCACCATAATTCTACTATTAACAGACATTTTCGCTGAAACAAAGTCTACATTAAATTATCCATGTTAGTTAGATAAAAGAAATATCAAGGGAGCAGATTGAAAGGATTTGATTAATGGTGTTTTACTTCAAGTCGAGATGATTTCACATATATTGAGATCGTCAGTTCTGAGGTGGTTGAGTAAACAGGAGTGTCTGGGGAAATTATTTTATTAGCTTCCTAAGTCACACTACGATCTGCCGTAGTGGTGTTTAAGTCACACTACGATCTGCCCTAGTGGAGTTTAAGTCACACTACGATCTGCCCTAGTGGAGTTTATGTCACTACGATCTGCCCTAGTGGAGTTTAAGTCACACTACGATCTGCCCTAGTGGAGTTTATGTCACTACGATCTGCCCTAGTGGAGTTTAAGTCACACAACGATCTGCCCTAGTGGAGTTTAAGTCACACTACGATCTGCCCTAGTGGAGTTTAAGTCACACTACAATCTGCCCTAGTGGAGATTAAGTCACACAACGATCTGCCCTAGTGGAGATTAATTCACACTACGATCTGCCCTAGTGGAGTTTATGTCACTACGATCTGCCCTAGTGGAGTTTAAGTCACACTACGGTCTGCCCTAGTGGAGTTTAAGTCACACTACAATCTGCCCTAGTGGAGATTAAGTCACACAACGATCTGCCCTAGTGGAGATTAATTCACACTACGATCTGTCCTAGTGGAGTTTAAGTCACACTACGATCTGCCCTAGTGGAGTTTAAGTCACACAACGATCTGCCCTAGTGGAGTTTAAGTCACACTACGATCTGCCCTAGTGGAGTTTAAGTCACAATACGATCTGCCCTAGTGGAGTTTAAGTCACACTACGATCTGCCCTAGTGGAGTTTAAGTCACACAACGATCTGCCCTAGTGGAGTTTAAGTCACACTACGATCTGCCCTAGTGGAGTTTAAGTCACACTACGATCTGCCCTAGTGGAGTTTAAGTCACACTACGATCTGCCCTAGTGGAGTTTATGTCACTACGATCTGCCCTAGTGGAGTTTAAGTCACACAACGATCTGCCCTTGTGGAGTTTAAGTCACACTACGATCTGCCCTAGTGGAGTTTAAGTCACACAACGATCTGCCCTAGTGGAGTTTTAGTCACACTACGATCTGTCCTAGTGGAGTTTAAGTAACACTACGATCTGCCCTAGTGGAGATTAAGTCACACTACGATCTGCCCTAGTGGAGATTAAGTCACACTACGATCTGCCCAAGTGGAGTTTTAGTCACACTATGATCTGTCTAAGTTGAGTGTAAACCTAGGCGATAAGAGGCCGGAGCTGTGATCCATAAAACATCTCAGAACAGCATTATAATATCTTACAGTGGATAGGTTACATCATCATTAAAGACTTTACACAATCGAAAGCCCCAACAACAAAACATTTCACAGAAGATCGACGACAATATTACTTCATACTTTGGACAATCGAAAAACCCAAAAATAACACATCGCACAGAGGATATACGGCATTATGAATGAAGAATGTGCGGAACTAACACCTTATAGAGAGTAGGCGAAATTATTAATGAAGACTAACTTAAATGTTCGACAGTGACTGGTAACTGAATTTATAAATTGCGTATTCTAATAAATCTAAAATAACGTATTCAATGAAAAATGGCATTCAGATTTTAAATTCGAAAGAAAGAGGAAATCCAGCGATGTATTTATTATATTATGTATATATTACATTTTTGCATTTTAAAGTATAGAGGCTCTTTACAGTTTTCCACAATAATATACAGTCAAACCTGCCTTAAAAGCCACCTCTCTATAAGGGTCACCTGTCTATAAAGGCCAATAAAATTCTATCCCAGTTGCTCTTTGTCTATATTATTTGAACTTGTATATAAAGGCCACCTGTCCATAAAGGCTACTTTTATTGATTCCGATGGATTGCCTTTATATATATATATATATATATATTTAAACACATTCAAAAATGAGTTTTATCCGAAAAAAACCTAAAACTCGTTATAAATCTGTTGAAATTTAAATGGATATTTCTTCATACCACAATGTGTTAGGTCGTAATAGGATATAAGAAAAAGGAAAACACACCAAATGGTTTAAAATGGATATAAAATAAGTCCATTTTTGTTATTAACAAATAACTATATCTTCGATGACATTGAAAGAGATTTAAAAGTTTTCTTTCTATCTCGAAATCCCATAAAAGTATAGCTATAACATTAAAGTGAAACCATACATTTTAGTCTTGTAAAAGTTGCATGGCAGATAGAGTGTGTGTTATAATCATGCGCCATTAACCTCTTCTTTCTTTATCTCTTCTATCCGACAGAATTTCCTTAAACGTAATGTAAATCTTTAACACAGTAATTTGTATGAAGAAAACCAATATGGTAAAGAAGTCTACCCTATGCATTACTCGTTAGAAGCGGTAAAAAAAAGACGGTTAACCATTAACGGGACAACCCATTCTCCAGGGACGCAATCGATAGGAAAGAAAGTATTCTAAAACGACTCTTTCGTTGCAATAATTAGATATTACCGACGCTTCAGGAAGTCTGTGATAGCATACGTGACCTAGCATTCTACTCTTAGACTTTCAGAATTATCGCTTAATGACGGATGCGGATGAAAAATTATTATTGTGACGAATTTTGAACTGTGACCATTTATTCTTTTTATTACTCCTTTTTAAACGAACAAAATTGGAATCAATTTAGTGAATTCATATAGAACACAATTTTTAAATTGTTTTGTTTCGTTATAATATGTTTTGATTGTTGGCTTATATTTGATAAGAGATATTTTGGTCTTAAAATACACGTATTTCAACCTCTACGCTTGGTTCTCTAAGTTTCTACTTAAAAATAAGATTTTTTTTGTATTTATAATTTTGCGTCTTGTACTTTGAAACATATGGAATTGTCTATAAGCATGCATTTATTTTCAGATTAATTTTAAAAATTATATATGTAAAACTGTTTTTTTGACAAAACTGGTTAGACAATGAAGTCAAAACGAGGTTGTGTATTTAAAGAAAAATTAATTTAGCCTAACTATACAGATTCAACGTAGCATTTCCTTAATTCCATTATTTGATATATGACAATATCGTCTTGTTTTATTAATAAAATTTTATGTCAATTTAAAAAAAATATAATAGAAAAAATAAGTCGAAAAATAAAAATTGGTATTAAATACGTAATTATCAAATTTAAAGTCTGATACGTCGTGTTATTGTCTAAATGCTCTGGATTAATTATAAAAAAAACCTCGGCTTTAGGAATCTGAAATTTGCAAGGCAAAAAAGTATTTTAGGTTTTGCACTTACTGCTTTTGAATTTTTTTTTAAAATAAAAAGTTTGATTTTTTAAAATTCAAAGTAGCATACAGGTTAAATATAGTTCATTAAAACACAAGAAACCTAAAAATGAAGTTAAGCGTAGTGTTAGCTTTCATCACAAATCCTGCAACAACAACAACAACAACAACAACAACAACAACAACAACAACAACAAAATAAATTTTTAAAAAATATAAAAAAGCAGCATAAAAGGAAAGCAAGAGCAAAGATGAACCAAACGCCTTTGTTCCAACTATCAACTCTACATTCATTAACCAGTACAAACACAGCGGCATGGTGTTACAATGGTATTGTTAATCTTCGGTTTTTTTCAATACGAGCCTTTTAACACATAGCGACAAAGAAGTTGAGAAAATATGCTTCAAAGTTAGTATATCTTTTACTCCAATCACGAGTCCTTTAAGAAATATCAAATACACACATATCGACAATGACAATAGAGAAAGATGGTACAAAGTTAGCATCGCTTTTACTTGCATCACGAGTCCTGTAAGAAATATCAAATACACACATAGCGACAATGACAGTAGAACAAGATGGTTCGAAACTTAGCATTTCTTTTGCTTACATATTTATTTTAATAAGAACAACCGCTCGAAGTAGAATTGCCAGTTAGTCGAAATTTTCAAAGGAATTACTCGCGTTACCAAGAACCCCCCACCCACCCACCCACCCACACACACACACACACACACACACGCAGAGAGAAAGAGAGAGAGAGAGAGAGAGAGAGAGAGAGAGAGAGAGAGAGAGAGAGAGAGAGAGAGAGTCATTCTTTTTGGTTTCGACCAATCCTATCATCACGAAAACCACACAGGGTGACATTGATATTAAGTCCTATCTTGTCACCAGTGATATAATATGTTCCAAAAAAGCACTGTGATATTTCTTCAAACAACACATCGACATTCAGCAAATATCATTGTCCAAAGATAAGCAAAGCCGTCATAATCCTTTTACCACTTACAAACATACCGTGTGAAAATAAAAGGATAGGCAAGATGTACCAAAGATAAGCAAAGCTTTTGCTTCCGTCATCGATCTATTACCAAAGCGAACAATATTCAAAGGTAGGCAAGGATGTGCTTCGATAAGCATAGCTTTTTGCGATCTTGTACCAAAGTAAACAATATTTAAAGGGTAGTCAAAGATGTGCTTAGGTGAGCATTGCTTTTAGCAATCTTTTACCAAAAGTAAACAATATTTAAAGGTAGGAAAAGGTGTATTTCGATAAGCATGGTTTTTTTTTGCGATCTATTACCCAAATTGAAGACTATTTAAAGGTAGGCAATGATGTGCTTCGATAAGCATTGATTTTTACGATCTGTTACCAAAAGTAACAATATATTTAAAGGTAGGCAAAGGTGGGCTTAGATAAGCATTCCTTTATGCGATCTATTACCAAAAGCGAAAGACAGACGTCCGAGCTGTTTTGTATTACCAGTCAATGAAAGTAGTCGTATATTACTACATATACTTAAATAATTCAAAAGATGAGATATCCAATAAAATTCTTACAGTACAATGTCACATAAATAAAGCACGATAATGAAGCGACGTACAAAATTACTTTAGTTAACCTAGTATTGATATGAAATATAATAAATAAATCGCAGCCGGGGATATATCAGGCGTGAACGAATTGTTCCTGAAATAGTTACAACGCTTCAAGACGGTCTCAGTTCCTTTTGGAATTGTATAATTTGTATAAGGTGTAATTGAAACATATAACACATGAAAATATGACAGATCATTATGTCAACACTAAGTACATTGTATTCTAAATCATCATGTTGTTATTAATTATTATTCAAGCATGATTTAATTACAAAATTACTATGCAATTTAATTTGATGATCGACAAGGTTATGAGGATGCGTTATTCAGAAGTACGAAAAAATGAAAATATAATAATAATAATAATAAAACGACAATAATGATGATGATAATAATAGAAATAAAATAGTGATGATGGAAATAATAATAAAAATAATAACAATAATCACTTACTAATTTTCTTGATAATGAAACCATGAAGCCTAAAGCATACAACATACCTGTAAGAAATATTTCAATTCCGAGATACTCAAAAAAGCACGTATTTGGTTTAAAAATAAGCCATTCCGGTGTTTAATAAGCTTTTCTTACGAATACGTTATGTACGTAAATAACTAGTACATAATAGCGATGTATTTTCACGAAGAGATGGAATTACATCTTTTACAAGCCTCTAATATTTCATAATGGTTCTTGTTAAATTTCTAAACTGATGACGTCATGAAAAAACGTTGAGTGTATAATAAGATGGTTTCAAACTGATAAGATTTCAGAGACATTAATTGCCGTTTACCAGGCCCCAGTTTTACAATCATTCACTCTATTGAGTGTGCACTCAACTCAAATTCGGGAATATTTCAATGTCAATTTCTAAGAAATTTCACAGTTAAAATTGAGTATCTAATGTAATAATTAATTTATTTAATGTAGAATTGTTGAACAAAACAAAGTATTTTTTCATTAAACTTAAATTTTTTTTAAAATATTGAGAGAGAAAAATGGAAATATTTGACTTGTGTTTACACTCAGCTGAGTGAATGATGGTGAAACTGGGGCCAGAACACTAGAGAGTAACCCCTACCTTCTAAAGCAATCTGTTTATGTTTTCTTTGGGTTATGAAATTCATCATGTCTATGCCATTATAAGTAAACATGATGGAATAAGATAATTAAAGATACCTTTAAAATATTTTCAAATACAGAGTTTCATTCAATTTGGAGTTGGGTTTGGTAATTGTGTTTACGCTCCACTCAAAATCCTTTAACTTACATCGAGGCTGTCAGTTCTGGAATGGTTGAAAAAAAGAGCTGCGTGTTTAAAGACAAACACTGACCTTTGACAAACAAACCGAAGAATTCTCATTCTAGGATCTGCCTCTAAGGACATTCGAGCCTAAACGACAATGTAATCAGTAAGCGCGCGTTTTACGCTTTGGATCACTAGGGCACCGAAGCCCTTTTGGATGAATAGGCGTTTAATTTTGGTTGTTTCTTTCCACTTTGCAAGGAATCAATTATGGACTGCTCTAAATCGGAGATGGATGTCATTTTTGTTTTTATCCGACAATTTTTTCTAAAATATTAATAACAATAGTATTGGGGGGTTCTTTTAAACTTTTTATTTTACAGCCATTGATCCAATAATGCCTACATAAAAAATCATAATAAACCTGATTTAAACAAGCAATTAACCAGCAGCACTTGTATGTACATGTATAATTTTTTAAAACCTATACATGTATGTTAATTGTATTGAACTTTTATCTGTATACTTTGTAGTCAGTTGAAGGATAGGTGGCATTAGAGTGGTCTAACGAATTACATTGCTTCTCACTGCTATGGTTCTAATATTTGGGGTATTTTGTCAAAAAGTAGAGCGTTTTCTCCAGGTACTCTGGTTTCCTCCACCATCCAGGATCTTACTAGAGTGTAAGACGCAACCCACTCCACTCAACTTTGAACTAAACTACGTATGCTTTGAACCCGGCTTTTTCATTTAGTAGTACACATGTACTAAAATACAGGTTAATACCGTGAGTTTCCTAATTTGGTTGGACTATAACGCATAAAATGAAAAAAAAACATCAGGTAACTCAATTTAAACAAAATAAACACACATGTATTTCATATAGTCATGTATTAAACGTTAAAAACAATGTAAAAATGAAAATAAAAAGCCGATTGACAAAGCATTTATATCAAGCAACCTTGATAAACTCCGATTGTTTAAACCCTAATATCATGCTATGTTAATAGCTAAAGGTATTCACTGAACAAATTTGTAGGGTGTTTCCTACAACAAATAAATATTTATTAATAAAAAAAATTAGAGAATATGTCAATATTTTTCCAATAAAATAAAAGAGAAAGTGAGAGAATGGACGGAAAAAGCAATAAATTTGTATTTAGAAGATAATTTAGCGACTATTACAGAAAGATTGTAATTTGTAGCAATGCGTGCTTTCTTTATCAATAATTATCGCGAATTGAGACAACCAACAAGCTCATTCATTAGTTAAAGATATAATTTTAAACATTGAAACACATAACATTCTCTAGTTTGTTTTCGATTTTAGACATAAAATCTCATTTAAATCTCAATCAAGTCCTTCTTCTTCGTTTCTACACCATATAATCTTACCAAATCACACGCATTGGAAACGTCCCAGGCCTAACTTAAATATGAAATAGACATTTGTTCTCATTTATACCGAACATTCGTTCCCATCCATTTGTCAGAAACAAGAAAACCGTGATAGATTGGTCCATTACTTGTTACATGCAATCTAAAGTCATGGGAAATACAGTAATGACAATTTTTAACTAAAAACATCAATAAAGGACATCTAGAATTGTCAATTTAGGGAGCACAATTTACAAGACCAATTTCTGCACAATTACGTAAAGCATTAGTTCTTAATATGGATTCATATTACGGCAGATCACGAATAGATATAAAACTCGGAACACATTGGGTTTTTTTCAGTAGCTGAACTTAAAGTACAAGATTGAGTGTACAGTTTTGTTTATCAAAGTTAATGAAATTGTAAATAATCATAATAATAATGATAATAATAATAATAATAATAAGTAGTAGTAGTAGCAGTAGAAGAAGAAGAAAGTTTTATCTATCTGAAGCTAATGATGAGGTTATTAAATATGAACACGCATGCGCTCAGACAACTTCATGCTCTAATGATTTGATTATTCAAAAAGTGATTAGGCTGGTTGTTGAATTGTTGTTTTTGTCGCACCAATAAAATTTTAGCTATTTGCGACAAAAGCAAGATAATTAATTTCTAAATAATAATCTAAAAAGTTCATTTATGCGTGCGATAATGTATTATTATATGCCATGTACTACTGTCTGATTCACGTCTGCCGTAGCACTAGTTTTTTCAAGGTTTTAGAAGAGATATCAAAAAATTTTGTAGCATTCCACATACCGCTATGACGTATGCATTTTGTCGTAATTAACTGACACAAAACCGAATGCCATCTTAGCTGGAGTATGAAATGCAGAGCTTTTTAAAATCCTTACGGGGATTTAATATGGGAAAACACATAAACACTCATTTCGGAAATACATCGCTGTAATAATCATGCGGGTTAGGGTAGAAAATTCTGGAATAGTTCATTCAGCTGTAGTCAAGATCGCTGTTGTTAGGCCTACAGTATATATTCCTTTTGTTGTCAAGCTAGCAGACGATATTACCTGGCCAGCCAAAATGGGAAAGTCGGTCATGCGCAATTCTATTTTCTTAACCCGCATGATTTTTCAGCGATGTATTTCCGGAATGAGTGTTTGTTTTGTACAGCGAACTCGGAGCGACTTTTCTGGTAAGGTGCTAGCTCATCGAATCAGTATGCCACAGACAAGCATGGCACGTTACATTTCACATTTTTCTAACAACGAGTGTAATTGTCGATACTCTGCTCTGTCCCTTTAATGCCGAGCACCAAGCGCGGAATCAGTATTAGTATCTCAATTTTAAAAGTCTTATAAGTAGCCCGCTCGAGGCGTAACTTTTAACACATTTTTAAAATTCACAAAATAAGGGATTCTGGAACAAGAGCAAGCCAGTCTCACAGAATATAGCATTCAATAATATACATGTTAAAATAAAAAAAAAAAGGTTTAAATTAAAATTGTATAGTTCATTAAATGAATGAATGATAGATAGATAGATAGATAGATAGATAGATAGATAGATAGATAGATACTATTATTAGATAGATAGATAGATAACGATGTTTCAATTTATGATGGTGTTGTTAATGTTATGACCCGCAGGTTTAAAAAATACAGACAAATCTATGTAAACCGTTAACACAAATCGGTCTTTTTCGTGCAGGTATGGTACTATATTCGTTTGAAGAATGTTGTTACTAGCTTAAATTACTAAGTAGTTTTTAATATACTCATTTTAATCCTCGTTTTATCACAGTATTTGTAAAGGTATAATATTTTCAATCATCAGGATCATTTTGATTGTTTTTGTTTTTTTTTATGTGAACTTAACAATTATTTAGGCACATGTTGTTTTCAGTTTTCTGTCCTTATGCCTAACGCAAGATTTTTATGACAAAATAACACGATATTCGCCAATACTTTAAGAAAAATATGATATTATATATATATATACGATTTATAACGTTCTGTTCTGTTTTTCGCTGCGTTGGTTGTTTGCTATTTTCAAATACATTATTTTTGTTGCACTTTAAACTGATATAAAAATTCTTATAGATTATGACAGCCATGGTTTTTTGTATCCCCATTTAGTGATGTTTATTACTTGCACATGTACCATTTTTTATGATTTTAATTTCTTTTCTTGTTACAATTTCAGTATTATTTTTGCTATACAAAGTAGGTTGCCAAAGGGATGTTAAGTAGAAGAAGGTCAAAATGCGTGATGTTGAAAAAGGAACTTTTTAGCAAAATTTTCAGCCGTCTCAATTTAAAGTTTGTTTCCTCATGCAAAGCATTCCTTAGCTGGATTTGGATTCATATAATTTTGGAACACTAGATTCAGTAAATTTCAACCGTTTGGCTTATGTTTTTAATCTATCAAATTTTTCTTCCCCTAGTGTCACTGATGAGGAATGATTTTCCGAAATGTGTACATATGTCACATCAAAATTTAACAGGTATTTTTGTTATATATTACCCTGAGCTACACATTTAAGAGTACTCAAAACTTTACAAGAACTATAAAAATATTATTTTGCAAAATAAACAAGTTTTAAGCATTCGCTAAGTAATTGTAATTCACACACGCACACACTGTAAGTATACTTGGATGTAAAGATACTTTCGATGTGTATGGTTCTATATTTTAAGTACCGCCGAATCGTAGATAATACATCTCAATTCATTCTATTCATTCCTAGGATTGTTTTTTTTCCTTCTTCTTCTTTTTGAAGAATTAGTATTAAACTATTAAATGCCATTTCAAGGTTGGGAAAATAGGAAAAATACTGATTATTTTGTATTATTTACCTGGTTTTGCATGTAATGCATTTATCTAATAAAGGTTTTGATAAAATTTTCGTTTGTTGTAACTTTTCTCAATTCTTCATTCTTCAACCCTGTAAGTTGTGATTTTTTAACACACACACACACGTGTTGTGTGTGTTTAGTTTTATTGATAATATAAATTTTATATTTTATATATTTTATGAAGACAACTGATTTTTGAAATAATTATCCTCATCAAATCGGACACTTAATGGACCAATTAACTTACAGAATTTTCTTATATATCTAAATGTACATTATTATATTTGCATTGTACATGTTGAGCTAAATTTCAAAGACAGACCATCACACATGTTTTTGTTAAGGG